>CAJQUN010000046.1:4433643-4953626 GCA_907163345.1 Haberlea rhodopensis
GTGTTAATCCCGGAGTATTAATAATCCCTAAAGTGGTTTTACGTGGCGATTTGGATTTAATCGAGGTGTTGGGCTTCTGGGCTCGTTTATTTGGGAAGTTGGGATCGTTGGATCCAGAGGTTGAGATTGTATCACATTACGGTGTAAAAACCTAAGAGTTGGGTTTTGATGGGTCTCGGAATCTCGGGTGCTATGTGAGCACCCGGTAGAGGGTTTGGAGTTAGAGAGAGAGTTTTGAAAACAGATGATTTTAAGGAATCATGATGTATTTGTGGGGGCTATTAGTTTTTTTGGGGTATTTTGCTATAATACAAGTTGAACCGAAATTTTAAGAAAATTTTTCATTTCAGCCCCAAATCTCTCTCTCCCGCGCAGCGGCCATTCCAGATCCCCCTAGCATCCGCGAGCTTAAAACGCCTCGCCCCGCGCGCCGTCCGGACGACGATCGGCGCGTGCGACCTACCACGGCTTCGTCTCGTCCAGGCGCTCCTTTCCCCTCCGTCAATTGAAGGTTCGTCGATTTCTCGTTCGGATTTTGCAGAAAGGCGTCGATCCCCAAAAAGTTAGGGTTCATCGATTTCGAATTGATTTTGCTTCCGATTTCGTTGGGTAACCTCCCTAAACCCCTTGTTGCTTTTCGGTATTTCCAGCCTTTATTGTGTGACGATTTGAAGGATTTTAAGGGTCGAATTTAAGGGCTTGAATTGTGGTTCGAATTTTTGGGTGTTAAGTTCGAAAATTGGGGGGTTTTTGTCAAGGGATGTTGATTCTTGCGTGGATAGCTTAATTGACATTTAGATATAAATATGGTATTAATTGGGTTCGAAATTGTGAGATTAGGGTTCGATTTTTGTAGGGCATTCTTGAACAAATTCGATATTGTCTCATTTATTCTTCCCTGCATGTACCCTGGCCCGGGTCTTTTAAGAGGATAATTGTCGTGTTTGTGAAATATTTTTGAGGGATATGGGGTGTGCTTGAGCATAGGTTACATGTTCGTAAATAATTGTGAATTATTTATCGTGTTAGCACATCATTCCTAGGGGCAGGAACTTCGAGCAATGGTTTGGCTCGGACTTCGGTACTTTAAGGTACGTGCGACGTACGAGCATTACTATATATATGTGAAATGCATAAGGTGTTTTTGATTGCATTGAATGTTTTGCGTATGGTATACATATATGTTGATATGGCCAAGGAATGACCCAAATCTTGATATCGCAGCTTTGTAGCGTGCGTGACACTAGAGTAGGATGACTCTTACATGATATAAGGGGTACTGGGTTTATATGACTATATTATGAGACATTTGAGATGTCTAGGTTTGTAGAATCATGTATTCTTCGTGAGACATTGAGATGTCTAGGTTCGTAGAATCATGTATTCATTATGAGACATTTGAGATGTCTAGGTATAATGGAAAGCGAGATTATGAAATCAATATTAGATATTGATATATCTATATTTGCATGTATATGAACTTGGAATCATTCATTATTGATATTTGAGAATCAGGCATGCGATGTGTAAATCAATGTGTTGATTTACTGATTTTGAGATTTGATGAGTTTGATGATTGTGAGGACAGGGACAGTACACGGAATCCCGGATGAGGTTGCCATCCAGGGAGTATCATTTAAATTCATTAGCATTACCTTTGTTGTAAATTATGAATTTCATTATTATGATTATGGGATTTTGTGTATTGGTATGCTCACCCCGTTGGGGGCTGTCTCTGTTGGGACAGGTGGACAGGTACATCGATGGCTATGGAGCTGAGCTCGAGCTGTTGATTTGAGGTACTCCCAGGATCGTGGTACCAGGGCTTGATGGAGCACGTATCGGTATAGAGTACCTATATATACACCTGAGGATTTATACATATTCATGATGCTCGCATGTGAGCACGATTATACTTGTATATGGATTGTATATAAAGGCATGAGCCTATCTCTCTTTCATTTAAGGTTGCAATGCAATTAGAGGTTGAATTGCTAGAATGATATGAGAGTCATTGGGTGTATTATGTGTGGTGTCTTCCCTGGCTGGGAATTTACTTGTATTGCTGCTTTCTGTTGAGTATTATGCTTTCCCTGGCCGGGAATTTTGTTATGTGTTGTACTCTTTTTTTTTGGGATAGCTCTATTTATGGGGAGACTCTGCCCAAATTTTTATAAAAGTTTACAATGTGAAAAGTGGCACCAAGGGGATGGTAAAAGGGCAAACATATGAGTCTTTCATTGACAGGCAATGATTAAGTATCATCAGAGCTTCCCGATTGACATTTTATAGAAAGCATGTACCACACATAGTGGTTAATACACTAATCAAGGTTTAAGGGCTTGGGGTCCTTACATTAGTGTATCAGAGCAGTGGTTGCTCATTGGGGCTGTTAAGGGCCTAGGAAGTTATTGATAGCACATATTTATGCATGATGGCATCAATGTTGTATGACATAACAAATTGTTTATGTGCTATTATGATATGAAAAGTGGTATTGCTAACCATTGTGTTGCAGGAATCGTGTGGAACACGATAGGATGGTATTAATAGGGATATTTCCGAGGTAACATGTACTTTATGTTGTCTTGTTGACACATGATGAATGCAAAGTGGTGCATTAAGGTTATGATATATGTTATTGTGCATTGTTTTTGCATATGCATGTTGTGAAATATAAGAGGTGTATTTCTTGAGTCAAAGTTATCTTAGTAAGGATTTTAATGGCTTATGCTAAAGTCCATTGCATGGAGTAGCAACGCTAAAGTCCATTGGAAGCGATGAAGAATCCCGCTTACATGGAGTAGCAACGCTAAAGTCCATTGCATGGAGTAGCAACGCTAAAGTCCATATGAAGCGATGAAGAGTCCCGCTTATATGGAGTAGCAACGCTAAAGTCCATTGGAAGCGATGAAGAGTCCCGCTTACATGGAGTAGCAACGCTAAAGTCCATTGGAAGCGATGAAGAGTCCCGCTTACATGGAGTAGCAAGAAGCATTAAAATGTACTAATGATAAGGGCTCAAGATGAAATATGGATTTAAGAGGAAGGATGTCATGACATTTATTTATGAAACCATACATTCTTATAATGCGTTTTTATTATGTATTGAATGTTGATGCATAGCGTATATGGCTATTGTTGTTAACCCTGATGGTTGCAGGTTACAGGAAATAAGGAATACGAAAAGGAATGATGATTATACATATGCACGGGCATCCCAAGGGCAACATGTATTATGTGGTTAGTCATTTAACACAAGGGTAAATCAAGGTATGCATAAGATAGTGCATTATGATATGATACATGTTGATACGGATCGTTTTGCATATGTATATTGTGAAATATAAAGTGAGGATTTCAATGCTTACACTAAGGTCCATATGAAGCGAGGAAGGATTCCGCTTATATGGAGTAGTGAGAAGCATTGAAATGCACTGATATTTCACGAGTCCAGGTTATCGTAGTGAGGATTTCAATGCTTGCACTAAGGTCCATATGAAGCGAGGAAGGATTCCGCTTATATGGAGTAGTGAGAAGCATTGAAATACACTACTGATAAGTGACTCAATTCGAGGTGTATTTATAGCGATGGTTCATTCCGCTATATCTATTGGCGATGGTTCATTCCGCCAGGTGTATTTATAGCGATGGTTCATTCCGCTATATCTATTGGCGATGGTTCATTCCGCGAGGTGTATTTATAGCGATGGTTCATTCCGCTATATCTATTGGCGATGGTTCATTCCGCCAGGTGTATTTATAGCGACGGTTCATTCCGCTATATTGATTGGCGATGGTTCATTCCGCCAGGTGTATTTATAGCGACGGTTCATTCCGCTATATTGATTGGCGATGGTTCATTCCGCCAGGTGTATTGATAGCGATGCCTCTTTCCGCTACTATGTGGACGATGATTCATACTCAGGTGTATAGCGAGGTTTCATGCCACTTATTATATGACGAGGTGTCATGCCGTCGATTCTATAGCGAGGGATTTTGCCGCTATGTACTCAGCACAGGATTTTGCCGCCTTCGAGCGATGGGTGCTGATTACGCACTATTATTGAGCGACGGAGACAGGTATGACGCTATATGCTAGCGATGAGGTATGAGATATTGCTATTTTATTAGCTTTAGTTTAGCTGGCATGCATTGATATACATGTTTTATTATGCCTATTTTACTAGCATGATAGTGGATTGACATACTGCTGATGTACATGTATCGTCACTAGTTGACAATGTTTTAGATGCCATGAGTTGGCATGTGTCGTCACAGGATGACGATGACGATGGTGTAGGAGATGTCTTATTAGACATGCATCATCGTTACGATGATCGATGCGTTGAGTATACGTATTCTGTGGTATGCCTTGGGTGCCAGTACCGAGCACAAGGTGGTGTGTGCGGCACCGATTGACGTGACCCTTATACCGAGCGGGTTGCTCGAGGAATGGATGGATGCGCTGTACATGTGATTGTACCGCAGCTTATGTTTGGGGGTAATCATTTACGAGTGGTGATACCCTTGAGGTATGCTCGTTGGAATGGCTTTTGGCCATGTGATTTGACGACAGGAGTAATCATGGAGGAAATTACTCGCTTTCTGTCGATGTGACATGTGGTAGACATGATCACACCACCCTTGAGGGTGTAGGATGGGTCCTAAGGGAGTAGGATCAGGTTATGTTAAGTACATAGGGACATTGGAGTGTCCAGGGTGTATCGGCATTGAGGAATGTTGGATAAAGACCCACTACTCTATTGAGTTTTCCTCCCATAGTATGTTATACCATGTGGAAACGTCCGTCTTATTGGTAGGTTTGAGGTAAACCTAGAGAGGCAGCGACTGGTTTGTCTGCCGCGTGTGTGTAGCACCATGATGGGCTTGCTAGAGCCGTTACACTGCTCGTTGGAACCAAGTTTGGCAAATCGTAAGGTGATACGATGTGGATTGTGGTGGACTCTAGTAGTCACCATGTCATTGAGGTTAAGGTTGTTCATGCCTCACTGAAACGTGTATACGTTTATGTTTAATCTTGGAGACTTGTCTGGGACAGCTCAGGATGTTGGAGTACCAACAAGAGAGTCATCAGGTCGTTATTGACTCAATCTAAGGGAACCCGTGTATTAGGGATACAATGGGTGTTATTATATCCAGTTTTTCCGAACGATGGTTCGAGACTTGTGGATCTCGAGTTCAATGGCGCTTCCCTTGCGAGGAAGGAGGTAGTATTATACCTATTTGGGAATCTTTGAAAGATTCGGTAAGTTGGTGCAAGTGGTGTTGATTTTGGGAATCACACCGTGTATTGTTAATCGTCGATTATCATCCTCCACTGAGTAAGGAATGACTCAGAATTGACGGTTGTGTTTGGGGCTTAGGGATATGTGGTAGATACCCGAGCCGAGTGCATTGAGTATGCATGCGATATCAGTGCTTAGGCAGGTATACCGGTGAGTATACGGATGCCAGTTATTGATTTCCTCTCCGTTAAGCATAGAGTTATGCTATTTTAGGATGGTTAAATCTCTGATGTGAGATATGGAACACCTTGAGATTGGGAATCTCCATGGCACGATGATTATGAGGGATAATCGTGAAGTTAGTTGACCCCTTGAAGAGGGATTTTCTTGTGAGGGTTAAGGTATTTCCCTTGTTGGTGTTTTCCTTCGAGTTATGCGACAGCCTTCCCAAGTTTGGATTGTTAAATCCGAGGATTTTCAAGGGATGGCAGGATTTCGGATTGGTTGAGTGTCGCTGACGACACAAGCGTTGAGGATGCAATGGGTTTATTGCATGCCCCTTAAGAAATTTAAACTCTGCGGAGTCTCGGTTGTTATTTATGATCAGGACGTGATTCTTGGAACATCCGGAGGTGGACATCTTGTGAGATGTCTTTTGTTTGAATTTGTGACCGTGAGTTGCCCAAATTAAGTTGCAATGAGGCGACTACTCCTTCGATGGAGGAAGTTTGAAAGCGGAAACCAGGTTTGGTATGTGTACACCGTGGTGTACTAGTGTTTCCCTCGTAACGATGTAGGTTAGACATCGTGAGTCTTGATAAAGATGCCATTGGATGATATCTACGATAGAATCAGGAGCGATTCGAATCCTTACAGTTTCAGTTGACTAACTGCTTTTGGATTATTAGCGTTGAGTTGTACTGACGCTCTTTGACGTGATGATGGATTTGGAAGTCTACTCCACTCCAGAGTTTGACACGAGGTCAACGTTCTTACGGTTGAGGTGTCATTCCGGACGTGTTCGTACTGTTATATTAGATCGAAGGAGGACTGTCCGATCTACAGTCGTAAGTATTGGTTGATTTGCAGTCATGAGAGGCTGACTTCTGGGATGACCCGCATCGAGGTACGTTTTACCTCTTGGGTGTTATGTTGGTTTTGGTATGTCGCTCTGTTTCAGAGTTAGATGAGAGGTAAGTATCCTCGCGTTTATTAATACGATTCTGATATGGTCAGGAATCGAGGTTATGGCTTCATGTTGTTGTGTAGCCTGGGTGTTACGTGATACACCAGTGCTAATTTCGAGGACGAAATTCTTTTAGTGGGGGATATTGTGATGACCAGGGATTATAAGTGTTAATCCCGGAGTATTAATAATCCCTAAAGTGGTTTTACGTGGCGATTTGGAATTTAATCGAGGTGTTGGGCCTTCTGGATCGTTTATTTGGGCAGTTGGGATCGTTGGATCCAGAGGTTGAGATTGTATTCACATTACGGTGTAAAACCTAAGAGTTGGGTTTTTGATGTGTCTCGGAATCTCGGGTGCTATGTGAGCACCGGTAGAGGGTTTTGGAGTTAGAGAGAGAGTTTTTGAAAACATATGATTTTTAAGGAATCATGATGTATTTGTGGGGCTATTAGTTTTTCGGGGTATTTTGCTATAAATACAAGTGGAACCCGAGATTTTAAGAAAATTTTCATTTCAGCCCTCATCTTTCTCTCTCTCCCGCGGCCGCGCCATTCCCGATCCTCCTCTGCCTCCGCGCGTAAAAACGCCTCGCCCGCCGCCGTCCGGCCGCCGTTCGGGGCGTGCGACCTATCACCGGCTTCGTCTCGTCCAGGCGCTCCTTTCCCCTCCGTCAATTGAAGGTTTCGTCGCGTTTCTCGTTCGGATTTTGCAGAAAGGCGTCGATCCCCAAAAGTTAGGGTTCATCGATTTCGAATGATTTTGCTTCCGATTTTCGTTGGGTAACCTCCCTAACCCCTTGTTCGTCTTTTTCGTGTATTTCCATGCCTTTATTGTGTTCGAATTTGAAGGATTTTAAGGGTTCGAATTTAAGGGCTTGTTTGGGTTCGAATTTTTGGGTGTTAAGTTCGAAAATTGGGGGTTTTTGTCAAGGGATGTTGATTCTTGCTTGGATAGCTTAATTGACATTTTAGATAAATTATGGTATTTAATTGGGTTCGAAATTGTGAGATTAGGGTTCGATTTTTGTAGGGCATTCTTGAACAAATTTCGATATTGTCTCATTTATTTCCTTCCCTGCATGTACCCTGCCCCGGGTCTTTTAAGAGGATAATTGTCGTGTGTTGACAATATTTTTGAGGGATATGGGTGTGCTTGAGCATAGGTTACATGTTCGTAAATAATTGTGAATTATTTATCGTGTTAGCACATCATTCCTCGGGGCATGGAACTCGAGCAAGGTTTGGCTCGGACTTCGGTAATTTAAGGTACGTGCGACGTACGAGCATTACTATATATATGTGAAATGCATAAGGTGTTTTTGATTGCATTGAATGTTTTGCGTATGGTTATACATATATGTTGATATGGCCAAGGAATGACCCAAATCTTGATATCGCAGCTTGTAGCGTGCGTGACACTAGAGTAGGATGACTCTTACATGATATAAGGGGTACTGGGTTTATATGACTATATTATGAGACATTTGAGATGTCTAGGTTTGTAGAATCATGTATTCTTCGTGAGACATTGAGATGTCTAGGTTCGTAGAATCATGTATTCATTATGAGACATTTGAGATGTCTAGGTATAATGGAAAGCGAGATTATGAAATCAATATTAGATATTGATATATCTATATTTGCATGTATATGAACTTGGAATCATTCATTATTGATATTTGAGAATCAGGCATGCGATGTGTAAATCAATGTGTTGATTTACTGATTTTGAGATTTGATGAGTTTGATGATTGTGAGGACAGGGACAGTACACGGAATCCCGGATGAGGTTGCCATCCAGGGAGTATCATTTAAATTCATTAGCATTTACCTTTGTTGTAAATTATGAATTTCATTATTATGATTATGGGATTTTGTGTATTGGTATGCTCACCCCGTTGGGGGCTGTCTCTGTTGGGACAGGTGGACAGGTACATCGATGGCTATGGAGCTGAGCTCGAGCTGTTGATTTGAGGTACTCCCAGGATCGTGGTACCAGGGCTTGATGGAGCACGGTATCGTATAGAGTACCTATATATACACCTGAGGATTTATACATATTCATGATGCTCGCATGTGAGCACGATTATACTTGTATATGGATTGTATATAAAGGCATGAGCCTATCTCTCTTTCATTTAAGGTTGCATGCAATTAGAGGTTGAATTGCTAGAATGATATGAGAGTCATTGGTGTATTATGTGTGGTGTCTTCCCTGGCTGGGAATTTACTTGTATTGCTGCTTTCTGTTGAGTATTATGCTTTCCCTGGCCGGGAATTTTGTTATGTGTTGTACTCTTTTTTTTTGGGATAGCTCTATTTATGGGGAGACTCTGCCCAAATTTTTATAAAAGTTTACAATGTGAAAAGTGGCACCAAGGGGATGGTAAAGGGCAAACATATGAGTCTTTCATTGACAGGCAATGATTAAGTATCATCAGAGCTTCCCGATTGACATTTTATAGAAAGCATGTACCACACATAGTGGTTAATACACTAATCAAGGTTTAAGGGCTTGGGGTCCTTACATTAGTGGTATCAGAGCAGTGGTTGCTCATTGGGGCTGTTAAGGGCCTAGGAAGTTATTGATAGCACATATTTATGCATGATGGCATCAATGTTGTATGACATAACAAATTGTTTATGTGCTATTATGATATGAAAAGTTGTATTGCTAACCATTGTGGTTGCAGGAATCGTGTGGAACACGATAGGATGGTATTAATAGGGATATTTCCGAGGTAACATGTACTTTATGTTGTCTTGTTGACACATGATGAATGCAAAGTGGTGCATTAAGGTTATGATATATGTTATTGTGCATTGTTTTTGCATATGCATGTTGTGAAATATAAGAGGTGTATTTCTTGAGTCAAAGTTATCTTAGTAAGGATTTTAATGGCTTATGCTAAAGTCCATTGCATGGAGTAGCAACGCTAAAGTCCATTGGAAGCGATGAAGAATCCCGCTTACATGGAGTAGCAACGCTAAAGTCCATTGCATGGAGTAGCAACGCTAAAGTCCATATGAAGCGATGAAGAGTCCCGCTTATATGGAGTAGCAACGCTAAAGTCCATTGGAAGCGATGAAGAGTCCCGCTTACATGGAGTAGCAACGCTAAAGTCCATTGGAAGCGATGAAGAGTCCCGCTTACATGGAGTAGCAAGAAGCATTAAAATGTACTAATGATAAGGGCTCAAGATGAAATATGGATTTAAAGAGGAAGGATGTCATGACATTTATTTATGAAACCATACATTCTTATAATGCGTTTTTATTATGTATTGAATGTTGATGCATAGCGTATATGGCTATTGTTGTTAACCCTGATGGTTGCAGGTTACAGGAAATAAGGAATACGAAAAGGAATGATGATTATACATATGCACGGGCATCCCAAGGGCAACATGTATTATGTGGTTAGTCATTTAACACAAGGTAAATCAAGGTATGCATAAGATAGTGCATTATGATATGATACATGTTGATACGGATCGTTTTGCATATGTATATTGTGAAATATAAAGTGAGGATTTCAATGCTTACACTAAGGTCCATATGAAGCGAGGAAGGATTCCGCTTATATGGAGTAGTGAGAAGCATTGAAATGCACTGATATTTCACGAGTCCAGGTTATCGTAGTGAGGATTTCAATGCTTGCACTAAGGTCCATATGAAGCGAGGAAGGATTCCGCTTATATGGAGTAGTGAGAAGCATTGAAATACACTACTGATAAGTGACTCAATTCGAGGTGTATTTATAGCGATGGTTCATTCCGCTATATCTATTGGCGATGGTTCATTCCGCCAGGTGTATTTATAGCGATGGTTCATTCCGCTATATCTATTGGCGATGGTTCATTCCGCGAGGTGTATTTATAGCGATGGTTCATTCCGCTATATCTATTGGCGATGGTTCATTCCGCCAGGTGTATTTATAGCGACGGTTCATTCCGCTATATTGATTGGCGATGGTTCATTCCGCCAGGTGTATTTATAGCGACGGTTCATTCCGCTATATTGATTGGCGATGGTTCATTCCGCCAGGTGTATTGATAGCGATGCCTCTTTCCGCTACTATGTGGACGATGATTCATACTCAGGTGTATAGCGAGGTTTCATGCCACTTATTATATGACGAGGTGTCATGCCGTCGATTCTATAGCGAGGGATTTTGCCGCTATGTACTCAGCACAGGATTTTGCCGCCTTCGAGCGATGGGTGCTGATTACGCACTATTATTGAGCGACGGAGACAGGTATGACGCTATATTGCTAGCGATGAGGTATGAGATATTGCTATTTTATTAGCTTTAGTTTAGCTGGCATGCATTGATATACATGTTTTATTATGCCTATTTTACTAGCATGATAGTGGATTGACATATGCTGATGTACATGTATCGTCACTAGTTGACAATGTTTTAGATGCCATGAGTTGGCATGTGTCGTCACAGGATGACGATGACGATGGTGTAGGAGATGTCTTATTAGACATGCATCATCGTTACGATGATCGATGCGTTGAGTATACGTATTCTGTGGTATGCCTTGGGTGCCAGTACCGAGCACAAGGTGGTGTGTGCGGCACCGATTGACGTGACCCTTATACCGAGCGGGTTGCTCGAGGAATGGATGGATGCGCTGTACATGTGATTGTACCGCAGCTTATGTTTGGGGGTAATCATTTTACGAGTGGTGATACCCTTGAGGTATGCTCGTTGGAATGGCTTTTGGCCATGTGATTTGACGACAGGAGTAATCATGGAGGAAATTACTCGCTTTCTGTCGATGTGACATGTGGTAGACATGATCACACCACCCTTGAGGGTGTAGGATGGGTCCTAAGGGAGTAGGATCAGGTTATGTTAAGTACATAGGGACATTGGAGTGTCCAGGGTGTATCGGCATTGAGGAATGTTGGATAAAGACCCACTACTCTATTGAGTTTTCCTCCCATAGTATGTTATACCATGTGGAAACGTCCGTCTTATTGGTAGGTTTGAGGTAAACCTAGAGAGGCAGCGACTGGTTTGTCTGCCGCGTGTGTGTAGCACCATGATGGGCTTGCTAGAGCCGTTACACTGCTCGTTGGAACCAAGTTTGGCAAATCGTAAGGTGATACGATGTGGATTGTGGTGGACTCTAGTAGTCACCATGTCATTGAGGTTAAGGTTGTTCATGCCTCACTGAAACGTGTATACGTTTATGTTTAATCTTGGAGACTTGTCTGGGACAGCTCAGGATGTTGGAGTACCAACAAGAGAGTCATCAGGTCGTTATTGACTCAATCTAAGGGAACCCGTGTATTAGGGATACAATGGGTGTTATTATATCCAGTTTTTCCGAACGATGGTTCGAGACTTGTGGATCTCGAGTTCAATGGCGCTTCCCTTGCGAGGAAGGAGGTAGTATTATACCTATTTGGGAATCTTTGAAAGATTCGGTAAGTTGGTGCAAGTGGTGTTGATTTTGGGAATCACACCGTGTATTGTTAATCGTCGATTATCATCCTCCACTGAGTAAGGAATGACTCAGAATTGACGGTTGTGTTTGGGGCTTAGGGATATGTGGTAGATACCCGAGCCGAGTGCATTGAGTATGCATGCGATATCAGTGCTTAGGCAGGTATACCGGTGAGTATACGGATGCCAGTTATTGATTTCCTCTCCGTTAAGCATAGAGTTATGCTATTTTAGGATGGTTAAATCTCTGATGTGAGATATGGAACACCTTGAGATTGGGAATCTCCATGGCACGATGATTATGAGGGATAATCGTGAAGTTAGTTGACCCCCTTGAAGAGGGATTTTCTTGTGAGGGTTAAGGTATTTCCCTTGTTGGTGTTTTCCTTCGAGTTATGCGACAGCCTTCCCAAGTTTGGATTGTTAAATCCGAGGATTTTCAAGGGATGGCAGGATTTCGGATTGGTTGAGTGTCGCTGACGACACAAGCGTTGAGGATGCAATGGGTTTATTGCATGCCCCTTAAGAAATTTAAACTCTGCGGAGTCTCGGTTGTTATTTATGATCAGGACGTGATTCTTGGAACATCCGGAGGTGGACATCTTGTGAGATGTCTTTTGTTTGAATTTGTGACCGTGAGTTGCCCAAATTAAGTTGCAATGAGGCGACTACTCCTTCGATGGAGGAAGTTTGAAAGCGGAAACCAGGTTTGGTATGTGTACACCGTGGTGTACTAGTGTTTCCCTCGTAACGATGTAGGTTAGACATCGTGAGTCTTGATAAAGATGCCATTGGATGATATCTACGATAGAATCAGGAGCGATTCGAATCCTTACAGTTTCAGTTGACTAACTGCTTTTGGATTATTAGCGTTGAGTTGTACTGACGCTCTTTGACGTGATGATGGATTTGGAAGTCTACTCCACTCCAGAGTTTGACACGAGGTCAACGTTCTTACGGTTGAGGTGTCATTCCGGACGTGTTCGTACTGTTATATTAGATCGAAGGAGGACTGTCCGATCTACAGTCGTAAGTATTGGTTGATTTGCAGTCATGAGAGGCTGACTTCTGGGATGACCCGCATCGAGGTACGTTTTACCTCTTGGGTGTTATGTTGGTTTTGGTATGTCGCTCTGTTTCAGAGTTAGATGAGAGGTAAGTATCCTCGCGTTTATTAATACGATTCTGATATGGTCAGGAATCGAGGTTATGGCTTCATGTTGTTGTGTAGCCTGGGTGTTACGTGATACACCAGTGCTAATTTCGAGGACGAAATTCTTTTAGTGGGGGATATTGTGATGACCAGGGATTATAAGTGTTAATCCCGGAGTATTAATAATCCCTAAAGTGGTTTTACGTGGCGATTTGGAATTTAATCGAGGTGTTGGGCCTTCTGGATCGTTTATTTGGGCAGTTGGGATCGTTGGATCCAGAGGTTGAGATTGTATTCACATTACGGTGTAAAACCTAAGAGTTGGGTTTTTGATGTGTCTCGGAATCTCGGGTGCTATGTGAGCACCGGTAGAGGGTTTTGGAGTTAGAGAGAGAGTTTTTGAAAACATATGATTTTTAAGGAATCATGATGTATTTGTGGGGCTATTAGTTTTTCGGGGTATTTTGCTATAAATACAAGTGGAACCCGAGATTTTAAGAAAATTTTCATTTCAGCCCTCATCTTTCTCTCTCTCCCGCGGCCGCGCCATTCCCGATCCTCCTCTGCCTCCGCGCGTAAAAACGCCTCGCCCGCCGCCGTCCGGCCGCCGTTCGGGGCGTGCGACCTATCACCGGCTTCGTCTCGTCCAGGCGCTCCTTTCCCCTCCGTCAATTGAAGGTTTCGTCGCGTTTCTCGTTCGGATTTTGCAGAAAGGCGTCGATCCCCAAAAGTTAGGGTTCATCGATTTCGAATGATTTTGCTTCCGATTTTCGTTGGGTAACCTCCCTAACCCCTTGTTCGTCTTTTTCGTGTATTTCCATGCCTTTATTGTGTTCGAATTTGAAGGATTTTAAGGGTTCGAATTTAAGGGCTTGTTTGGGTTCGAATTTTTGGGTGTTAAGTTCGAAAATTGGGGGTTTTTGTCAAGGGATGTTGATTCTTGCTTGGATAGCTTAATTGACATTTTAGATAAATTATGGTATTTAATTGGGTTCGAAATTGTGAGATTAGGGTTCGATTTTTGTAGGGCATTCTTGAACAAATTTCGATATTGTCTCATTTATTTCCTTCCCTGCATGTACCCTGCCCCGGGTCTTTTAAGAGGATAATTGTCGTGTGTTGACAATATTTTTGAGGGATATGGGTGTGCTTGAGCATAGGTTACATGTTCGTAAATAATTATGAATTATTTATCGTGTTAGCACATCATTCCTCGGGGCATGGAACTCGAGCAAGGTTTGGCTCGGACTTCGGTAATTTAAGGTACGTGCGACGTACGAGCATTACTATATATATGTGAAATGCATAAGGTGTTTTTGATTGCATTGAATGTTTTGCGTATGGTTATACATATATGTTGATATGGCCAAGGAATGACCCAAATCTTGATATCGCAGCTTGTAGCGTGCGTGACACTAGAGTAGGATGACTCTTACATGATATAAGGGGTACTGGGTTTATATGACTATATTATGAGACATTTGAGATGTCTAGGTTTGTAGAATCATGTATTCTTCGTGAGACATTGAGATGTCTAGGTTCGTAGAATCATGTATTCATTATGAGACATTTGAGATGTCTAGGTATAATGGAAAGCGAGATTATGAAATCAATATTAGATATTGATATATCTATATTTGCATGTATATGAACTTGGAATCATTCATTATTGATATTTGAGAATCAGGCATGCGATGTGTAAATCAATGTGTTGATTTACTGATTTTGAGATTTGATGAGTTTGATGATTGTGAGGACAGGGACAGTACACGGAATCCCGGATGAGGTTGCCATCCAGGGAGTATCATTTAAATTCATTAGCATTTACCTTTGTTGTAAATTATGAATTTCATTATTATGATTATGGGATTTTGTGTATTGGTATGCTCACCCCGTTGGGGGCTGTCTCTGTTGGGACAGGTGGACAGGTACATCGATGGCTATGGAGCTGAGCTCGAGCTGTTGATTTGAGGTACTCCCAGGATCGTGGTACCAGGGCTTGATGGAGCACGGTATCGTATAGAGTACCTATATATACACCTGAGGATTTATACATATTCATGATGCTCGCATGTGAGCACGATTATACTTGTATATGGATTGTATATAAAGGCATGAGCCTATCTCTCTTTCATTTAAGGTTGCATGCAATTAGAGGTTGAATTGCTAGAATGATATGAGAGTCATTGGTGTATTATGTGTGGTGTCTTCCCTGGCTGGGAATTTACTTGTATTGCTGCTTTCTGTTGAGTATTATGCTTTCCCTGGCCGGGAATTTTGTTATGTGTTGTACTCTTTTTTTTTTGGGATAGCTCTATTTATGGGGAGACTCTGCCCAAATTTTTATAAAAGTTTACAATGTGAAAAGTGGCACCAAGGGGATGGTAAAGGGCAAACATATGAGTCTTTCATTGACAGGCAATGATTAAGTATCATCAGAGCTTCCCGATTGACATTTTATAGAAAGCATGTACCACACATAGTGGTTAATACACTAATCAAGGTTTAAGGGCTTGGGGTCCTTACACTCCTCGTTCGCCTCGGACATCGCCTCGGGCGATCACCTATCGCCGCGTTCCAACGGTCAAGAAATCCTCAGATCGCCTCAGGCGATGGGACGATCGCCTCAGGCGATCCAATGCCAAAATCAAGGCCGTAGCCTCAGCTCCTTCAAATCTTGCATTGCCTCAGGCGAAGTAGCCATCGCCTCAAACGATCGATCAATCGCCTCAGGCGTTCCAGACATCGCCTCAGGCGTTCCGTCCATGCGCGCGGTCCTCGGCATCGCGTCAGTCGATGTGCGGGACGAAGTGCCAAATGGTCATCATCGCCTCAGGCGATGGTCATCATCGCCTGGAGCGATCTTCCTCGCATGCTCGCCTGGCCATCGCCTCTGTCGATGGGCGTGGCGATCCTCGCCTGGCACCCATCGCCTGGGGCGATGGCACTCATCGCCTAGGGCGATCCGTGTCTTCCAAAAGACAATTTTTCTTTGGCATTTCAAAACTTCGACAATCTTCAAAATTAATGATAACTTATGCTGCATACTCAATAAAAATCATTAGTACTAAATGCATAGGTTTTGTAATCATCAAAACTAAAATCGATAATTTTATTTAAAATAGAAGAATGAGAGTTGTAGCGTTTTAAGGCGCAACATAACCTCATACCTGTGTGGTTGCAAATTTATGCAATATATACCAACCTCGTCATATCGCACGTCACCCTTGTCTGTATGAAATAATGGTACTCTTGAGCCCTTAAACATCAACTTCTCATATATCATATTTTGGTTATTATCTGGCGCAATGCAATTACTAGAAAGCCCATTAGTAATACTCACACGTATATCAACATTATACGCACAACAACCACATATCAAATCACAATGAATGGTCTAACAAGAATATTCTTACATCACGATTATACGCACATAGCATCATAATATCGTTCATCCATCAAATTTATCTCATAACCCATCATTTATTCTTATCTACTAGGGTAAGTTATCTTGTACTGTCCATCGCTCCTTACTAATCACTTGCATATAAGCCATTTAAAACAAGGCATCAACATCAATATCGAATAATCGTCTCATACCTTTATAGGTGAAGTCATCTACAATATACAATAGCATCATAGTATCATGCTCATCACAGTAATCACATGTTCTTAAGCATCAACTTCCGTATTTCATCACCCAACTATCATCTGTCATGGGACAAGTACAAAATAAACTCATTAGTATTTCTCAAATACTCATAACATAACCACGTACCTTGTCATTACGCATTATTGACATTCATAATATTTCCGTCATCATACATTAATATCCCTACGTCAAAAGTTTCACGCAATCTTGTACACATCATGCTACAACAACTATCACATATCTGTGTGACTGAAATTAAACATAAGAATCAATTCCATGCCTTAATGACGTAATTCATTTCGATCCTTTATTCAACAAAGTACAATTTCATGAATGAATAACATATCATAGCGTAGTATGTATTCATGATTTCTCATACATCAGTCTCATCACATATATCATCATTTATATGCCTCCCAGTTTCTAACACAATATCAAAATGATCAATCATTTAAAGTGAATGCTCATATATCCCATGTATTCTCATTATGACATCATTATATTGTCTACCACATCATGTCTAACTCATCATTAATCACTCCATGATTATTTATCAGTGTTGTCATTATATACCAGAGAATAACATCATAATTTCGTACTTACTACGTCGACCCGCACGTTCACAATGATCGCACGTCCACACAAGACATTCGTAGCGATCTCACGTCATCCCGTGACGTTCCATGTCATCTCATGACCTGTTCATTAATCTCATTGCAACACGGTTAAATTTAACTCAACATAACATGATTAACAGATAATTAATCTCACAGTATACAAAATAATCATGTTTTCATAAACCAATATCCTTTCAATCTGATCATCATTACCCCACTGTTATCTCGTCTCTGTACAATTAATCCATGAACATATCAATACTACATGTCATTTCAATTTCATTCTCAATTCTTCCTCATATATAAATTGATTCTCATAAACCATATAAAGCAATCGAAATAATTCACAATCCACATGTATCAAACAGGTTAAACCAAACGAAATGGCTTACCTCGATTCCTCGTTCCCCTGGAATATTCCAATATCATCTTGGCCTACATCTCATGTATCCAAGGAACCACAATAACACAACGTTCATTGCCATCTATAATAAACACATCATCCATATACACTGCTAACAAACTAGCAGTATAACAATATTCATTTCACTACTATCTGCAATCAACAAATCATTAAGATTCATCGCTAACTGGCATGCATAATCGCATCGCCACTACGGGTATGCACAATATCATCGCCACTACTGGCATCCATATAATAACCATAATCACAATGAATAAAATTACATTCTTAAAACAATAAGATGTAATAACACTTACTGTAAACAATGGATCCACACTCGATCCTTAAACTGCCCCTGTTCTCAACATAAATATTCCACAAAATATAATTTCATATCAATACACAATTGGTATACTCATCATCAATAACATGACCGTCCAAAAATATTCATTGCCTCGACATATCAACGGCATTCACAATATCTCCATCGCTTCTATATGATAGCGGTAAATATTATAAATCTCAAATATCACAATATAATCATACCATCATCTCGCCAATAAATGTCATCAATATATCGGTATCAATCACGTCCCGCTATTGCATCCTTTGCAATAAAAATGAAAGAAAACAATAATGTCTCTTCATCCACTCTCTCCATGATCACTTTCACCTGTACATTTGATTATCACAATACGTCAAATCAACAAGGTCAATTTAAATCAACGTATATTCATCACCCTCCCTCTATAGTAGAGTCACATAAAATATATTGCACACTCTCAATAGTGTCGATCCCGACAATAATCACATCGCATGCTCTCTCTAGCACCGACTCAATATCAATATACACGTCACATGCTCTCTCTAGCATTGACCCTGAAATATACACGTCGCTCGCTTGCCAGTGTCGACCACATCACTCACTTGTCAGTGGTGACCCGAATCACATCGCTCACTCTTCAGTGGCGACCCAATATCACATCGCTCGCTCGTCAGCGGCGGCCACATCACTCACTCATCAGTGGTGACCCAATATCACATCGCTCACTCATAAGTGGCGACCCATATCATATCGCTCGCTCGTCAGCGGCGACCCATATACATATTAACACATCGCACGCACCAGCGGCGACCCACAAATCATATATACACATCACTCGCCTCAGCGGTGACCCCACTCTACATTCACACAACATGATCACATCGCACACTCAGGTGGCGACCTCTAAATAAACACATCACTCGCCTCAGCGGTGACCCCACTCTACATTCACACAACATGATCACATCGCACACTCTAGTGTCGACCTCTAAATAAACACATCACTCGCCTCAGCGGTGACCCTCTGTACATTCACACACACATAATCACATCGCACACTCTAGTGGCTACCCACATATAATAATAACACGTCGGTCAACCATAAAAGCGACCCTAAACCTAAGCGACACTTCGCTTTTTCAATAATACAGTGGAAAATATATTCATCCATGCTTGTACATCATATGTACTTGTGCCATCCTGTAAATGACATACACATACCCGATTGTCACATCATCTGTTGTCATACTCCAACAGCACAGTACTGCCTGCCATTTCCTATCCTCAGATATCATATTTCATTTTATGATTTCTCCTGCAAAATCAGATTTCCCAGCACTGCACATACAAATACAAAACATGTACACAAAACTCAACTCAATAAAACGCATTTATCCCTCTACTAGTAACAACGTCCACTTATCATCAACATTAATTACATTCAGCGATGTCATTCATCACGCACCTTAAAAGGCATTATCATTGTCACCATAGTCAAGTTAACGATATAAATAAAACGAGTTACCATACTCGAGGCTTTTCAACCATACCACCCTCATTGTGTATGTTCATCGTATCTCATACGATCCTGCAATCACGATGGTTAGCAATAACACCAATTTTCATTGCTTCATATCATAAATGCACATAGCATGCGTCATGTCACAATGACAAAAAACTACAATCATGCATAAAAATATGTGATATACATGTCTATCAACAAATCCCTAGGCCATTAAACATCCCAAAGAGCTAACCACTGCTCTGATACCACTAATGTAAGGCCCCAACACCTTAACTCATCATTAGTGCATTTATGACGTCGTATGAGTATAAAAATTTTCATTCTTTAAAGATTCATTACATGCTTCACATAACCCCCATGACTTTTATAAAAATTTGGGCAAAGTCTCCCCATAATTTGGGCTATCCGAAAAATATATCACATCACTAAAAATAACTCCCAGCCAGGGAAAAGCACAATACTAAAAGAACATAAGTAAGTTCTCGGCCAGGGAAAACACAATACTAAGGAAATATATAAAGTGGACTTCAACACGCATATACAGTCCATATACACGACTCCAAGTGCTCACATACGAGCAACAAATAACGAATGCCCGTCTAGTTGCATAAATAATGTATACCATTTACTCAATCTCACTCTACGCTTCAGCAAGCAATATTGTCCAACCAAGCTCGAGCTTGCTACACCAAAATGACCTTGTAGTTGTAATACATGTTTCAACAGAAACAGCCCCCACACATGGTGAGCATACCAACATCATAAAACCCATATCATAACAATGCATAAAGGTCATGGTACGATCATAATATCACAATTTACGATTATGTACTCCCTGTCCAATTCTGAATCTGTATAGCAAACACGCACTGTTCCTGTTTCAAACTCACACACTTCCTTAACATCAAGTTCAGTATCGTTATTTAAACATGATACTCATCAACACGATAAATTCAATACAACCAATTCTATTATTTATGCTGAATCATAAACAATTTCATATCGCACATGATCCTGCCTATCAATCTATCTCATTCTCGACATTTCTCTCATATTGATCATGCCCCGGGCATCAATACTCAGCTCGTATACTCGGATCACGTATAACTACGTATCCCTCATACCACACATACATATATATATTCATATTTTCGGATCACGTACAATTACGTATCCACCATACCACATATGTCATACTCAACACACATATACATTTCTTACGTTCCATCATGACATTTAATAATTCATGAATATATGAATATGTAATTACTTCATAATATGTATACCTGCTCGTACGTCACTACGTACCTTATAATCTGTGTTTACCGTCAAATCACATTCCTTGTTGTCCGAGCTCAAGAAGGCTCTACACGAACTCAAAGTTTAAGGGTCAATTCATAATCAATACTTGATGCATATAATTCCTCATTCAATCAACCAATCATGTCCATAATATCACATAATTCAACTTTCCAACGCAAAGAGTCAATTAAACAACTAGCATGCTTCAAACATCCAAACCAACACTATTACAATGGTTACAAGCCATAGAAGTTAGTTCTTTTCCCCACCTACTAACAAGGTTTAGACCCACACTTGAATCTTTAGACCCACACTTGAATCACATTTAAGCATATTAACAAACACCTTCCATGCATGATTTTAATCTTCATATCTTAACCAACAATGATACTAGCCAATGCACAAATCAACAATTCACTTCTAGCAATTAATCACTCAACAAAGTGAGTCATAATTAGCTTCCAACATCAATACATTTCTCATGCTATCCAATTCCCAATTACCATATTCATACTCGAATTATAGCCACATAATCGCCTTAACCCATTACACCAACCCAAGCTAGCCTTCTACACTATGAAACACCATTCCAACCCAAGCCACCACATATACACACATATATAGAAGTCTTGTACATAAATCAATACATGATGGAATGCACATTTTCTTGTAAAAACTTCACCTACACACACTGATACATGTTAAATACACACACACCGTAGCAAATCTGCACACAAACCCACATTCTGCACACACACAAACCCACATTCTGCACACACACAAGAATAACATCCCAACACACTTCAAAATCAATACCAAATAATAACCAAACCTAGCCCTCCAAAAGCCCCACAATTTTCGAAATGAAATCAGTCATCACAGCCCTAAAATTTCGAACTCCACACATCAAAGCACACCCCAAACACTAGATTATGCTAGGGGAAAAGAGGGCCAAGGGGGAGCGATCTTACCCACAAGAGTTTCCAAAGTTATCTTGAAGAGGGGTCTTCGATTTTCTTCTTTGGGGGAGAAGGAGATGGCCGATGGTTTTTTGTTGGGGAAGAGGAGGATGTGATCGATTTTTGTGTATAGGATTATTTGTTTTAACAAGAAAAAGCCTTCTTAAAATAATGTCATTTCACCTACATTAATTCCTCCCAAAACAAATATAATTCTCCACCTCCAATTAAATATTTTCAAGTTAATCTAATTTTCACAAATCCCTCAATAAAATAAAACCTACCGATAAAAGTCCCCCCAAACATTTAAATCATGATAAAGTTCCATATGTGCACAAATAATACGGCCCGCCCCAAATACGAGGTTCAAAATTTAATCACGTAAATTATCCCATAATTTACCATTTACACAATTAAATATAAGCAGAATAAACTGGGCATTACACTAAGGATTTGAAGTTTTAGTGGTAATGAACCCTCCCCTTTAGTCATGTTTTGAAGAGTTTTGGGTTGGATTATTTGGGGGGGAAAAGGGGTTTGATATGGTATATGGTGTTTATGTGTTGATGTTTGAGTTTTGTTGATATTGATGTGTTTTATGATGTTTATGGTAGTTTTGGTTGTATTGGATGGTTGGGGTGTGAGTTTTACGGGTTGGGAAGGAGGAAATGCACGAAAATTGTGAAAATCGCGTGTACAGAGCGAGGCGATCGATAGCATCAAAATAGAGATTGATCGCCTCGAGGTAGTGAGTTTTGGCGACCAATCGCTAAGTCGGAGCGATCGATCGCTGAGGCTCGCGATCGATCGCTCGAGACTTAGCGATCAATCGCTAGTTAGCATTTTTGGGGCATCAAGGCTGGGTGTCTCGCGATCGATCGGCGCGTTGGGGCGATCGATCGCGAGACACAAAATATGGGATTTTTGGATATTTTGCTGGATTTTTGGTAATGGATTATGATTTGGCTTCTAATATTGAGTTGTGCAATTGTGTAGAGCCTTCCCAGGTGGCAACACAAAGCAGGGGATAAAGTCCCGCTACATCCCATATTTTGAAAAGGTACGTAGAGAGACGTACGGGCACCAAACGGTAACATGTATTTTATATACATATTGGATTATACATTGTGGTTGCATATATATATATATATATATATATATATATATATATATATATATATATATATATATATATATATATATATATATATATATTGGATGCTTGGTGCATATCATGGTGAGTCGTTGTTATATTCGAGTGATGATTTTTAATGCTTTGCCGCTGTCATTTGAAGTGATGAATACTTGCCGCTATCATATCGTAGCGAAGATAGAATATTTGCCGCTAATATGTTGAAGCGATGATAAATGCCGCTGTCATATTAAAACGATGGATCTTAATGTCGTATGTTGAAGCGATGGGTATTAGTGTTGCGGTCATGACAAAGCGAGGTGCATTAAATACATTGTTACAACAAGACTGAGATTGGTTATTGGTATTGTTGGAACGGATATATGTCATGACATTTGTTAACTGTATTATAATCTGATGATTATGAATATAAGTTGTGGTACAGGGACAACCAAAGGGAGCGTTTAAAATGCATTGAATACAGGAAGTGCTTTGTATTATGGTTTATGCATTTATACATTATAATCATATTGCTATGAATATGGTTTATTATATGCTCATGGTTTGGGGTTGTTCCTGTGGGAGCTTTTGGCATGGAGTTAAGGACAATGTTGATGCGGTGAGCTGTGTGAAGAGTTCTACTGGTATAGAAGGACATGAATTTCGTATAGTTTCTACACAGGGTAGAGTAAATCTATAGCCTTCACATTCATTTTGTGGGAATGTGACTAATTCCTTTTGGAAGTTTTATTTTGGCACTGTAATCCTTAAACTCAATGCATCAACATGGACCATTATACTCTGATGAATGAATGTTTAGCTCTCTTTATGTCACTTAATCCCCACTTAAGGTAGCGAGACCTTACACCTGCAATTGCTTCAAGTGCACATGTGCACCCTTGCAATTGCTACAAGCACCGGTGCACGTATGACTATTATTTGTCCTTTCATATTGTGTGTTAAAATATCTATTTTGTTTGTTGTTTGAGACATGAGATGTTTAATAAATTATTTGAATGAAAATTTGTAAGTTTAGAGTCAATGGGCCTACAACTGCTACAAGTGCATCTATGCACCTACAAGTGCCCATGTGCACTTGCTCAAGTGCACATGAAATTCACCGGGTGCACCCTTGCAATTGCTACAAGCACCGGTGCACGTAGGACTATTATTTGTCCTTTCACTGGATTAATTTTGAATTTCAAGGGCAAAACAAAAAAAATGGGGTGGGCGTAAGGTGTACGTAAAAATCCAGGGCACGCAAAAAATTAGGGTGATCGTAAAAATTCAAAGTCACAAAACACTACATAGTAACCGGTGTACTTGCTACAGTAAAAGGATGCACGTGCTACAGTAACTGCGGTGCACATGTAGTAAGTGCACCACATGCACCCGGTGCACGTGCTACAATAATCCGCGAGAGTTATTAATTTCCTTTAATCAGGAAATAGACGTAATTGAAGTTTTTTTGTGGATTGGTTCAGAAAATATTTTATCTAGTAGTACTGGCGCAAATTTTGCCCACTTAAAAATAATTGGGCTTCATTGGGCTAAGAACCTCAAATCTCTAGCCCAATCATTAGTTCAAATGACCCAAATAAATTAACTAGAAAGAGTAAGAACGGTTTAACTAAAAAAAGGGCAACTTTTGGGCCGGTACCAGTAGGAGAAACTTTTTCCAGCCCAATCCATCAAAAAAAAAGTTCTTTCAACTAGGTCCATTTTGGATTCAATAACCAAACTAACCCTACTGCTAATAAAAGAACTTAACGTCTTCTTCCTCAATTACAAAAAAGTTGGAACTCAAAATCCCACACCTTCACGCCCAGAAATATTCATAACAAGAATTCAAATCGTGCAACTGCTACTCATTCACGCTGCACTCCATGGCATCTTCACACAACAATTACATGGAGTCAAGAAACGTACTCACTGGCCAAAATACATGAAATAATGCACAACGAAAAAATATTGAAAACGATAAACTTGTGGAATAAACCTTTCTCAGGCCAATCAATGGCATCAATTCTCAGCAAAGATACCGACGTTAGTCATTAGTCTTAGAGAGGAGCTCAATTGATTTTGTTGTTAGGTTGGAGAGTTAAGTTCAGTTGAAAAAACCGTGGAATCATCACACAAACATATAAAGGAAAACTCGTATATAGATATGAGAAAGTGCCAGCCGGCCACTGGGGTTTTGTTGGTTGGGAAACAACTATAATTCAATGATTTGGTGGGGAAAACATGCCGCGAAGATCCCATGCAAGAAGAGAAAATTCGGTATTATCTCTCCTAGAGGTGCATGTAATTTACATGCACCGCTAGACACAAGTGGTTACATGCAACACTAGACACAAGCGGTGTATGTATATTATATTTACATGCACCGAATGAGTCAAATGCATCACATGAGTCTAGCGATGCATGTAATTTACATGCACCGCTAGACACAAGGGTTTACATGCACCACTAGACACAATCGGTGCATATATAAGTCATTTTATAATTCTTTGTCGAGGCAATTCGTATCATATCAATTGACTAGCACCCTTAAAAAGCTTACAATTTACCATCGCACTATGGAAGGCCTGTCTATATTTGGTGTTGAAACCTTAATCTAATCTATAATGCGAACATGGACCTACGTACAAGGTCGAAACCTCAATCTAATTGACTTCAAATGCATCACATGAGTCTAGCGGTACATGTAATTTACATGCACTGCTAGATACAAGGGTTTACATACACCACTAGACACAAGCGGCACATGTATAAGTCATTTTATAACTCTTTGTAGGGACAATTCATATCATAACAATTGACTAGCACCCTTAAAAAGCTTACAATTTGCCATCGCACTATGGGAGGCCTGTCTATATTTGGTGTTGAAACCTTAATCTAATCTATATTGCGAACATGGACCTACGTACAAGGTCAAAACTCAATCTAATTGGCTTCACATGCATCACATGACTCTAGCGGTGCATGTAAGTTACATGCACCTCTAGACACAAGTGGTTACATGCACCACTAGATACATGTGGTGCATGTATATTATATTTACATAAATGAGTCTAATGGATTACATGAGTCCAGCAGTTCATGTAATTTACATGCATCGCTAGACACAAGTGGTGCACTTAAAACATAATATACATGCACCGCTTGTGTCTATTGATGCATGTAAATTAGATGCATCGCTAGAAACAAGATGCATGTATATTATATTTGCATGCACCGTATGAGTCACATGCATCGCATGAGTCTAGCTGTGCATGTATTTACATGCACCACTAGGCACAAGTGGTTACATGGACCACTAGACACAATTAGTGCATGTATATTGTAGTGGTGTGTAATTTACATGCACCACTAGACACAAGTGGTTACATGACCACTAGATAAAAGCGGTGCATGTATATTCTGGGAACGATCAAACTACTACGATTGTGGAGCCAAAGCCAAGCAAGATAACAAAGAACAAGCCAAGAACCTACAGTAACTGAAATATATTGATTGTATACAGTTAGTTACATAGTTGAACGTATATTCTGGTACTGCAGATTAGTTGTTAGTGTAAACATTAACCAACTAGCAGCTAGTGAGTAGAAGAGTTAAATACTAGCAATTGTATCACATAGCAGTCATTCATTAATAATACAAAAGCCTTCTTCCTGAAATTTCTAAATTATAACCCCTCGAACTTCATTGTTCATTCTAGGAGATCGGCAATCTCGAATTTGCCTCTATCATTTGGTGCTCTCATTCTACGTTCTCATCCTCGGTCTTCATTCATTTTTTCTGTGTTTTTCATTGATTGCTTTGAATCTTTGTCTCAAAAAAAATATCGATCGACAATGTTGCTGCAAATTTCGCTGAATTTGTGCACTTGATTTCTCTTGGTTTGTTCGATTGTAGTACCATACTACCATTCTTGTTGAATTCGATCCTCTTGTGCATTCGATTGTAGTACCATACTACCATTCTTGTTGAATTCGATCCTCTTGTGCATTCGTTTTCTCAATTGCGGATTACTCGATTGGTTGAATTCTTCGTTGTGAATTGATTCTGATCACTGCTTGTGTTTTGTTCTTCATAGTGAATTTTTTTAAAGACGAAGAATTCTGGTGCAACTTCAGATTTCACGGGTTTCATATCTTCATGGGTTTCATTGTTTCTGGATTTGGAGATCTGGCGGAGGATTGGCTCGGTGTTGACAAAGGTGATTTTGAAGTCATGCAACACTGCCCTAGTCATCTGCATCATAAAAATGTTTTCATTTGGTTTTTAGAACAATGATATTTTAGTAATAACAAATGATTAATTAGATTAGAGTTTCATAAAAATGGATTTAGTTGAAAAAAGATTTTTAGAAGTGGTATTTAGTTGAAAAGAAGATTTTTTAATAGATTTAATTGAAAGATATTTACAAAACTGTTACCAACGTCAAATTTCCTAAAAAAAATTGTACAAAGAACTTGTACCTCTGTTCTGTGAATGGCGACCGCCTTGAGATTGATTTCTCGCGGCTTGAGGAATAATACTGTCATGGTGTCATCCCGCTCTATAATTCGTGCTCCTTACACACACATTCAACTAGTTTTGGTGAGTCTCTATTTTGTTCAAGCTATTGATTAATTCAGACAAAATGCAGTTTATCGCGCAGAAAGTACTTGTATCTGTGCTTGTTTATTAATCAATAATGCGTTCTTCTGTTTTATTTTGAACATAATTGAGTTTCGTGGCTAGTGAATACTTATCCGAGCTGGATTTTTCTACTTCTTTAGGTGGGTCGCGGCTGTTGTTTTTTTTTTTTTCCATCTCGTGAGAAATACTATTGTGAAGGAAAATTGATGTAATGGGCGTGGGCGGGGGCTTGGGTGTGGGTGATTGAGTTCGTGTGTTATGGTTGGGGAAGTCTGTAAATTATATTAAAAAATTCATTTCTTTTTTGTATGCTCGCCGCCTATGTCGGACCTGTTGAAACAAATGGCTAATGGCTTACTCCAGCTTATTTTAAAGTTACTAATCCAGCATTTCGGAGGCGTGCCCAGATAATTTATCCCAGGGGGTGAGGAAGCTGGAGGTCAATTTCTGACATTTTTAGGGACACGTGAAGTTTTGGAAAATTTATAGAGACGGGGAGACCACCTTTGGGTCTTATACATGCAATGAAGCGAAATGCATATTGAACGTGGAATCACTCAGCAGCTCTTGATTTTGGAATGTTTGGTATTGTTGATGTTCTTTTCAGGATACCAGGAAGTTAAGGATGAGAAAAAGAGTCGGATGGTTGGTGGCGTTTTCACGAGCGTGGAATGATTTGAACTGCATAGATTATGGACAGAAAAGTTTGTTTTCTCTTTTGATTGTAGGATGAGCTACAACATTCACTCTTTGTTTAAATATTTTATGATATTTATTCTAACTCGATCGGCTTTTATTGTTCAAATGTGTTCGTAGATTGGTTTCCAAATTGAATCCGTTTCCAGGGATGAAGCACCTTGATGTGGCTGGAGGAACTGGTGAGATTTAAATATGGAAATAGTGTTTGATGAGTGGCTTGTTAGGTAGATTTTTGTGTGCATGAAGCAGATGAACATGGGATTCCAGTAAAGGCCATTTAACTACATACTTTTGGTTGTAAATCTGGTAGTATGATGTGGGTATTTGTTTGTTATAATGCACGTAGGATTCACTCACTAATTTTTATAGTTTGTATCAAATTTTTTCTTTTTAAATGTTTTGTTGATTGAAACCCATAAATAAGAGATGGTGGCAATATCTTGTGACTCTTAAAAGATTTGTGGACTTAACTGAAGGTTAATCTGGTTGCACTATCATTTGGAGAAGAGAAAATTGTATTTCTTGGAATTTAAAATCATTTGACACGTGGATGTACTTTTTATCATATCCAAGGCGTGAAGAAAATTTCTATTGCTTTACAGGGGATGTTGCTTTCAGGATCCTGGAATCTATCAACAATGTTGGACATCGAGCCTTGCAAGATCATGATGATAATATGCCTCAAGAAACTCAAATTTTTGTCTGTGATATAAACTCCAATATGTTAACTGTTGGGAGAAAGCGAGCACAAGAGAGAGGTGAGGGGATGTTGTATTCTTTGATTATTATTTACATGTAATGGTGCACATGAGGAAAAGCTTTGGCTGATGGGGGTTTTCAAAATTTCAAGCAAAATTTATATGCTTTTGGGTTTGAGGAGAGGTGACTCAAGAATTTAAACTAACCAATGATTCACCAACGAAACTAGTAATTTCTAAACTGAAGGATATTGAAATGGTCAGGGATGAATCTAGAAATTTGGGACGGGGGGCAAGATGGGATGAGGGATGTCAAGGTGATGTGATTAAATAAATTTTAGGATAGCCGAACCTTGTAGTTTTATAAACATTATGTATTAAATTTCTAACGGTTTTGTTTGTGGGGAAGCTATTGTTTCCCTGATCTTCCTACTGGATCTATCCTTGGATATTGCAGATCGTATAAAAATCCTTTTGAAATTCCAGTTAAATCGAAGGATTTGCTCTCCCATGGACTCAGTTTTTCAATGTAGCGTTATATTATTTTTCAACAATACAAATTTACATACCAAATAACTATAAGATTCTCAAATCGATATGTACCCATATGGGCCATGTTTTTCCAATATTGAACTATGTGTATTGCTCTAAAGGAGCATTGCCCTATATGCATACTGTTATGATTGCAGGATCACGTTATGGGATGGGGGATTACCTTTCACGGGTTACTATTCACGATGGGTACTGTTCACGGTGTGTTGGACGTGAATTTTTGGGGGAAGAAAAAGTGGGGAAAAATAGTGAGATAGCAACGAAGACAGGAAATCTTCTTAAGGAATTATTTAATTCAAAAACTTTATTCTTCTTAATTTTATTAATCAAAATCACTCTATTTATAATAATAGAGCCCAAAAAATCTTGATAACCCAATCCCTAAGATAAATCAAAATCCTAAGAAATCAATCATAGATAAACATCAAATAAAGATTTCTATCTTAACCAAAATATCAAAACAACAATTCTAATCAAATACCAAATCCTAATAATTAATAAAAATATGAAAAGATAATCTCTTGAAGAGTTTGCTGCATCAAGGACTCTTGTAGGTAAAGTCTTCCTTCTGTTCGGAACTCTTCTCGACAGTGTGAATCGGTGCACATTACATCACACCCTTCCTCGAAATTGGTGTTTGTCCTCAAACACCACTTGGATTTCATAAAAAATATGCGTTGTTTTTCGAGAAATCCAAATATCAAGCCCATGTGGTATTGATCTTTAAATTCTTTGTAAGGAACAACAGCAACAACGAAAAGAGGTAGATTCTGCCCTTGTTGTGATTTGGTTTCTGGATTCACGGAAGGAGCTTGTGCGCGCCCGTTATTTAATTTGGTTTTCCTCAACGGGAAAGTGTGTGATTGTGTGTCGCGCATTGTTCGTGCGTTTCTGGGTTTGTACACTTGGCGATTCTAGGCGACAGGTCCTCGAACAACGTGCACCTCATCGTTCTTGTGGGCCCGCATGGTCTGTATAGAGTGCGCATTGGAGATTTGCTGGTTTAAATGTCGGTTGTCGCTGTTGGTGCGCACGGTATCCGCGCGAGCCTTCCTGGCTTCGGGTTGAGCATTGGATGCTGTATGGTAGTCAGATTGAAGGTACACAACGTTTATGCATAGTGCGTAGAGTCGTGATGTGAGATTATCTGTGCTGGCCTTGTATAAGGTGATGAATTCAGCAAGTTGACGTTGGAAGGGATTGTTGATTGCCATAATGCCTGGCTGTGATACCATTGTTATGATTGCAGGATCACGTTATGGGAGGGGGATTACTTTTAACGGGTTACTATTCACGACGGGTACTGTACACGGCGTGTTGGATTTTTGGGGGAAGAAAAAGTGGGGAAAAATAGTGAGATAGCAACGAAGACGTGAAATCTTCTTAAAAGGAATTATTTAATTCAAAAACTTCATTCTTCTTAATTTTATTAATCAAAATCACCCTATTTATAATAATAGAGTCCAACAAAATCTTGATAACCCAATCTCTAAGATAAATCAAAATCCTAAGAAATCAATCATAGATAAACATCAAATAAAGATTTCTATCTTAACCAAAATATCAAAACAACATTTCTAATCAAATACCAAATCCTAATAATTAATAAAAATATGAAAAGATAATCTCTTGAAGAGTTTGCAGCATCAATGACTCTTGTAGGTAAAGTCTTCCTTCTTTTCGGAACTCTTCTCGACAGTGTGAATCGGTGCACATTACACATACATGTTTTGGAGAGGGTAGGTCTCTTATTTGGGTTGAAGGAGATGCAGAAGCATTGAAATTTGAAGACAATTCAATGGATGGTTATACAATTGCATTTGGTATTAGGAATGTTACACGCATTGAAAAAGCTCTTGCAGAAGCTTTCAGTCATCTTCCTCTTCTAGGATTTGCACTCTAGGTTTACTTCATATTTGTTTTGAAATCCTTGAGGTTCGCGGCAAAGCGGGCACCATCCAGTAATTTGTATGCATATTCTGATAATGTATGGCAATCTCTTGGCTTTACAGCAATAACTTTCTACCCATGCGTTAGTTGCGTGGAATATATCGACATTGATCATTGCGGAGTAACAGTTCATGATACTTTATCAGTATTGTAGTTAACTAAAAACTATAACCGATCAGGACTAGTTATTCAAGAATCTTATTTGGAGGAGGGGTGGACAAAAATGTCAAAAATTTATGGAGTTGTACTATTTATGAAAACCTTACAGGTATACAAGCAATAATTTTTTGTGGGAGATGGAGGTTAACTGCCTCTGCTAGCCGTGCTCTCCTCTATATCCTGGAAAATACTCAATCATACCAAGTTTTGGAAGCACAAAACATTCATTCATTCTTGTACATGGCTTTACTGGATGCTTTGTTATCTTTTATTCCTTTTTCCCTTTCACCTGAAAATTGAAACCATTTTGGTTTTTTTACGTCATTGGTGTGTTTTCAGGGTCCTGAAACGTGGAGGAAGATTTCTTTGCCTTGAACTGAGCCATGTAGAACTTCAAATTTTTAAAGAGTTGCAAGTATTTTTATCATTTAGCTTACAGAAGGATCTCTTTTCCACTCACCATTTATAAAATGTCTCTTGTATCGGTTTCAAGGGGCAATAACTTTTCCAAGGTGGTGACCCCTAATATTTTCTTTCCTTTCGACATATATAATGCAAATTAGAGAGGTATTTGTTTGCGTGATTAATCCTTTGAAACTTTTTCTGTGAAGCATGAGCCAGAGTCTAATTTTAGGCATAATTATCAATGTCCTGGTTTGATCAAAGGTTGATCTGTCGGATTATCATTCAGTGTTCATAACTTCACAAGCATTAGATGGTTGAAAAGAGTTGTGAATTAATATACACAGGAGTGATATACTTGCCTTGATTTGTGCTCAAGCCACATCTTTCATTCTTTATTGTTTTGGTGCATATTTTATCATCGTCGATGGTATGATGTTCCACTTTTGTCCTTTCTTTAGGTATGATTTATACTCATTCTCGGTCATTCCGGTGATAGGTGAGTTAGTTGCGGGTGATCGTGAATCTTATCAGTATTTGGTTGAGAGTATTCGCCGTTCCCCACTCAGGTAGAGTGTATGGATTTAATACGAAACTGGTGTTTATTTACAAGAGCTCTCTGAGTGACTTCTTGTTGAGTAGTTCTTGATTTTACTTTATGTTGTTTTTTTTTGAAGTCTTTACACTTCACCTGCAGGAAAAATTCGGTTCAATGATAGCTGAGGCCGGGCTTCAGAATGTTGAGTATGGAAATGTAGTTGGTTGGGTCATGGCCATGCATTCTGGGAGAAAGTTAAAGGTTTTTACGTTTTCCTAAACTCGGGTTCCTCCCATTTGTTCCTTCATTTTCTTGTCAAGACTCGTTTTGTAATCTGCGCCAACATAGCGTGCTGGGAATATTGGAGACAGTTTAGCGGAAGGCAATAACCGGTATATACCTCAGATATTTGAAAATTATTCATGCCAGTTATGTATATATCCTTCCAAATTGCATGTTACTGGGATCCCAAATAAGGTGGTAAAAAATTTGCAAGGTGGACCAAATTAATTTAAGGGATAATTACATATGCTGAATAGCTCTTTTACAAATTCACCCTCTAATTTGAACAAATATATTTGCCACCCTTGTAGACCCCCTCTAGTTTGTAAATATATAAGAAAAATTCCAACTACCTCCCTTGTGATTGACATAAAAATATACTGTATGAGAGATAGATGTTATTGTTCAAATTAGATGGGCTAAAACGAATTATGAAAACTAGAGGGATTGGGTTGCTCGGTTTTAAGATTAGGGTTGCACATTTGACATCAGTTATAAATTTTGGTAAAGCGGCAAGCTCTCGATCCTAAGATTGATATCAGAGCCAATGCCACGTGTTCGATTCACATTAGTTGTAAGTTAGTTCAATTATTGGGAGTGAGATTCATTGGAGATGGACGGAGCAATTGAGTAAGAACGAGAATAAAACACCAATAATGCGGAATAAAACATTTCAACAAGAACATAATCGATTTACATGATTCACCTAATATAGGAAGTCCATGGAGTTGTTGCAAATCTTTATTATAAACCTTTACAAAGTGTGTACAAACACTCAATTTCTCACCAAACCGACCTCGAGTATAACTAGGAGAACAGTATTCTCTTACTCTATCAAGAAAACACTCAAGAACTATTTTGTTTGTTTATTGAGTTTAAGATATTTTAAAATGACAAGGAGTTGCCTATTTATAGATAATTCTTCCGGTTTGAACATTGCCTCACTTTTCTTATCTATCATTTAGGTGGTAATGCGAACGTTCAAACATGCCTATAATTTGGGCGATAGTGTGAAGTATATTTAGTCGACAAGATTGTTGGAGTATAATATTTATTGCTCCAAAGTCCCAAGTCCTATGTTGTTTCTTAATTGTAGTGATAAAAAAATCCTTGATTGAACGGTGACTATTTGGTAGGTTTGGTCAATGACTTGGATGAACTTTGAAAAACCCAACAAATCGAACTTATTCATGAGGGAATCGTATATAGATTGAAAGTTTCATCAAAATCAATATTACTGAATACGAATTTAATGAATCCAAAGTATCGAAACGGTTAAAATAATGAAGTAACTGAATTAAATCTGTCTGAAAATTATAGCTATGTTTTAGATTTGTTTATTTAATTTGTTTCATGTTGAAACATAAAATAAAGTTACCCAGACGAAAAGTACTAATTCATTCGTTTAATAATGTCCGTTTTCATTTGACACACTAGTTTATACCCACTCAATTAGGGTTGCTTAACGGGTCGAGTCAATCTAAACATGACCCAAAACCAAACTGGTTAGCCCGATTTGGAACTGAAACCGGGCTAATCGGTTCCGAATCGCTCCGAAATCGGTAATATACCAGTCCGGACAGTTTCCCGTATCGGGACCGGTAGCATCCGGTTTCGATGATACCGTCCCGGTTCCGAACAATGTTCGGAACAAGTAAGTTTTTTTAAAATAAAAATAAAAAATAAAAATTTAAAATGTAACGAATATGAAAAAAGGAAGACCTGATCGGATCGATCTGGTACCGGATCCGATACGGTTCCTTAACGGATTGAACTGGTCTGGTTCCGAGATGACCGGATCTAGAACCCACCGGTTCCAAATCAGACCGTTTCGATCCGTTAAGCAGCCCTGCTCTCAACCATGTTATAAGGAGAAGAATACCAAAGTTATGTATAATCAATAAACTATTATTTATTAATATAATCAGATATAAGATCCATGGAGTTCCGGGCATAACCCACTTGGTTAAAGGCCGCTCCCCCTTTATGGAAGACTCGTGTTCGAGTCTCACGGTGTACGAAAAAATCTTTAGCACCTCTCTGTTCGGAATTTGACTATCCAAATTGACCCCTAGGATCTGCACAGTTTATGAGAAAAACAAATAAAAAGAGAAATAATAACGACACAATGATTTACCGTGGAAAACTACCAAATCATGAGAAAAACCACCAGGACCAGAGAAGAAAATGCAATATATGAAAAATTATTACAAATCCACACAATTTTTCTTCTCACCCCAAACACACACACAAAATTTTCCCACTAGCTACACTTTATAACTCACACATCTCCCTTTAAAAGAAAGACATCTGATAAAATCTTTTCTACTGTGGAAGATCGGTAGAAAAGATCAGTCACAGCTGCAACCACATAGTATACTAATAATTTTACAAGACTCTACAAACAAAAGAGGAATTTATCTAAAGGTAAAAGTTGCTAGACAAGCTATTGACTGATGCACTTAAAACTGAATGCATAAACCTCATTTTATAGCCAAATGAGTTGGCACGTTTTCTTCTCCCATCGATGTGGGATTAGAAAAGCCCAACTTTAACAATATTCACCTTCTAGCTTTGTCGTCCCACAACACTCCACCTCGATGAAGATCTTCATAGTTTATGCTACCAACACAGCAATACAATCATAATTCCAATGTAGAGAAGTACCATGCTCCGCCATAAAAAGCATACCCCACTCAGAATAAGTCATTCCAAGCATTTCAATTCAGCCCATGTCAAAATATAACCTTGCTGAAAATCATGGTTCAACTCCCATGTTTTGGCACTTCTGGAAGTTAATCTGGATGTTAATCAGACATCGACATGAATTTCCACCACACGCCCTGCATCAATGCCAATCCAATGCCCGTGTGTAAAATTGTGGACCCGCTAACATTACACATCCTCTAGCATTACAATTTGGGGATAGTGACATGTTATAAGGATGTGCATGTCCTTTTTTCATAGGTTATCAAAAGATGAGACAATGTTAGCTTCATTATCAGCATCTCCACTTGATGATATAGAGAAATTTGCCGAACCCACTCCAGCTCTTGGACAATTTTTCTTGATGTGGCCAGGTTGTCCACATCCCAACATGATTTCTTCACGGAATTCTTTTGCTGAAGATATTCCATGCACATTTGCTAGAACATTTTTGGCTAGATACAGACGGATTGTACTTGCTGCTCTCAAATACATATCCTCTCAATATGTATTGCTCATTCCAGCTTTACCTCTTGCACTAGTCGTTCCTCCAGTCAAACTTGTATCACTGTTACTTTCGGAGAATATTATGTCATTTAATGTCTTGTGTAACCCAGATTGAATTAACACATCCCTGACGTGCACTTACCACAAGCCAAATTTGATTTTCCCATCAAATTTCTCCACATTTGACTGCATTTGAAACTCTACTTCCCGACATTGCCTTATGATACTTTGATGAATTTTATTTACTTGAATAATACACTAAGTAAGCTCTTAGGAAAGAGAGAATCTCAATCTTTCCTAGACAGAACTTCAATATTCCCACGAAAATTGATGGGGTAACACCGGTCCCATTTAAATACATATTTTCTTAGACAAAACATCATTAGTCAATATGCATTCGCCTACCACACCAAAGCTTCACCACATCAAAAAGAACCAGACTCTGATACCACTTGTTGGGAATTTGATCCAAATTCACTATCCAAGATCTGCACCTTTTTATGGGAAAAGCAAGTAAAAAGAGAAATAATTACACAATGATTTAACGTGAAAAACTCCAAAATCAGGAGAAAAACCACCAGGATCAGAGAAAAAAATAAACTATATAAACAATTATTACAACCACACAATTTTTCTTCTCACCCCAAAGACACCCACAAAGCTTCCCTTAAAAGAAAGACACCTAATAAACTTTTTTATGATTTGGAAGATCAGTCACAGCTGTAATCACATAGCATACTAAGATTTTTACAAGTCTGTACAAACAATAGATGAATTTATCTAAAGCCAAAAGTTACTAGACAAGATATTGAGTGCACTTAAAATTGAAGACATAAGCCTCATTTTATAGCCAAATGAGTTGGAATGTTTTCTTCTCCCATCAATATAGGATTAGAAAAGCTCAACATCAACACCCCTTATTAAAAAAGAAAAAGAAAGAAAGATATAAGAGCCGTTTATATTGCAATTGCATACACTTTTATAGCTAGCTACAGGGTTTTTTAATAAATTATTCGAAAAAAAAATCGTTTAACAAAATAACCGATTAAAGTAACCCAAATCACCATTTTTTAAAAATATGATTGAATGCGTCATCTGAGATGACGCCTTCAATATAATTTTTTATATATATAGAAGACGTCATCACAGATGGCGAATTCCATACAATTTTTTTTATATATATATATAGAAGGAAAAGTGGGGGAAAAATGTAAGGGCCTCGTACCGTATTATAGAAAATCATGTAGAACTTCTCAACAATTATGTTATTCGTCTTATCAATTATATGGTTGAGAATAAACATGACTCCTATAATACGGTACGAGGGCCTTACATTTCTCCCCACTTTGAGATTTCGAGGACGAAATCTTTTAAGTGGTGGAGAAATGTAAGGTCCTCGTACCGTATTATAGGAAATCATGTAGAACTTCTCAACAATTATGTTATTTATTTTATCAATTATATGATTGAGAATAAACATAAGAAATATTATTTTTGATAACAGCTCCCAATATTTGATAATAAGAATTAATATAATTTGTACGTTAATTTGTTACTTAGTTAGAAATTAATTATATTATATTCGCCTTTATCAAGACCGAAGCTGACGGTAGACATTTTTCTTTAATTTTATCTAAAGTATTTTAAAATTAGATTATGGAGTTAAAATTTAAACTTGAATTCTCTATGATGCCATCTTTCTAATGACCTGTACACAAAAGAATAATATATTCAACTGATAATTAACTAATCACAGTGAAGTGTGTATTAACTAATCACAGATTTTAATGTTTTATTTTCTCGTTTCTACTATTGTTTCTCTAAAAAACAGCTGGTAAAAACAGAACCAACGAAACAAGTTATGTGATTCTTTTTGCTGCTTTAGCTCACGTGGTGGTAATTTTTTTAAAAAAAACAATTTGTTTCAATTTTAAGCACGTACCCTAATTTTAGAAGCTAAATAACTTTAATGATATACAAGCGAGTAATTAAGCATACGATGGGAACAAAGTCATGACGATGTGATGATTCCATAGACCTGACAAGCATACAATATATGTATATATATATATAAAAAGACTTTACGTTAAACACGTATTGTAAAGTCTAAAAACTAATATATTATATTTGACTAATTACTTCCATACAAAAAGTACACCGTTGACTTGATTAATGGGACACTCTTTGAACCTTCCGCCTAACCTTTTTTTTCAGCGTTTCATCGTCATTACCAGACATCCTATAGTACGGTTTGTTGTTGATGATGCCTTTAAGGGTAGTACTCTTAGGGGCATCATCACCGTTCATTTGGAATTTTTTTTTTTTTTAAAAAAAAGATTCCACATGGATGGTGGATGATGGCCCTGAGGGCAGTGTTCTTAAGGGCGGCAACAATAAAACCTATAATACTAAAGTAGTTAAAGATAGCTTCAAGAATCAATTTTTTATTTTTAAAAACAATTCTAAAGTGTTTAATTAAGATCTCAACGCTTATTGTATATATATATATATGCAAACAACTCTTTTTGTTACATAATTTTATTGTAATGCAACTTTAATGTACATGAAGACGAAGTGATGTAGCCGAGTTGAAAATGCTCCACTATCAAGGCTCAAGGCCATGTGTTCAAGTCATCGTGGAGGCCCATTTTGAAAAGAAAAAAAAACTTTAATGTTCATGAAAATGTTACTTTAATTTATCAATATAACTAATAATTAACCATATTTAAAACTTTTAAGGAAAATAAACAGTAAATAAAATGTGTACTAAAACAACCATTTCACTAATTTTTCTTATAAAAAAAACCCTTAGGCCAAAAACTGTTTTTTACCCCAAATGCCCTTGAAAAATAGGCTTGATGAATTATAATTTTTTCAATAAAAAATGAACCACTGTGAGTCAAAATTATCTTAAACTGAGTTACTCTTAATCCGAATTTACCTACTAAAATCAATTTAATTCTATAATTTGAATAGAGTTGTTTCAATTAATTGTTAAAAATATCGATTAATAGATTATGCATACAAATATTTATATAAATAATGTTTATCGATTGAATGAGGGGGCGGAGCCAAAACCCCAAAGTCAGTAAAATTAAAATTTATAAGGGATCAAAACTAAATACCTTATATAGTTTGTAAATGTAATTAGTTAAGTTCGGTCCTATAAAACTAAAAACTGGGATAAATTTTCAAGTTTTAGGCATTTTTCCACTCAGTTATTTTGATGGTATCACTTTCATAACTTTATTTTTAACGTAATTTCAACATTTCAATTTCAATTAATATAAAATTCAACTAATTGATATCGTTCGACATTGCTGACATGTGTGAGCCACATCAGCACTCTAATGAAAAAGATTTTCAATTGAAAAAAAATACATTAGTGCACTAAGATCGCGAATTAATCGACACCGAGACAAACAATAGACCCAATTTTAATTTTAATAATCCATGTTTTATTTGAATCCAACCATTTATTCCAAAATAAAAAAACAGGCCAGGACTAATCAAGGTGCACTTTCATTTTATCTGTTTGCTTAAGTTGCTCTATTTTTCTTACCATTTTAGTTGGCATAATAGTTATATCTCACTATCTTATAAAATACGAGGGTGCTACAGAAATCAACTTGGTGCTTTTTTCAAAATCCAAAATTGCCCTTCAAACTCTCATTTTTCATGCTTGTATTTCACTTTTTAAAATTGCAAATTTACCCATCCTCTCAATTTAATTTTCAAGATTTTCACATCTATCCCAACAAAAAATATTAATGTATTAAATAACCGCAAGGTCCTTACTAGTTTAGATAGCAAAATAACAACAAAAATATATGGGAGATTATTAAACTACAAAAATCAATTTGAAAAAAAGAATTATTACATCCTAAAAGTGTAAATTAAAAAACAAATTTACAGTTACCACATCAATTTACAAAAAAAAAAAATATTATAGATGCAACACTTGCAAACGAGGATTAATCTTACTATATTATAATGCATAAGCCCCTTATACTAACTAACTTGGTATGACAAATTTGAATTTACCAAACTACCCCCTCCAATGGTTTGTTGTGGTTCTTTGTTACATCTTTTGAATTGTAATATTAACCAATGTATATGTTTCATTTATTTCATTACACGTATCAATTCATATGCATTATATATTACGTTATACACGCAACGCGTGTGCGTCGTCTGCTAGTATATATAATTCGCATTATAAATCCAAAAGCAATCAAACAACATGGTCACGTAATTTTCGTATGATTCTTGAAAATAATATATTATCTGTGAAAAATATTTTATTTGACAGACAAATAACATATACAATACAATTCAAATTATATATTCAAAAAATATAAATTAAATATATAATCATATAATTTGGATTCATAATCGACGGCTGACGAGACTTAGTCCAATTTTCGATTTGGACAAAATCCGAAGATCGTTTACCGTTCAACGCTCAATACATACAAACACAAATATACAAGCAATCTCATATACAAAAACACAAACCAGAACTTCGATTTCTCCATCTCCGAATCCTTCCATCAATAAAATCAATCTACATTTGTATTCAAATCATACACAAACGGCGTATCAATCTTTATTTTTATCCCATTTTTGTAGATTTTCACACAATTTTTTTTATTTTTTTATATAGATGAATATATACATTTGTTGGCGTCCGTTTACCATGTATACTCTCTCTCTCTGATTGGTTCTATCGTTTGCTCGATCTGCCCTAGATCTCATTTATACGTGGTTTCGTTATATATACAGAGGTATATATATACATACATATATACAGATCGTTGTGCCTTCACGGTTGCTGCCAGATCTCTTTTTCAGCTCTGTTAGTGGTCAAGCAATCCAGGTATTGCTCATTAATTTCTTCATGAAAAACCGTGTTATTGAGTATTTGACGGTATGGATGTTATTGGTTGTCTTGTTATTGTGTTTGATTTTTGGTGGGAAGGGGAAGGGTTCATTTAATGCTGCTGCGGATGATGCATTTATGTAGGTCTAAAGTTTTCGACGTGCTTTTCGCATTTTGTGGGTGTATGGCTTAAATGTAAAAAAGTTTGTTTTGTTTGATAAATCTTTGTATTGTGTGTTGTGCGTGTGCATGGACTTCGGTTGTGAATTCCAGAGGTCTGCGAGGCGTGGATTTGATTCAGAATTAGGTTCGGTTTGACTTTTAGGTGTAACCTTTTTTTCTTCTTAACTGTTTTTACTTTTTTTCTGATTAGGAGTTTTTAGGGTCGTCTTAGTTTGGGCGAACTTAGGAAATTGAATCTGCATTGTTTTTTAGTATATTCTGCTTTCTTTGATTTTGATTTTCACTTTTTCAGTGAACCCCATTGACTTGTTTCTAACGTCAGGGGATCTGAAGTTCAGGCATCATAAAAAAGACCGTTCAATTCCTCTGTCTTTTTCTCGTACTGATAATTTTGGTACATATTCTGATGCGTCGCTCATAAGGACGGGATATTTTGGGATAAATTTATTTTTTGGCTAAACTATGATATCTGACGACTTCAACTTAATGATGAGTTGCTTTTTCTTTTATTTATTCGGGTAGGAAATCACAACATTTCTTTGCAGATTTGAGTTGTAATTTTCTGTTTTGCGAGTAAAATTTGAAACTTTGTGGCTGTCAACTATCGTTGCAAACTTGTTCATTCCATGAGTATGGATATATTTTCCTTGTTGTTTGTGACTTGTAGCAGCATGCAAGCAATTTAGCAATCAAATTGCTGTGCTCCATGCTTCAATTTTCTTTTTAATCACATAGATGGATTAACGCAATGACCTTGAAACGCTGTTCATATCCAAAGTTAATGAAATTATTTGATCTTCACGCAACAGCACATCAATTGACGCACATGTCTTCTCTGCAGGTTCGGATTCTTTCTGAATCCAGACTTTCTGTGTTTGCTTTAGGATGAGAATTTAGGAGTTAACTGGTGCATTTTGAACTTCTAGAGTGGAACAATCTAAATTATTGTTGGGATTGACCTGTGATGCAATATTCCTAGATGAAGTCAGCTAAGGCATGGCGTCTAGGCATGAAAGGCATACACCTATTGCCAGGGCCTCGCCAGCGCAGTCGTTTGAAGAAGCCAACATGGATTATTGTCCTGGTTTCTTTTGTCATTTTTTTCTTAGTTTGTTCCTATGTTTATCCACCTCAAAGTGCTGCAGCATGTTATATAATCTCATCCCGTGGTTGCAAGGCATTAGAAAAATGGCTCCCACCTGCTTCTGCTAGAGAACTCACCGATGATGAAATAGCTTCACATGTTGTAATTAGAGACATTCTTAATGTTCCTCTTACCATATCACTGAATCCAAAAATAGCATTCATGTTTCTTACACCAGGTGCATTACCTTTTGAGAAGTTATGGGATAAATTTTTACAGGTACTCTTTTTAATGCTTCACATACGTGTTTTGATTTATCATTTGCCGCATTTGCAATTTTGACCCACTTAAGGTTTGCACAGAGAGTGTCTTTTTGTAGTATGTGAAGTTTCTGAAGTAGGCATTCAAACATTCTTGCCAGCACAACACGTGACCATGTTGAACAGCATTTGAGACCTTTCATTTTGAATACGGAAACTCACAAACCTGTTTAGATACATAGGATTTCTTATCACCGGCATTTTAAACATAATGATTGAGTAGTTCATGTAGTATAGATGCATCTTGCAGTACTAGCGTTTGCAATTATCTGGTCTTCTCTGTCGGAGATTTTAAACTGTAGCTAGGTATGAATTGAATGAAATTTTTTTGAAATGATTAACTTTCATCCATGTAAGGTTTGGCGAAAGCATGCCACATGAATTATGATATGTTGAAAGGCAAGAAACCATTTCTTGATTATTCTGGAGGGTAACTAAAAATTATGTGACAAGCCCGTCATGCACAATAGTGAAACCACTAATATCTTATGCAAAGATGAAGAATGTGGTAGGGTCTTTTAGTTGAATGGTAAGCATGAACGTGCGATTTATTTTGTCAATATGTTTTTGTGGTCTTATTTGAACCATTTGATGATAAGGCAATTTGTTATTGTTCAATTTGGATAATTTTATTTAAAATTTTCCAACATCTCTTTATTGGCAGGGCCATGAAGGAAGATTCTCTGTTTACGTGCACGCATCCAAAGATAAACCTTTGCATTTTAGTCGTTATTTTATTAATCGGGAAATTCACAGTAGCAAGGTTGGTTTTCATGCTCAGACCTGCTCAATGAAATTAGAAAATAATGCATTTTTTGGCTTGTGCTTGCATTGCTTGCATATAGTGTGAATATTGATTTTATTGAGCATATGAAGTTTTCAAATCATGTTGCTTTGAAAAGTGTAATGTTTTTGGATGTAACTTGTTATTTTTTTGAAAGATAAATGTCAACATTGTGGATAGTGTTAATATGTACGCTTCTATTATGTATTTGTGGGAGTGATGGAAATGGGCAGTATTATTGTCTTTCGTTCGTGTATCAATGCTTCTTTGAGATTTTAAAGATTTTCAAAGTTTGCAAAAAAGTCTCAAATCTCTTGTAAACATGTACAACACATTTCAATTCCTGCTGAAATTTATCTTTTTAGATTATGCGTTCTAAATATGCACCATACATGTATTTTTTTGCAGATTTGAAACTATTATCGATATCACTAATTAGTGTTACACTGTTTGTGGTGGTCCGAGTGATTTTTCAGTAACTTATTTGTTACAGTGCTTTCATTTATATTTACAATTGTCCTTCCCAAAGGTTGAGTTCTAAGAAAATTATTAAGTTTATTTTCCTTGTTGAATTATTTGTCATTATTGTGTAATATGTGCTCTTTAGCCAATTGGACTATCTTATCTCCTTTTCTGATCACAAATATGTGTTTCGTTTCCTAAAATGGCAAAATTGTTCTCAAAAGTACCTTAACATAAAAGAAATGGACCGATTAACTATTACTACACTGGGGGCATGGTCTAAGGATATCCAGAGGACAAATCATTGATTCTATCCTTTTCTAAAACTTTTTTTTCCAATTCAAAATGGCACTTTCATAATGGAGTTTTGTTGTTGATGCCGAAGCTAGTCCTTTTGGTTAATGGATCACAATTGCAGGTAGAATGGGGAAAGATTTCGATGATTGATGCAGAAAAGCGGCTTGTAGCAAATGCACTACAAGATCAAGACAACCAGCACTTTGTATTACTTTCTGACAGGTTGTAGAATAATGTCTGTAAAGTTTTTGCGACAAACTTGTTACTAAAATACGAAGATTTTGTGCTGATTGAATTTTTTGACTGCAGTTGCATACCCCTTCATGATTTTGATTATGTGTACAACTATCTCATGTACGCAAACATTAGCTTCATAGATAGGTAAGTCAGCTATTTCCCGTTATTCTCTTTATCGCCTCACATCATCATCATTAACATTATACCCTATAGGTATGTAGGGTATGCTCAATAATTTTGTTATAAGTTTGTAGCTGGAGTACCATCTATATAACTGATGACGAACTGAAGCATAACATTAGAGTGAGCAGATTATGCTATTTGCTTTTCAAAATTTTAGCATTACGGTAGAAACATAGCAAAAATTTAGGTTGTTGTCAAAATATTTGTTTTAATGCTTTACCAAGTTAATATAATTCTGCGCCTGGTTCCTTTTTTGTTTTCTGTAACGTTTACTCATGTGGTGAGAAATATTGCCAAATAGTTGCAATAATCTTAAAAATTGACAGTATGTTCGTATTTTTCTCTTTCGGAACCTTTTTGCCTTTGTTTTGTGTTGGTCTGAGATGATCTGTTTGTCATCTAGCAAATCTAAAACAAATTAATGTGTATTTACAGTTTATGTCGTGTATGTGATTATGCTTCCAAGACTTTATAAATGAAGTCTCAACTCCACTGTGTTGCTAAACTAGCATCCTGTAATATGATCTATAAGCACTTGTCCTGTTTTCTGCAGTTTTGAGGATCCTGGTCCTCATGGAAGTGGCAGGTACATTGAACATATGTTACCTGAAGTCGAGAAGAAAGACTTTCGAAAGGGTGCACAGGTGTGACCCATATTTGATACAGTTCATTATTAAATAAAAATGACATAGTGGCATATGATTCCTAATGTTAAGTATCAGACATTGGGAAATACGTGGAGCAAGCACTCTGTTGTTTACTAGTGCAATTATTATATTGTTTCAGGTGTTCCTTGCATCAAGAACATTTCAAATTTTCCCTTTTTGTTTAATAAAAAATCTAAATGTTGATGTCTAGTTATATATACATGTTAACTCTCTGATCTCAACCTCTTTAGTTTGTCTTGTAATAATGCTTCTTCTTTTTGTACTATTCAGTGGTTCACGATGAAGCGGCAGCATGCTATTATAACTATGGCCGACAGTCTCTACTACACAAAATTCAAGGATTATTGCAGGGTCTGTTCAAATTTTTTCTAGCAATTTACAATTTTTTTTAATCCATCATAATTTTGATTAATGATCTATAGTACCCTTTTTGGGTCGCTTCCCTATTTGCAAGGGCAAAAGATCAGTTGTTGGGCATACTCACCTTAGCGAACTATAATTTACTATGTGGTTGCTCAGGATAACCATGTATTCTCACTAAAGCTGGAATTGCAAGTAATACCTTGGTGACTTGTTCTTCATTGTAGGAAACAATGTGGAATTAATGTATGAACGTATTCACATTAAATGAAGATGTTTCAGCATTAAATATGTACTTGAATGGTTTTGACCTGTCATCTACAAAAGATGATATATTACAAATGGTTATGAATCTCGAATCCCGGTCATTGTAAAGTCTAGGAGGTGAAGATGACTTCTTATTGTTAGAAGCTTGGAAATTAACTTGGCCTATTTATGCTTTTGTTTTCACAATATAAATTTGAAGATGATGCATGCAGCTGAACCCAGGTCAGCGTTGGATAGAGACGACCTTTGTAATCTTGATAAGTTTTCTGTTTGTGCTTTTACCCCCATTTTGGTTATATTCTTGGGCTTGCAATGATTTAAGAAGCTCAGCTGATGATACAAGCTCAGCCAATGATACAGTCCCTGCATTAAAAAAATTGTTTAATAGATAAAACAAGCCTTCAATATTTTTACCTCACTGAAACCTGCACATATATCCCTATTACTAGTCTTATTTCATTCGGTAAAGGAGATATGTGTATCGCTCGGCTCATGGTTCATATAAGTGTTTTCGTTTAACAAAGAACCTTTATCTTTAGATTGTTTGTCCAAATATGAATGGTAATGATTTCTTTCTTTTGTTTTTGTCTATTGTTGTATATCGACTTAGAAAAATACTAATGGGATCCATATTCTTTTATTGAACAGCCGGGAATGGAGGGTTCCCGCAACTGCTACTCTGATGAACACTATTTACCAACATTTTTCTCTGTGAGACTCGTATTTTCCATTTTTAAATTTCTAACATGTCTTTCTATCTTACCCCTCCCCATTCTTGCATTTGTTTAACTAGTTATTTTTTCTCCTTTTTTAGATGATTGATCCTACTGGAATCTCCAATTGGTCAGTAACACATGTTGATTGGTCTGAGGGGAAGTGGCATCCAAAATCGTACCAAGCACAAGATATTACCATTGAGCAGATGAGAAACATCACAGTATGGATATCCCCTTTTTGGAGCTTTTGCATCAACGTTAGCCATAGCTTTCATATGTCTCCGTATTATTTTCATACTTTCTTAGTTACACGTGTTTTGATACAACATAATTTCAAAGAATCCTGATAGAATTATTTTCATGTGTATATTGATTATATGCCCATCTTGAGTCTTGACCATCTTAAACTTTTTATATGCTGCAATTTTTCTGCTGAATTTAATTTGGATCCGGCAGTTTTTAGCCTTGAGCACAAAATATTACATCTCATGTCAAGTTCTTATCTCTTAGTTGACTAATATTGCGATCTGCAACTTCCAATTATTTTTTTGCAGTCTATTATAGACAGTGTCCATGTCACAAGCGACGAAAAGGTTAGTATAGCTGAACTTTATCAAAGTTTTTCTCAAGTGATGGATCCAGAAGGAGGCTAACAGGGGCAGTTATCTCTCATCCGTCTTAAATTCTCATATAAATCATGTATTATTTAGTAATAAATTATAATTCCACCGTTTAAGCTTCGCTCCCTGCTGCAGTCTTCTGGCTCCTTATCGATTGTGCAATGTCAATATTCTAATGAAATCTCTTCTTATGTACTGTAGAAAGAAGTTCAGACTAGATCTTGTGTTCTTCATGGAGAGCAACAGCCGTGTTATTTATTCGCAAGGAAATTTTTACCCGAAACTCTGGATAATTTGATGCAACTGTTCCCTAATTACACATCTATTTGACCACTGGAATACTGATTCTTTGATCGATGCAAATGTTGTATTCGACCCCTTCGCCTCCACTTATCGTGTAGACTGATGTTTGTATCCATGCCTCGCTACACAACAAGGTTTATATTTATATATGGAAAGGCAACTTGCACAGAATGAAGGTGAAGAGAAGACCGGCATCGTTTCTTTGCCTGGGAACATTATTTAATTGAATTGATGTCTTATATTTCCCCTCCATTTGTGATATTTGCGTTGAAATTTTGATATTGGGATTCAGAAAGTTGTGGGGACCTACGGCTCCGCTGTTTGGATGTTCGTTGTAGAATTATACAGTTCCAAAAATAGTCAGCCTTTTCTTTTTAGAATTTTTGGGTTGCTATTAACTTTTGATGCCACATTTTTGTTGATTATAGAAGTATTTACATACAGATTTTATTATTTAGTTCTGCAAATGTGTATTGAGTGGGACCATCATCTTTTGTAATTATAAATTTGTAGTTTTCATTTATTGTCATATTGTATTCCCTAAAACAACAATCAAAGAACAACAATATATTACTTATTGATTGTCGTCCATAATAACAATCATATTCAAGTCACCTTTTTGTGTTCGATGTTAAATTTCTTCTACTAACTAGACCATATTTTACATTAGTGACACAATTTCGGAGATTCTTGCGAATGTTATATATAAGATAAAATGAAAAAAAACTAACCTTTAATATTTGAAATCAAATCACAGAATACCTAAATTAAAAAATGAAAATAAAATCATAATCGTCCAAATAATGGATGGTTCACATAACACCTAAATCAAAAAGGAAAATAGAATCAAAGTCATCCATTGATGATATAATTAGCAAAATACCTAATTCAGAGAGAGAGAAAAGTAGAACCAAAATCTTCACGAACTCCACGACATCTGAATCGACCGGATTATTATGTAATATAGCGCGACATTCCTTATCGGGTAAATTACAAAAAAAAAAAAAAAAAACCATGTATTATAGTAAATATGCACAAAACCCATGTGTTAACAAAGTAGACAAAAAATCTATATGTTTTCTTAAACTTTGCATGAAACCCACTATTGTATAAAAGGCAAAAAACCCTATTTTTTGAAATATTGCATGAGACTCATTGTGTTAAACAAAATAGACAAAAAGACACTTATTTTCTTAAATACTAAACAAAACCCCCGTGATTGTCCAATATGTCCTCCAAATTTTCCGCATCTACATTATATTCTTCTTGTTTGTGATGATATCTAATTTTAATTTTAAAAGCGAACAATATTCAGAATTTAAAAGTGAATATTTTTAATATGTAATTTTAAAATAAATTATGAATAATATTCTGGATTTTTCTTTTTAATATGCATGCTTTGATCAATTCAATTCTTTTTTCATCTTCAAGTTTTGGATATATTAAGAAGCAATAATTGCACATATAAAAAAATATACACATTTTCCAAAAAATCATAAAATATGTTTTCACGATAATATATATATATATATATAAACAAAAAATAAGTTATTATAAACATATATAATCTATATGAACATTTATGAACTTATTTTTATAAAACCTGCATATAGTTTCAAAGAGATTAAATAACATCTATTTATTTGTGAATGAGAGTGAGTTTTGTGCATGATTTAAGAAAATAGAGGAGTTTTTTTGCCACTTTTGTTTAACATGGACAAGATTTCACAAAAAAAAAAGGTTTTTTTTTATATTTTACAATACAGTGAAGTTTCATGCAGAGTGTAAGAAATCAAATCATGATAATATTTATGGAATTCTTAAATTGGCTTCTCACGTAAGGTTGGTTTAATTTCAAATCAAATCATGATAATATTTAAGTTCACTGATTACTACCATCTCATAATACTGCGCGACCAACCCATGTCAACTAGCCTTTTTAGGCCAACATCACTTAAAAAATGAGAAAATTTGGCAGATTACCCTCCTGCAAACCCCATTTAACACTTACTGAATAGTATTAGCATTTACGCGTACGCGCAAAAGCAATGTATAAGTTTATGTGTTCTAATTTTTATATTAAAACCAAATCGAGGAAAATAAAATTATTATTAAAAATGTAGATTATGAAGAAATTAATAAATTAAATTGACAATATAAATGATGGATTATTTTAGCTAACTCCAAAAATGTTAACTATTTCCCATTAACATAAAATTGAAAGGTAAAAGGGGGTGGGCTTATTTTGGAAAAAGCAAACGAAGTTGCATAAAAAATACTACTGAAATCCTGTCAAAAAATATAATACCACTAAAATCTCCTCGATTTATAAATTATATAGAAATTACAAGAGAGTGGAGTTATTTTATCAATGAAAAAGCTGTTGGAAATTTTGAGGCTTGATGAATTAAATTAAACAAGATAAAAATAAGCTTAATGAATTGAAATTAAGCAAAGAAAAATCGAACGAAGGAAACGGAGGCATAACGGAAAGTTTCGGGCGCCAAAAAACCTGACCGGAAAAATTCCGAGAAGCGTCGCTAGCGCCGCGGCTGGGGTGTTGCTGGCGCCAATGCCTGGGAAAAATTTTCCCAGGCAGTAGTGCCCCTGTGATGCCCGAGAATTAATGGTGATAATCCTGGTGTGGTAATGATCCTTAATGGATTTTATGGCAATTATGAATTAATTACGGTATTGGGACTCCCGAGGATTTTAAATCCTGTATTTGGGGTTGTTGGATCCAATGGTTGATATTGTATTCTCATCGTGGTGATAACTTTGGAATTTGGCTTTTGGTGGGATTTGGGGTACTTTGAGTTGGGGCTGATAATGGAAATTGAGAGGTAATTATTGAACAAAGATGATTTTTAATGAGTCATGGTGTATTTGTGGAGGACTCGGGATTTTGGAGCCTTGGTTCTATATATACCAAGTGGACTCGGTGTTCAGTCTTTTGTTTCCTCTGTCCTCTCTCTCCCCTCTCCTCCGTGCGATTCCCCTATCCCCCCCCCCCCCCCCTTCTCCCCTTTTCTCCTCCCATGGAAGAATCGAGCAAGGCTCGATCTCTAAGCAAGATTTCTCGAAGATAATAATGTATTGTTCTTCTCCTCGCATTTATCTTCGATTTGATGGTAGTATTGTGGTGTTTGGTTGAGGATTGTGATGGGTTTGAGTTTATGGATTTTTGGAGTTTTTTGTTTATTGGGTTTTGGGGAGGATTTATGGCTCATTGTTAAGGATTTATGGTGTATGGGGTGTGGGGATTGTTATTTTGGAAAATTTTGCAAGAAACACGCCATTTTTGGCTGGAACAGGTCGAGGCGATCGATCGCTAGGGCGAGGCGATCGATCGCCGCGTCGTCTGTAAAATTTTGAGGAAGATGAACAGTGAGGCGATCGCCCTCCTCAAATGAAGCGGTCGATCGCCAAGGGGCAGTGGCCATTTTAAACAGTGTAGCGATCAATCGCATGGAGGCAGTGTCTGAAATACGTTGAGAGGTGATCGATCGCCTGGAAGGTAGCGATCGATCGCCCATGCCTATTGTTGAGAGGCGATCGATCGCCCATGCCTATTGTTGAGAGGCGATCAATCGCTAGTGCCTGATTTGTGGGAATTATTTCGTGTTGAGTTTTCGATGCATGCTTCGCCCAGGGTCTTTTAAATGGTTAATCGTCATGGATTGATGATATAATTGGAGGTCATGAACATGCTTGGGCACGTGATTGCATGCTTATAATTAATTTTGAGTTTTAATTGTGTTTAGTACGTAATTCACTGGGTAACGGGACTAAGGCAAGGTTTGATTCGGACTACCGAATTATAAGGTACGTGTAACGTACGAGAATAATCTTATATCTTATTGCAACTGTTGAATGCATGGTATATTGTAATTGCAATAAATGGATATGTGCTGTGAACTATATGGTGCCGCCATGGAGCGAGCAAACGATTGAGATGTTGTCGCTATGGAGCGAACATCGGTTATGAATGTCACTGCTTTTGAGCAAGCGATAAAATGGGATTGTTGAACCATTGTTTAGATACGTGTAATATCTATAAACATTATAAATGATTGGATCTCATGAATTATGGAAATTGGCAATTAGGGAAGGATTTAGTTAATCAATGAAATGATTAACTGGCTTTTGGGAATTTGATGGTTTCGGTTATTTTGAGAACAGGAACAGCACGGGGGATTCCATGTGGTAACGATACTATACAAAGAGTATCTTTTACATTACAGGTTTATATTCTGTAAATTATGTACTGTGATTATTGAAATGGTGGTATTGGTATGCTCACCCCGTGTGGGGGCTGTCTCTGTTGGGGCAGATGGAACAGGTACATCGGTAGCTCCGGAGTTGAGATCGAGCTATGGATCGGAGGTGCTTTCGGGACCGAAGTACCAATACCTGTATCGTGTAGAGTACTTTATACATTAAATGCACATTCTCTCATTTGATGCTCGCATGTGAGCACTATTATATGTGTTTGTATAAAAGTCAAGGACCTTTCTCTTTTCATTCATGTGTTGCATGCAATTAATGTGAGGAATTGCTAAATGAATTGAGAACATGTTAGTGTATTATAAGGGTGCATACTATGCAAGTGGACTTGATTGGGGGAATTGGACATTATATAGTTTAATGTAAGAAATTTTATTATTGATATGTTATGCTATGGTAGCATGAGGTTCTTTCCCTTGATTATATGATTGTATGCACTAAATACATGGGTTAATACACTAATAGCGGGTTAAGGGCACGGGGGTCCTTACAGCCCCAGCGCCATTTCGACAGTTTTTTCTGAAATGATGCACCTCTTGCGTTCAGATGTGATTTTTCATGGATTGGTGCCTCCAAATGGTGTCTTTTAATGACATATTATGGTCTGGTATATATATAACATCCCTAGGTTGAATTAACATCAAATTTTAAAATCATAAACACATATTTGTTAGAGAAAAGCTAGATCAAAGCGCATATTCATACATATTCATATATTGTTCTTATGAAGTAGAGTTTGCAACATTTGTGGTTGATGTTTTTATGATTTTGTGTGCTACTATCACAAGAAGAAACCCGTGTGTCTTGAGAGAGGATTGCCACATTCCGAAAGCATCGAAGTGCGGGGCAAATTCCTCTTAAGGACAAAGTGTATTACACTTGCCTCCGACTTGACAAAGTTCATCATTTCTTTTCCTGAACCACAGATGGATTCCCATACAACGCAAACAACAATCTTAAGAGGAATTTCGATATATTTTTGGAAAAGAAATGACATCCACATCAACCAATGTTCATGCGACGCAAGGAGAAAGGCCGCAAAAGTCCACCTTCGTAGACTTCAAGAGATTACAACATAAAATGCTTTTCTATCTACTTTGCATTTGGCAAAGTTTTTGCAATATGATCCGCTTACCGCAGGCGATGACGAGACGGATACTAGTAGGAGGGCCGCTGTAGATGCATGGAATCAAAGTGAATTTTTATGCAAGAACTACATATTGAATGACCTTGATGATGCACTATACAAAGTGTATTATAAAGTCCGAACCGTAAAAGACTTGTGGAATATGCTTGAAACAAAATACAAGGCGGATGATGCCAGCCTTCAAAAGTTTATTGTTGGACGTTTCTTAGATTTCAAAATGTTAGACTCGAAATTTGTAGTGAGTCAAGTGCAAGAGATGCAAGTACTCTTACATGAGATTCATACGGAATGGATGAGTCTAAGTGAGTCCTTCCAAATTGCGGCTCTGATTGAGTAACTTCCTTCGATGTGGAAAGATTTCAAAAATTATCTAAAACACAAGATGAAGGAAATGAGACTCGAGGACTTCATTGTTCGATTAAGGACTAAAGAGGATAATCGCAAGTCAAAAATCAACATGAACAAAATGACTGCAAGAGTCAATGTTTTGGAATAAGTGACATGGGAAGAAGAGAAAGAACCATGATGGCCAACAACAAAGGAACCTTAAAAGGTTCAAGGGAAATTGTTTCATATGCGGGAAACTGAACCACAAAGCAAAGGATTGTCGAAACAAGATAGAAGAATGCTAAGGATCAGATAAACATAACTGAATATGACAAGACTATTTCTCTTATCTAATGCTTACCGCTTGAAATCTTGCATTCGACATAGTAGTACTCTCCGTAAAGGAAGTTATTCAAAATAAATGTAATGATGGTTACTCGTCGATTAAGTAATTAATGATATGAGTATTTGAGTCATGTAATTATAATTCACAACACTAATATGGAATGTTAGACTTATTGTTTTTTTGTGAATGTTAACTTAAAAGCATAAATGTGAGACTTGTGTGGAGACTAAGATAACAAAACCGTCATTCATTTTGGAAAACACACATCTAGATTAATTCACATTGATGATTGCGAATCAAAGTTTATGCAAACTAGAGGTGGCGAAAAGTAATCCTTTGCTTCATCCATAGTTGCACAAGATATTGGTTTTTGCTACGAAGCAAAGACGAGACCATAGAAGTGTTTGAACACTACAAGAATGGGGTTGAAGACCAGTTGTGCAATTTAATTTGCAATGGAAAAATTGTGGATTGATTTCATTTGAGTTTTCTTAGCATTTTACGCTTAAGGTTTGAATTTGCAAGAGAATCAAACCTATGTTTTCTAAGTTTGTATGCTTAAAATGAAAATGATGAATCAATTGTGTTGAGCCTTAAACACATGGTTGTGTTTAATGCTTAATTTATCTCCGAATTATTTATGGGTTTTGATGATCAACAAAACTTGCATTTGTTGTACTAATATGTCTACTTAGTGTACAGGGTTATATTGATAAATTGGTTGGGAAGACCAATGGAAGAGAACCCAAGTTATACAATAACATATGCGAGTTCATAGGACAAGCGGTGATTTTTATCAAGGAATCTATTGAGCTTGGACGAGAAGGAATGACATCTATGAACAACCAATTTAAGTGTTCAACATGTGTGGAATGATGTTGGAACAATTTCTTATGAAGGGATGAAGACCCACAAACCAATGGTCCGTTGGTGGGCAAATTCGTTTAGAAGTTGGAGCGCAGTGCAATGTTTTGATTATATCTCTTGGCTCGATGCTCCGAACAATGTGAATCTAAATAGGTTGGAAATCCAACTCAATATGCTAGATTTCATATTCAAACATCGCAGTCCAATTCGGATTGCATCATGGAGAAAAATGTCATGGAAGTCATAACAAGTGCAGATTGTAGCAAGGTTTGAGCGACTGTAGCATTTTGGGCATACCTTCTTCATACATTAATGAAATGCAATGAAATTTTGTCCACACCTAGATAAGAGGAAGGGCTACAACTTTTATGTTTTCCACGTTTCCCAGAAACGAGCTTAAGATGGTCGAAAAGTACAAAGTTTGATAGTGTTGAAATCTGGGAGATAGTATGAGGCGATCCGAGCCATAGTTTGAGGCGATCCGAGCCATGTTGCGCACCATCGACTGAAGCGATGGCACGGTGTGCACGCTGGCGATCAGATCGCCCCAGGCGATGGTCAAGCTCGCCCCAGGCGATCCAGAATGCTTCCTAGGCCATTTTTTTGAGGGCGATCGCCACAGGCGATGCACAGAACACCCGAGGCGATCCAGAACTTTACATACGGCCTTGTTTATCATTGATGATCGCCCCAGGCGATGGGGAGATCGCCCGAGGCGATCTGGGCCAGATTTGACCGTTAAAGGGTGGCGATGGGTGATCGCCCGAGGCGATTTCCGAGGCGATGTCCGAGTGATTCAAGCCTTATGTGTAGCAACGGCTAGTAGGAGCTTTGGGGGCCTCCTACACTATAAATATGGATCTTTTGGAGCTTTTTGAAGGCAAGAAACAAGACTATAAACTACAAGAAAGCCTTGATCAATTCAAATTACTTTAGCATTGCAAACTTCATACATTTGTGTGTATTGGAGTTTGTAATTCATTTCTTGTTGTGTGAGTTTTGATTCTTAGCATTGGTACACCGTGAAGGTGTTTGATTGAGTTTCTTGTAAAGGTCCTCCAACACCAAAGTAAGTTGGAAAATTGTAAAGTCGCCAACAAGTAAAGTTGGTGCATGTGTTGTGGCTATCCTTGGAGCCCTTAAGGCCAAGAAGACTCGTGAAGAGTGTTGGTAGCTCGTGAAGAGCTTTGTGTACTCGTGAAGAGTATTGTGCTCGGGAAGAGCTTTGTAAACTCGGGAAGAGTTGGGTTGTGGCTAACTTGGAGCCCTCAAGGCCAAGATCATTTATTCTAGTGGAACCTCGGTTGGAGGTTATCTAACCGGGAAGAGGAGACGTAGGCGATTCATCGCCGAACTTCTATAACAAATATCCTTGTCATTTTGCCGCTTTATTTCTTTACGTATTTATTTATTTGTTTACTTCTTATTTTATTTTATTTATCGATTGACTTAAGCCTTCCGCAAAACGCAAACTCTTTTAGTTTTGCAAACTCATTTTAAAACGCTAAAGTAGCCAAGGAATCTCATTCACCCCTCTCTTCGATTCCAACAAATTGCTACAATTGTTTTGACTAGGAGGTGATCTCATTTGATTCTATTTGAGTTGTCTAAGCATTTTACGCTTAAGGTTTGAATTGCAAGAGAATTAAATCTTGAATTCAAGACTTCTATGTTTGTACGCTTAGAATGCAAATTGTGAATCAAATACGAAATTTTGTTCATATTTCAAAGTTTGTACATAAATGCGCTTAAATCAAATATCTTGAGTTTTGATTTCTAAGTTAATAACACTTAAAATTTGAATCATGAAAGTTTGAACATCACTATAATCTTGATAAGTTCGAGATTGCACTATAATTGTGGGGGGAAGGAATCTTATTGGTCAACGATGTTCTAAGTGCCACATTTTAGGCAAGGACGAAAATTATTGTGGACTGTGGAAAGGACGAAAGTCTTTCTACAAATGTTTAAAAGTGTGGGGGTACTAAAGTAAGTCATAACAACCGGCAAAATAATGAAATGGTAAATTTTGACAAATTGTGTTGTCAAAAAGATTTAAAGTTAACGAGTGTGACACACTGAAGCATATGTAATTGTATGTTTGTACATTGGTGATATGCCCATTATGAGAATCAATATAGAGATAATCAAAAATGACGAAGAAAATGTTAATAAAACATTTTGACATAATGAATATTGGTGCAATGAATGTCATATGTGGAATTAAAGTTTCCCAGATATCTGAAAGACTGATTCTCATAATTAATTGTAGTTTCAAATTTTTTAAGCTTTGCGCTTAAAATTCAAGTTTGCAAGAAATGAAAATCTTTGACTTGGATTTTCTAAGAATCATCGCGCTTAAAATTTGAATGGTGGATTTAATTTGAGAATTTATAATAGTTTCGAATTTTGTAAGAAATATCCAAGTTTACACAAAGCTAAATCTTGAATTTGGATTTGGAAGTTTGCTACGCTTAGAATTCGAAACTTAGGGTCTCATGTTGTATTAGAAGGATACAATGATGTAAATTGGATATATCTATGAGATGAAAAACTTGAAACTCATAAATGGTTATTTGTTTACTATTGCTGTGGTTGTCGTGTCATGGAAATCATCTAAGCCAACATGCATCAATCGATCGTGATTTAAAATTTTAGACAAAGCTGCGGAAGAAGCAGAATGGCTTCGTAATTATTTGAAAGATATTTCATGTTGAAATAAATAGTGTAAGCAATTATGATTCATTGAGATAATCAGTTGGAAATTGCTAGAGCACAATACAATACGAACAATGATAAGTCTCGACATATTCGTCGTAGACATTATATTGTACGACATTTGGTCTCTAATGGAGTTATCGCAATTCATTATGTGAAATCAAAGGATAACTTGGCGGATCTGCTGACAAAAGCATTGTTATAAATCAAGTGTGTGGATTATCAAGAGGAATGAGATTAAAATCTACAAAATAATTCTCATATCGGTAACCCAACTTTGTTGACTGGAGATCCCAAAATCTTGGTTCAATGAGACACTAAATTATGAAACTTTGAGTTTGCACTCGGGAAATTTTCCCAATTCATTCATAGGATGAAGAGTACTTATGACCTACCAAAGTAGTGTTCTTAAGTTTAATACTTATAATGATTCCTACACTTGACAAAGGGAGTATGGTATGATATTTTTAATATGTGATCACATATGTAAGTGTGAGGACGAGTCACCTCAATGAAACACTTATCAATCCAATAGGTGTTCCATGGCCAAAACGGACACAACCGAGAAAAACAAAACAAAGGTTGACAAGTTATTATGTGGATGTTATTGTCTGGGTTTACACGAACCACCAAGAAGTTCAAGACATCATGTTCACTTCATGGCCTAGTAAATCTGATAGTATACTAGTAAGAAGGTTCAAAGCCAAAAGCTGCCTCTACCGATGCAATAATTTTTCATGTGAGCTCTCTTTTGGCATCATGCGCATTCATGCATTAATTTAATTTATGTGGGGATTGTTGGAAAATTTGAGGCTTAATGAATTAAAATTAAGCAAGATAAAAATAGGCTTAATTAATTGAAATTAAACAAAGAAAATCGAACGAAGGAAACGAGGGTGTAACAGAAAGTTTCGGGAGCCAAAACACTGCCCGAAATTTTTTCGGGCAGTGTCGCTAGCGCCACGGCACCGGGTGCTACTGGCGTAGCGGCGCCACTGCCTGGGAAATTTCCCAGGCAGTAAGGGTGGCACTGGGGAGCTGCCGCTGGTAGGGGCGGATGAATAGTAGGGGCTTGGGTGGGCTCAAGCCCACCCAAGCCCCAATATTTTTTTTAAGTTCTATGTCCCAACCCAATTTTTAAATACACCAATCCACTTATTTCATTTCAAGTCAACCATCCAAGCCCATTTATTTAGTTTTAGGCCCCTTTCCTCAGCCCATGATTTTTAAACCAATTAATTATCTTCAAAATCTAAATTTTTAAACCAATTAATTATCTCCAAAATCTAACCCTAACTCTATTGCTCTCGCCTCTCTGTGCTAAACTGAATTTAATTCTTACTTCTTGCTCCAAGTCTCCAACACAGGATTTCATCTACCCACCTTCCTCTAGCCTCACTGTGTCTGCTACTCTGCTGCCGCTCGCTCATCTAGTATCCTCTGCCTCTCATCCTCTCAGGTAAGGATTTCATCTTCATATTTGTGCAAGGATTTCATCTACATAATATTGCTTTGTGCAAGGTTTTCATCTACAGATTATTGCTTTGTGCCTTTGTTAATTTCCTAAAGATTATTGCTTTGTGCTTTGGTTAATTTGTGCGTAGTATGTAATTTTTTTTGTTTTTATATACAATTGTACATTAAAACACTCTGTGGATATTTCTACAGAATATTACCTTGCCCTATTTTTATCTAGTGAGGTTAGAGATGCATCTTACATTTTTTTATAGGTGAATTAAAATGTTAAAAAGGGGAATCACTGATTATTTCACCAAGAAAAATAGTGAGCAGTTATCAAAAAATGCAAACGCTATAAATGATCCCCCTCCGTCAAGTTCAAGATCTACATTGAAAAATAAAAAATCCAAACTTGGCAATGAAGGTACTCTCGAACCATTAGAAGGAAATAATCCATATTATGAGCGTGATCCTGGAAAACGAATTGCAATTTGGCAATATCCATGTAATAAACAAGATGAGGTTAGTAGAGAATATGTAGGGATGAGACCATACCAACCTATATATGAATATCCACTTGTTGATTTTAAGCAGCAAAAACACAGTTTCCAATCTTCTTGGTTTATGAAGTTTCAATGGCTCGAGTTTTCTAAAATAAAGGAAAGTGCATTTTATTTTCCATGTTATCTTTTTGATACTCCTTCATCACTTCGTAAGAAGTTTACAGTTGAAGGATTCAAGAATTGGAAAATAGTTAATTGCAAAATTTGTGCATTGAAAAAACATGAAGGGGACTGCAGTTAATCACATAGTATTGCTATGCAAAAATGGTAGGGGTTGAAAAATGTATCTCAACATATTGATAGAAGGATGGACAAACAATCAGAAAATATTGTGAAGCAAAACAGATTGCTTCTAAAGACATCAATTAGAGTTGTGATGTGGCTAGCATTGCAGGGGTGTGCATTTAGAGGACATGATGAGTCAGTAGATTCTCATAATCGTGGAAATTTTTTAGAATTGATCAAATTTCAAGAAGATTTGTTTAAAGAAATTGATGATGTTATCTTAGACAAAGCAGCTAAGAATGCCACATATACATCACCATCAATTCAACAGGAGATACTAAACATTATTGCTGACATTGTGCGAAGTAGAATACGTGATGAAGTTGGGGATGCCAAATTTTGTATTCTTGTTGATGAAGCAGTTGATGAATCTCATAAATCACAAACGGTTATAGTTTTGCGATATGTAGATTTCAATGGGTTTGTTAAGGAGCGATTTTTTGAAGTTGTTTGTATTAGTGACACGAATTCCTTGACATTGAAAACATATATATGCAACATATTAACACAACATAAGCTTTTAATTGAAAATATGCAAGGTCAAGGATATGATGGTGCTAGCAATATGCGAGGTGAATGGAATGGATTACAAGCATTATTTATCAAAGATTGTCCATTTGCATATTATGTTCATTGTTTTGCTCACCGACTACAACTTACCTTAGTTGCAGCAGCTAAGAGGTATCAGATGTATGGCTATATTTTTCTAAATTGAGTTCCATTGTCAATTTTGTGGGTGCTTCTTCAAAACGACATTCTCAATTAAAATCGATTAGAGAAGATGAGATTATGGATTTGATAGCATCTGGAGAACTTGGGATTGGTAGTGGGGTTAATCAAGCTACTACTTTGCAACAACCCACATCTACTCGTTGGAGCTCACATTACACTTCGGTTAGTCGCATTATTGAATTGTTTGGTTCAGTTTGTACACTTCTTGAAGATCTCATGGGTGGGAAATCGAACTTTAGTATACGTGCGGAGCTAAAGGTTTGCTTAAAGGGATGATGACATTTGACTTTGTGTTGATCTTGTTGTTGATGCATCGAGTCTTTGAAACATCTGATATGCTACGTCAAGCATTGCAAAGAAAAGATCAAGACATTTTGAATGCAATGAGTTTAGTCACGACTACAAAATTACTTTTGCAGAAAATGCGAGATGATGAATGAGATGATTTTATATGGAGTTTGAATAATTTTGTGATATTCATGACATTGAAATACCTGATTTGACTAGTCTTTATACTAAAGGTACTAAACGTTCTTGTCAGCAGAAAAATAAGTTCACGTTGGAGGAATATTATCATTTTCATGTATTCAATGTTGTGATTGACAAACAATTGATGGAGTTGAATATTAGATTTACGGAGCAAACAATGGAGCTTCTTACCTTGTGTGACGCCTTAAATCCTAGTGATGGTTTCAAATCATTCTCCGAAATTGCTATTTATAATCTAATTGAGAAATTTTATCCCAATGATTTCTTCAAAGATGACATGAAACATTTGAAGAGTCAATTGGATTACTACAAGCTTGATGTATTTGAAGACCTGCGATTTAAAGATATTGATTCTCTTCCTAAATTATGTTGATTGCTTGCTGAAACAAAGAAGTCTAGGATTTATTTCCTTATTGATAGGTTGATTCGTTTAGTCTTGACTCTTCCAGTTTCTACTGCAACAACAGAGCGAGCATTTTCAGGGATCAAACTTCTTAAGACACCACTTCACAACAAAATGGAGCAGGAATATTTAAACAACACAATGGTTTTGTACATTGAGAGAGAGAGATTGTTCATGGCATTGATTTAGATTACATAGTTTATATGTTTGATCTTTTGAGAAAACGAAGGATGCGATTAAAGTAGTGTTTATTGAATTTACCTTTCTTTTTGGATAAATTGTAATTTTTTGTTTATGTATACTCTATTTATGTTTGGAAAACAGTTAATTTTTTAATGTCTAGCCCCCCCCTATATAAAATTCCTAGCTACGCTCCTGGCCGCTGGGGAGCTGCCCATGCAGCACTCCAGCGCCATTTCGACAGTTTTTTCCGAAATGATGCACCTCTTGGCATGCAGATGTGATTTTTCATGGATTGGTGCCTCCAAGTGGTATCTTTTGGTGACATCTTATGGCCATATATATATATACAACATCTCTAGGTTGAATTAACATCAGATTTTAAAATCATAAGCACATATTTGTGAGAGAAAAGTAAGATCAAAGTGCATATTCATACATATTCATATATTGTTCTTATAAAGTAGAGTTTGCAACATTTGTAGTTGATGTTCTTGTGATTTGGTGTGCTACTAGCACAAGAAGAAGTCGTTGTATCTTGTGAGAGAAGTGCCACATTCCAAAAGCATCGAGAGTGCATGGCAAATTCTTCTAAAGTGTATTACACTTGTCTCGACTTGACAAAGTTCATCAATTGTTTTCCTAAACTGCAGACGGATTTCCATACAACGCAAACAACAAAAGTTAAACAAGCTTCACCAGAAACAACACCATAATATATTGCTTTATGAATAGATGTATATATAGGGCTGACCCACAAATTAATATTATATGGAGCTGGCCGGATTAGGTAGGGCTATGATTCAGTGGGTTGGGCTAAAAAAATTGCATGGGCCTATATATATATATTTGGTGTATTTTTCATAAATTAGACCCACTATTTCCAGCTTATGTTTGGTTTATTAACAGTGAAAATGGTTTCTTATTAAATTATTTTGACAAGAAATTACATCAATTATTTTGGTTTTTGGCATTTTATGTATTTATTTAATAAAAAAACCCAACCAAATACCGATTTTTAACAAAACCAGGTTTTTTCCTTAAAAAAAATTATGTCTTAGAAAAAACTTCTCAGTTTTACGAGGCTATCAAATTCAAATGATAATAAAATTTTAGGGTTATTTATTTAAATAACCCATTTTTAAAAAATATTAACAAAATAACCTAAAATATAAAAACTTAATTTTCTAACCCAAAACGCCAACTGAGTTGACGTGTTCAGGGGTCACGCCAACCCAGTTGGCGGAACCAACTTAAAAAGTTGGTCACGACAACTTGGTTGGCGTGTCCAAAGACACGCCAACTTCTTTTGATTTTCTTTTTTTTTTCCTTTTTTTTAACTTCAAATATTTTTTTTTTTAATAAAAAAAATTAAAATACAATACATAAAATATAGAAATCAACTACCACTTCTGCACAGTAATTAAATATTCACTTGCTGTAAAAAGTAAGAAACTCCTTACCAATGTAGAAGCACTATCACTGCAAAAGTTCATATCAAGTTTTCTTAACATATTGAGTTGTGCATGAGTGTACCCTATAAGCTGTCATTTTCTAAATCAACACTAGTAAATATCAAACAACACATGTGATATATATTATACCTTGAAGAAAATGATTCATCCTTATTTTTTTCATGACTTATTTGGGGACTTAGTTATTTAATCATTATTAATTTTTTAAAAAATCACAACAATACAATAGTTATAAATTTTTTAAAATTATATTTAAGTAACTCAAAATCAAATTGCGTTTTTTGGTGAATTTATAAATAAAAAATAAAAAACAAATTGAAGAAACGCATGTTAGTCGTGCATTTGTTGAATTTCATTTCTTTTCCGTCAAATTCTGTTTTTAAATTTGGTTCAGGGTTTAGTAATGTTTGGGTTTTTTTGGATAAGTTTGAATATTAAAATTAAAATTTATAGACATATACAACTGAAAGAAAAATAAAAGCTTGAAACAGTTGAAATAATATTTAAAGCAAATTTTTATTTTGATATAAATAGTACAAACTGAATTTATATTTATATTAACCCTTATATATGTCTTTCAGTTTCACAATTACGTCTATGACTCTATTTAATATTATTTCAACTGTTTCAAGCTTTTTATTGTTTCAGTTGTATGTATGTGTGTTTATATTTAATTATTTAAAAATGTTTCTCGACATCAGTGAAAATAACATATGATATTGGAAGAAATATAAAAAATATTTCGACTGATGCTTTTTTAGTTATGTTTCTTGGCTTGCCTACTACACCTCTTCGAAATTGTAACCGCAAATCTAACCAAAATTTGAACTACAAAACATATGCAAAAATCAAGATTCAATCCTCTGGTGAATTTGGCGTTCTAACAAACCGTCCCTGCACCATTAGAACAAAACACTAATTAGTATATGCAGAATCCTTCTTCGATAGCTAATCATTGTTTGATTACAATATTCTTCGTAAACTGCAAATAACTCCACCCGAGCTTGATTTTCACCTAGTGAAAATAATAGGATGGCAACAGGGCAGATCTGAGACGAGTTTCGTCAAACACGGGACCTGTCCCGCTACAAAAAAAAGATCCCAGACCCGCGAACCTTTTTTTTTTTCAAATTGTTAGCTAGAAATCAATTTTGAGGCACAAAAATTGAGTTTCGTGAATAAATTTCAAGTTTTTCTAGTAAATATTTTATAATAACCTTGTAAAACTACTTTTAAACTACAAGATCTTTATTAATTTGCTCTCATATCCGTGAAAATGTTCAACTTATTTAATATAAACACATGCGTTTTGATATAAAATTAAATAATATCATGATATGATTCAGCCGAAAAAATAAAATATATATTCGATATTAAATTGTTTTAAAAAATAATAATATGTATAACGGGAAGGGTCCAGCTAAATCAAGGATCCACTCCGCCCCGTTTCAACAACCCGTTGACCGGATCCAGACCCACACTGGGACCCAATCAAACGGGTCTAGACTTGCCCAATACAGGCCTGGGCCATTGCCATCCTTAACTGAGATTGAGCTTAGGTATTATTTTCTTGAGGCTTGACACCTCTAATTCTATACATCACATGATTTCATCATAATTTGAAACTCAAATCTAAGCATAAAATTTGGAGTTCAATTCATGTTGATCGTAGTACCTTTATTCTGGGCCGTTGATCTGCGTTAACTTTTCTGACCTGATACCTAATTTTTTTGGAGAAAAAGCGAGACCGTCGCTTCTCTTTGTAGCGTAGTACACTGGCCTCTCTCACTCCTCCATTCTCGGAGAACAAGTCTATCTGTGCCAACCTCACCTGCACCCAACCATTCTCATTAATCACCACTTAATTAATATAAATTGTAATTTAAGGAAACATTGTAGTTTGAACTTCAAGAACTAATGTACAAATATATAGAGACAAAGACAGGCCTTTTCATTAATAATAGTAATTATGATAATTAAACCGGCTTAATCTAAAGTATGCTGCGGAACAGTATAATATTCTACCATACATTTGAGTGTATGCCTCAAGATTGAATGTAAATTTATACACTGCAACACTTTTTCAAGACCAATTTGAGTAATTATTACATGTAATTTTTTATAGAAGTTGAAACAAATGTAATAAAAAAAAAAGACCGACTGAGATTACACACCTGGACATCATTTCCGGCAGAATCAGAGAGCGGAGAATCGCCAGAAAATGGTGAATCCTTATCGGACCAAGCATTCAAAACGTTGTCGTAGTTCAGTTTCAAGAATAACCGTGCACTTGGCCGAGGAATGGACTCCCCACTATCTGCTTTACAGGTGAAATTTTCTTGGTTTGGTATAATAGTTGAGGCTACATTCTCCTTGGATGATTCTAAATTCTTGATTTCCACCTTTTTTTTCTTCTTTTCTACCCGATTTTTCGCCATTTCCGGATTGATATCAAGAGCATTAACACTAGGAAATCTCCAACAATCATCCTCTTCATCAACATTTCTCATTGCTCTCAGTTCCCTTCTCACCCCAAATCCTAGACCAATTGGATAACCGTAACAAAATGTGTTGATTTGCTTAGTTTTATCATTGTTCGTATCGGTAACCGAATCATTAATCATGTTCAAGTTTCCCATTATACTATCGATCCCTTCTTCAATCTCCTCATCCAAAATTGATTCTGCATCAAAATCTTGCTGAGAATCATCACAAATGTCTAGAGAACTCCTCTCAGAATCAATCTCCCCCGGACTTTGGCATGACTTTTCGATACTTTTAGGCTGAGTAAAGAACCGTGGTCTTTCGAAAATCGGTAACAAGAATCCCGAGCTATCGATCACTTGGAAAGGCCGTATGAGAAGCTCGGATTGCTCAAACAATAAGTGGTTCTTGTTTTCAAGTGATGATTTTGTGAGTTTACAAGGATTTTTGAGGTGTTTAGTGGGGAAAATCCTTGGATGAGCTGTGGAAAGAATGGATGCTGCTTCGTTATAAGTTTGGTTAGGCCTTTTTCTTGGGGTTCTTGGCTTTCTTGTTGAGATTGCTAGTGGGGAATTGGTGGATTCTGAGAGACTTGAAGATGGAGAAGATGAATTTGAAATCCAAGAAGTTGTGGGGGATTTAATTATTTCAAGGTCTAATCTGAAAGCTCTCCCACCTCCACTTAAACAAGAAGACATATCGAGAACACTAAAACAAATTTCAAGAAAGTGAATAAAAGATGAAACGAAAAGCAGAACAAAGCAGTGAAAAATTCGATGAAATTTAATCCAAGAACTGAATTTTATATGCTTTTATGGATTGAAGACTGCTAAAACAGAGGATTTCATATATAGGATTTGTCAAAATATGGTCAGAAATTTTGAGACTACAGAGTTGAAGAAACAGTCCTCGGAAGGGGGAAATCCAAGAACCTTAAACCCTGGAGAGAGTACTATATTCAGTATATGAACCCAAAAAGGGAATTTTTATTAGAAAAAAAAAAATGGAAAAGCCAAAAACTTTACCAATATATTATGCAACGAGAAACATCCAAGAATCCTTCAAAAACCCAGAAACGATGATAAAAGGGGAAGAAGAACTAGTGTTCAGACACCAAAAAGCTAAAAAAAGAAAAAAAAACTAGTTTTGAAATCATCGAAACATGAAAGATAGTGTCTTTCTTGTATAAAAATCTCAAAACAGAAGTCCCAGAAAAGATATAGCCTCTCTCCGCGAGAACTAGTCACAAGAATTGAAGAATCAAAGTACATTCAATCTATATTGGAAATGCCAATGCCTCAAAAAAATCCCAGATCCCAAAGTTATTTATATATATATATATATATTGAAAAAGGTAATATCTAAATCTAAATATATATTGACATAAAAAAATGGAAAGAATGGAGACAGTATGTTGGGTACAGAAAGTAGTCACGGGGAGAGAAGGAATGAAGGGCTAGGATACGCTGCTGATTACTGATACACACACAACACTCAGAGTTTGAGTATTTTTCTCATTAGATTTTCTCCCTCTAACAAGTAATGGACGGTGGAGATGGAGATGAGACAGAGGAAAGGACAATGTGCAGAGTGGTATGGTTAGCATGGGGACAGATTTCCTCTCTTTCTACCTGTCCTTGCACTTTTAGCAGAACGTTAACGATAACAAAATAATGTCTTAATCCTTTCACAAAATATAATATATGATTTTTTTTTATTTAATGATCCCAATTTTTATATTTACAAAGTTGATTTTTTTTTTGCTCAGTGAAAATTTTGTTTCGAGAACAATCATATAATCCCAATTTTTATGTTTACAAAGTTGATTTTTTTTTGCTCAGTGAAAATTTTGTTTCGAGAACAATCATATAATATAAATAAAAAAGTATTGTTATTTATTGCAAAAGTAATTAATTTTAAAATAATGTTGTGTTGAAAAATATGAAAATAGGAAAAATATTAGTTTGTAAGAAAAGTTCAAATAAGATGGATAAATTTCCATTATAGATTTTTTATTGAAAAAACAAATATTCTTAGATTTTCATAAATGTTCTTCTCACAAATTTTCAAACTTCTCAAAGTTATCATGAGGCATAATTTCAAAAAATTCAAATTAAATCATTCCAAAATTTTCAAGAATTTAAATGTAAAAATGTATTAGAGAGTTGTTGATATTTTCTGTTTGAAATAAAAAACCAAAGATTTATAATATTTATTCAATTAGTTTTTTTTTTTAAAAACGACACTGTGTCATTGCTTTATACAAGGTTATATTCAAAATTTAGAATCTAGGACAAGAGGATATTGTTATGATCAAACTGTTATTATTTAGCTGGTAGCAGAGATGCAACTTTATTTTCTTAAATTGGTAGCGCAAAATCACATACTAAGCGATAGATAGACATTAGAGACTGCACCACGGGGGTGTATTTGGGTCAAGTTTGTTAGGCCATAGAGATGCACCTCTTCAAGCACACATAAGAATTGCTAGGTACACAACTTCCAACAATCCACAGAAATTGTTTGGGCGGGGCGGTGAGTGGCATTCGTCTGCCGTACCGAAGCCCCAACATCCCCCTTCATAAGTTGCTTATGGGTAGGCTCTAACATATGATCTCACTCTGATACCACTTGTTAGGAGCAGACGCTTATTACTTTGCTAAAAGATATAGATAGCTGGTAGGAGAGTCAACTTTATTTCCTTATAATAGCATAGCAAAGCTCCATACTAAGTAATATATGGGCATGAGGGACAACACTATATGTTAGACAATAGACGATGAACCTCTCTGAATGCTCATAAGAATTGATAAGTACATTAGTTCCAACATGTGTACTATATTTTGATGGAAAAACTTAGATTTTTAATAGTACAATTTCTTTTCCAATTACAAGTCTTAGAATTTTAACAACTGACGTGAATTAGTATATTATAAAAAAGCAAAAGCTTATAAATTTATTAAAATTAAAATTTATAGTTAAGTTTGAAATAATTCCATTTAAGATGACAACTTAACGGCTCTCCTTTGCCTCTATCCGCTGTAATAAATGTAATATATCAACGTGCATGGATTCTCGATAGAATTTGTACGTTCTATCTTAAGCATGATTATTATATATTAAAAAATGTTTCTTATCTGCTGATATGTCACAACATGATTGGTCGCAAAGATTTCCATACTGGCGTGGATTGCCACTATTGGTTGCTGAATTTTGGATGTAATAAGATGTGGAAAGTTTTGGTGTGTTGTGGGGGCGTTGTGTGGCATTTGGCAACCATACGTTAGGCTATTTTAGTTCAATGATTTGGGATTAGAAACTAGTGAAGAAGCCACGTTAATAAGCTTCTTTTAAAAAAAAAAAAACAAAACAAAAATTGGTTTTAATATTCAATTGAGGCACTATATTTTCTAATAAATTTTGTGCCATCGATTTAAATTAATTATCAATATTTTTTGAAATAAGACCACACATTGCAAAGTTAATTGGACGTTATGATGTGAAATATATATATATATATATATATATATATATATATATATATATAATTTTGTGATAAAAATAGTGTAGTGTGAGTGACCCATTTAAGAATTAAAGTAAGCGAGGCCAAGTATTTTTGACATTTGTTTGACCTTTATTTTTTGTATGTGTTGGAAAGTTTGCAAAAAATTATTTAAAAAAAATTACAAATCAAAAAGAATTTTTGACGAAAGTTACTTTTTAACTATCCCTGGAAACCTACTAGTTGTGTAACCATATGAAACATTTATTAGCATGAAATCAATGTGGCTTTCACAAATTAAGAGGAGGCATAGATGGGAAAAAAAGTGTTTTTTTTTTCCAAAGAAAAAGTTTGATATCTATACTATATATATTGTGTGAGGACCTTAGCGATCCGACTATTTCATGTATAATTACACTCATACTCCTGCGAATCTAAAATATTACCATCATGCATGTTATCTAATGTGTCCACCAATTTTTGTTATGTTCTTCTCAATATTACAAAACCATCACACATACCATATAAATTACCCTAAAACAATTTATTAAATCCAAAAAAAGAATTAAATATAAAAATAATGTATAATCATTTCATAATTTAAATTAAAAAAACTAACGTTATAATTATCACATCATTTTATAAAAAATAAAATAAAGTTATATATATACGCAATATGTATAAGAGGGGATCGGTATTAATTATATGTGTTTAAAATATAGAATCCACCTTTTAAAATACACGAAGACATCATCTCTCATAAAAAAAGAATGATGCTCCGTCCTTAGTTATTATTATTGTCTCATATTGAAACAGTGAATCTAAAATTAAAGATTTGGGACCATATTATATTGGACCTATTCGGATGATGAAAAGGACCATGTTTGGGATTTTTATCGTTAGAGCATCTTATTTTGAGTTTCAAGATATTTAAATATATATATATATATATGTTAAAGAAAAAAAAATTATTCTATCAAACTTAAGCTAATATGATATTTTCCTGGTCCAGATTATTTCATCTTATTAAGTTATTGATGATGTGGTTCAAGTATGACTTCAAATAATAAGATGAAGTATTGTGTCATACAAAAATAGATCAATGAGCTCCTTAATATAGCCCAACTTGTAAGAGCTCAACTCCATTTTAGAGAGACTCGAGTTCGAGCCCGCGGTATGCGAAAATTTGTTTAGCTCATCCCATCTAAAACAATAGATCAAAAGTGGTGCATGTATTTATATTAATTGGAGGATTTTTGGCGATGAACCCCATGTGATTTTTCAAATAGACAGTTTATACCCACGTGTTGTGATTTTCAAAATAGACAGTTTACCCACTTGTGTTTTGAAAATAGACATTGTACCCCCACTTGATTTGTGAATTGATGCAAAACACCTACTCCATATAAGGGTGACAGTGTGCTACGCTTTGCAAATTACAGGGGGTAAAATGCTTACTTTGAAAACTTGACGAGACAAACTTCTTATTTTTCAAACCATAGATGTAAAACTGCTTATTCACAAACCATATCGATAAAATGTCTATTAACGATATCCACGTAGGGGTAAATGACCACAGTCTCTTAATTGGATGTGGATGTTTCCAATGATAAATTCACATACATTATATACTATACTATATATTTTCAATGCTTAATAAGAATAATAATAGTAACCATATCAACAATAATTGAAATATAAACCAGGTTACGAGTTTATGATTGGTAATATAAGCTGAAGCACGACAAAATACTTGAAAAATTAAATTAATTTTATAATGAGTATATAAGTAATAGTTCTCATGGTAAAATTACATAACTAACACCACCAAAAGTTCTACACTTTGAAAATAGGTGTTATAATTTCAATGATAGCATACTTAATGTAAATGATCTACAAGTATGTGAAATAGTCTTGATTAATAAAAAAAAATTAAGTGTCAAATGTTTTTAGAAAGAGCATAACGATTTTTAATTGTTATATTAGTTTAGCGTGATTCAACAAATTACAACATTTGTGATTGGATTTATTGGTTTTTTTTCAGTTTATAATCTTTATTTTCTTTATAATTTTTGTTGGGAAAATATTTTTAAGTTTTGGTAATAACAAACATCTACTCCTTAAAGTCTACTGGATAGAAGAAGCTACTCTACAAAGGTCTACCGGAAGATATCGTCAACCAAGAACAAAGAGTAGAAGAAATCGTCTACCGGGAACAAAGATTGAAAGATATCATCTATCGGGAACAAAGAGTAAAAGATATTGCCTACCGGGAACAAAGAGTAGAAGTCATCATCTATCAGATGCAGAGAATAAAGATCTACTGGAACATAGTATCTTAGTCCACTATGTACATCTATAGGAGATACCAGTAGACAGTCGAATACATTAGTTGACCTTAGTACAGCAGATTAAGTAACTAATGAGTAACCAACAGACGATTTCTTTTGTGCAGCAAACTAAAATCTTCAAGGCGAAATCAGCAGACATATAAGACAAAAGGACAAAACTCGAACATGTTCACTCTGACAAAAGTACAATAGAGTGCCGCACTACCATATCAGCTCCACCAATCTCGTCATAATGAACTAGCCGTTGATTAACGAAATTGGAAAGAAGACAAATGAATTTGGATGAAAATCAGGAAGCTGATTTTACGCGGTTCTTTCCATTTGAAGAATAGTTGCTGTTAGACTTTAAAATCTATAAATACGTCGAAGAGTAGAAAGAAGGAAGCTCTTACCACTCAAAAATCTTTAATCTACTTTGTTAGTTCCGGATTTTAAAGATGACAAAACGGATCAGACCGATCAAAGCCGTAAAACCATGATAAAGAAGATCACGTCGATATGGTCTATCGCAAAATCAGATCGGATCGATGAAAATCGGTCTGACCAGATCGAAGCACGAGATCAGCTCAATAATGATCAGATCAGAGCAGACAATGTTGAATAAGCTTCGTTCTTCAGTCCGAATCATTAACGGCTATTTATTGAAGCATTTAATGATGCAATTAATGATGAAAAAGACCAAGGACTGGAGATTACCTTAAAAGGTAAGAAGACAAAGAAGAGCATACATGACAGAAGCCGAAAGCATAGACCAGAATGGCAAGTGCCTAAAAGAATAAGACTGAAGCTTGTTCAGAAATTGAGCAGAGTCAAGAGTTGCACAGAAAATGAAATAATGTCGTTGGTATAAGCAACTATATAAGGATGCAACTAAAGAGCTCAAAGGGACGACTAATCAATCAAGAAACAAAAAGAAAACTAAAACAGCACAAGCTTACAAGTCCAGATAATCTTGAGCAGAACCGCTTTCATAAGATATTCATCTTACCAGTCTGCCCAAAGTTTTCATAAGCACAGCATATTGTAATATTTGATCGTCATAGGATCATTGTGCGCATAGACAATGTCAGTCTGTCTTTTGTATTTTTTACTAAGATAGAGAAGTGAGATTCAATTGTAACTGTCAGACAGTGTGTGTCTGAACAGATCGAGAGACTAGGAGTTTCAGTCTGGTAGTGAGGTAAATCCAGCTGAATTGGGTTTGTACAACGGGATTGTATAAATCAAAGTATTCTAGTGGAATCCTTCCTTAATTGGTAGAAGGGGAGACGTAGAAGGATTACACCACCTTCAAACTTTCAGAAACATATTCTGTCTTTTATCATTCCGCACTAAGTTACACTCTTTAAGCCATCGAGCCATTCTTATTAGTCTAGAACAGACTGTTCCGCACTATTATATTCAGTGGTCTATTCTGCTGAGAAGTTGATTAAGAAATAGATTTCACTCACTAACCCGAGAGAAATAAAAAAGGATTAATTTTAAAGGAGTGTTCATTCACCCCCTCCTCCTCTAAATACTCCGGACCGATCCTAACAAGTGATATCAGAGCGGGTCGTCTTAATCATCAAAGATACTTGGACTGATGGCATCATTCAACAAGATTCTCATGTTCTCAAAAGAAGACTATGATGATTGGAGAATCAGAATGCAAGCTCATCTGGCAACACAGGCTCCCGATATGTGGTTCGTCATCACTAATGGACCAATAAAGATCTTGAAAGTCAATACAGCAGCTGCCATTACTGGTGGTGAACCCCAAATGATCGAGAAGGAGAGATCCCTCTGGACGAATGAAGAAAGGAAGAAAGTAAATCTAGACAACGTAGCCAAAGACATCTTGTTCAAAACGTTGGACAAGAATATGTTTAGTAAGATCAAAATGTGCTCAACTGCCAAAGAAATTTGGGAGAAGATAGCACAGCTATGTAAAGGGAACGACCAGACTAAGGAAAACAAGCTGACTATTGCTCTACAAAAATTTGAGAGCATAAAAATGAAGCCTGGAGAAACTCTAAACGAGTTTGATGAAAGAGTCACTGGTGTTATCAATGAACTAAATGGTCTGGCAAGGAATACTCTAACAGAGAGATTGCTCTGAAAGTAATGAGAGAATTGCCAAAGGAATGGGATGTCAAGATGTGACATCCCCGAAATGGTTAATTGCTATTTGGCTTTAATTGTGTTTACATGATTAATTATGTGGTAATTGATTATGTTTTGGGATTTATTTACCTTATGGAAAATGCATGGTCATATGGATAGGGTTGACCCGGGATTGCATTTTAAGGGGCATGTGGTGCATGTTGCGTAAATATTATTGGAAGCATGATTTATTTGCATTGGTTAGCAATTAATTGGAAATCATGTGTTTATTTGATATTTGGTGCATTTTGAGAAAATGCTTTGAAAAATATCATGTTGGGGTGTTTTATACACCATGGAATTAATTGGTATGCATTTGATTTAATAAACCCAACCCTTTTATCCCCAACCCCACTTTACCAAATCACTATCACTTTACCAAATCAAAACCCACAAACCCTACCCCCTTCCATTTTCGAGCTCAAGCCTTTGGGTGGATAGAAGTCCTTGCAAAATCTTGTTTTGTGGAGCATTTTGGGTGATTTGAGATCCCCAAGAGGTATGGGTACCTCATGCTTTAATTTTGTAAGGTTTTGTTTGAGTTGGTATGGTTTTTAAATGATTTTGAAATGGGTTTGTGTGGGTTGTTGTGGTTTTGGTTAAGGGCTAGATTTATACTTGTTTTGAAGTGTATTTTGGTGGTTTATGTTGTTTTTGTTGTTGTGGATTTGTTGGGTTAAGTGTTGGTATGGGTTGGAAGGTTTTTGGAAGCAAAAATGGCAGAAAAACGCATGTCTGTGCGAGGCGATCGATCGCCTGAAAAGAGGCGACCGATCGCCAAGAGGCAGTAGACTTTTTACGTGTTAGGCGATCGATCGCCTAAAATGGGGCGACCGATCGCCGAGAGGCAGTAGGATTTTCAAAGGGATGGCGATCGATCGCCATGTTTGGGGCGACCGATCGCCACAGTGATAATTTTGAGGCGATCGATCGCCTGGGTGAAGCGATCGATCGCCGCCTGTGGAATTTTGGAAAATGGTTTATTTTGTCAAATTTTTGGTATTTGGCTATTATTTGGCTTCTAATATGGGGTTGTGTGATTGTGTAGAACCATCCCAGGTAGCAACACAACCGAGGAATTGAAGCCGGACCAATTCCACTTTTGGAAAGGTACGTAGTGGACGTACGGGCACCCAACGGTAACATGTATTTTATATGCTCATTGTTTATGCATTGTGGATGCGAGTATATATGTGGTATTGCATTGTGGATGCATATACATGTTGATTTACGCCATATGAGGTATTGCATTGTGGATGCATATACATGGTAATTTATGCATATTGATGTTAGATGCATATTATGATTATTGGATGCACATCCCATGAGTCGTGGTCATCCTTTGATGATTTTAATGCTTGCCGCTTTTTATATTGGTTCCGCTAAATGTGAAGCGAGGGGTGGGAGCGCCGCATGTCACATTTGAGCGTGGTTGTCATATGGGGCGAGGAAAGGATATTTGCCGCTCTCTGTGAAGCGAGGGGTGGGAGCGCCGCATGTCCATTGTAGCGAGGTTATCCTATGCCGCCCATATGAATATAAGCGAGGGGCATTAAAATACACTGTGATGGACAGACTAGGGAATGGTGACCAATATGTGGTACAGTTGAGATGGTATATGATGTCATGACATGTTTTGGCCATTAAAATAATCTGTTGATTATACTCATGAGTTATGGTACAGGGACAACCAAACGGGAAGCGTTTGAAATGCATGGGAAAACAGGAAGTGTTTTATATTGATTATGCATTTACGCTTTATCTTCATATTGTGTTGAATATGAATGATTATTATTGCTCATGTTTGGGGGTTGTCCTTGTAGGTACCTTTTTGGCATGATAGACGGGTTTGAACGGGTTGAGACAGTGAGCTTCACGAGCATCTTTGGTAGATGAAAGGACAGGATTCTTTTGTATAGTGCCTACTCTAGGAGTAGCGTAAAACTATAGTGGAACATTCATTGATTGGAATGTAATTAATCCTTTTGTAGTCCTTTATTTTGGCATGTAAATGCTTAAGCTCATAGACTCAACATGTTCTTTATGCTCTGATCATTGTTATTAGCTCTATTATGCCTTAATTCCGCACTTAAGGATTAGGGTCCTTACACAAGACAATTGCAATGAGGGAGTCTAAAGATCTGAACAAAGTAGAACTCCATGATCTGTTAGCAGATCTTAAGGCGTATGAGCTTGAACTGATCACCAGAGGTGAAGCAGAGACATTCATCTCTCAACCAAACAAAGCACTGGCAGCCATTCCAGACCAGACCACCTCTTCAACAGACCGATCTATCGAACAGATAAGTAATGATGCTATTGTTGGGATATGCCCTAAGACATATCATTAGATGATTGTTTATGACATACAATGTAATATGATTTTATGAAATGACAATTCATTATTATATATTATTCAATTAACTGTGCAATGTGAATAAATATATATATTAATGTCATTAGAATAATATTGTATTATTCTTAAAGATGTCCCTAGTCAAGTATTATCATGAATAAGGATAATGATAATACGTAGAGACTAGTATGTGTTGATTGATGAACTGTTCATTGATATGAGATATCAAATCAACACATGGGTACATGTTAGAGAACGATGTACTGGACAGACCCACCATGAGAATGCTACATGGATAGTTATATGAGTGTCATAAGCAATTCTCATAGTGATAATAATGTATGTAATCCTTACGACTTGTGATCATCAGAGATCCCAACATAAAGAGTTATGTATCTTGATATTGTCAAACGTTACCCGTAACAGGGTAAACTATAAAGGCGACTATTGGATACACTACAAATTATGTAGAGGGATGTTGACTGATCGAGATAGGATTTGTCCCTCCTATATAACAGGAGATGTGTTTGGCCCTTGATCAAGAGAGAACTAAAATGCATGGCCATGCTCGAATGAGTCGATATGAGATATCGAGCTCATTCGTTTATTCTAGTTCTACTTGGGGATCAAGAAATAAAGATTGAATATACGAGTATGACTATTCCATGACTCGTGTTCAATCTAAACACAAAGGACAAAGGGGTTAAGTTACATGGTTAATATTATCACAAGTTCTAAATGTTATGTCGAGTCATTGACATTCTTGTAATTTGGGTAGCCTTGATGTGTTGCTAGACACCGCTCTTTGCTTGTAACGTAAAATGAGATTTTATGTCACTGCCAACATTACAAGATCCTATCGGGTCGCACAAAAGATTAAATCAAGAAGGGAAATTAAATTCATTGGATGAATTAATTAATTAAGATGAGTCTTAATTAAATGATTAAAAGAACTTAATTAAATTATGGGTTTGGGCCCATAAGACTTTGAGAAAGTCTTAAACTTTAATTAAGCCTTTTAATAACAAGGTTATAATTAATTGTAGGGGACAATTATTCATTCCATTCGAAAACACAAGACACACGGCCGCCTCACTCACGCATTCTCTCTCGATTTCGTGATAGCCGAAGGGAGGTTGGTGACTTCGTGCCATCATTCGATTTGGAATCGAGTGTGCTTCTTGTTCCGGTTTAAGAACGAGTCTAGCAACTTGTTCTTAAACTATCCCTTCACCCGATTTGATCGTGTGGATACCGTTGAGGCAAAACTTGATAAGTTTTGCTAGTGACTCGAATAAGGAGTTGGACGTGGTGCTGCTCTGTGGAATATGCTCAAACACGCTACCAGGGTGAGACTTTTGTAAATCCTTCATCCGATATTGTAAGGACCCCATATACTTAACCCTTGATTAGTGTATTAATTATTATGTGTGGCACATGCTTTCAATAAAATCATTCGGGAAACTCAGATGATACTTTACCATTGAATGACAATTACAAAATTTTCTTTAACATACAATGTTATAAGTTCATCATCCTAACAACAACAAACTCATAGAGTTCGCCCATTACACCACTTTTTACATGGTAGACTTTTATAAAAATTTGGGCAGAGTCTCCCCATAAATAGAGCCATCCCGAAATAAGGGCACAACACATAACATAATTCCCGGCCAGGGAAAACATAATACTCATCAGAATACAGCAATATCAAGTAAATTCCCAGCCAGGGAAGACACCACACATATGACAACAAAAGTGGGTTTCAACACCCACAATACACCAATGACTCTCATATCATTTAGCAATTCTACCTCTAATTGCATGCAACATAGAATGAAAGAGAGAAATGCTCATGCCTTTATATACAACTCATATACAAGTATAATCGTGCTCACATGCGAGCATCATGAATATGTATATAATCCTCAGGGGTATATAAGTACTCTATACGATATCGTGCTCCATCAAGCCCTGGTACCACGATCCTGGGAGTACATCCAATCAACCGCTCGAGCTCATTTCCAAAGCCATCGATGTACCTGTTTACCTGCCCCAACAGAGACAGCCCCCAACGGGGTGAGCATACCAATTCCACAATTTCATAATCATAATGACATAATACATAATTTACGAAAATGTAAATATTGTGGAACATATGTGATACTTCCTGGATGGTATCGTCCTCATCATAGCGTACCCCTGTAATAACCATGTTCTCAAAACAGATAAATCATCAAATCCTGAATATGCAGTTAATCATCATATTGGTTAACCCTAGCCAGTTTCAATTTAACAACATTTCATAACATCTTTCTTTATCTAGCAATTATCATAATTCTAGATATCATTTGAGATTTCCTTAACTTCCGATACTAGTTAATCACTTCTCTGATTAACTACGTCTCTGTTCCTATTCATTACCAATAGGGAATAAAATACAGATATCCTAGATATCTGATCAAATACCACATTTTCATTTCTTACTTCAAAGTAGCGTCATACTATCGGTGTTCGCTCCGTAGCAACCACACCCCATCATTTGCTCGCTTCATAGCGGCACCAAGCATTTCACCATGTGAATCAACATAACGTAACCAAGTCCCGGTACCATCATAGTAAAACATTTCATGTATTTTAAATCATGCATCATACTTGTAAAACATCATTTAAACTATGCTCGTACGCTAAACGTACCTTAAATCCTCGAAGTCCGAGCCAAACCTTGCTCGAGTTCCATGCCCCGAGGAACGATGTGCTAACACGATAAATAATTCACAATTATTTACGAACATGTAACCCATGCTCAAGCACATCCATAACCCTCAAAATATTGTCAACACACGACAATAAATCATTTAAAAGACCCGGGGCAGGGTACATGCAGGGAGGGAAAACGAATGCGACATATCGAAAAATTGCCCAAGAACACCTTCAATAATTCGAACCCTAGCATCACGATTCGAACCCAACCAAGCATCATAAATCATCTAAAACATGTAATAAACGATCCCTAACATGAAACATCAACCCATAGCCAAAACCCCCAAAATTCGAAATCAAACCCTACAAAATTCGAAATAATTTTCGAACCAAACCAACACCAAAATAGCAGGGAATAACTTCACAAGCATGGAAAAGGGGTAAGGAAGGTTACCCAATCGAAAATCGGAAGGAAAATCGACCGAAATCGAAGAACCCTAGCTTTTGGGGATCGACGCATTCTGCCAAAATCCGAACGAGAAACGCGACCAAACTTCGAATTGCCGGTGGGGATAGCTGCGCCTCGACGAGACGAAGCCGATGGCGGGTCGCACGCGCCGAACGGCGGCCGGACGACAGCGGGCGCACCGCTTTTGTGCGTGGCGGCTGGGGCAGACGGGAATGGGGCGCGGGCGGGGAGAGAGAAAAGGTAAGGGGCTGAAATGAAATTTTATTTAAAATCTCGGGTTCAACTGGTATTTATAGCAAAAATACCCTGAAATACTAATAGCCCCACAAATACATCATGATTCATTAAAAATCATCTGTTTTCAGAAACTCTCTCTCTAACTCCAAAACCCCCTACCGGTGCTCACACAAGCACCCGAGATTCCGAGACACATCAAAAACCCAACTCTTAGGTTTTACACCAAATTGTGAATACAATCTCAACCTCGGGATCCAACGATCCCAACTACCCAAATAAACGAGCCCAGAAGGCCCAACATCGCGATTAAACTCCAAATCGCTACGTAAAACAACTTTAGGGATTTTTAACACTACGGGATTAACATCTAATCCCTGGTCATCACAATATCCCCCACTAAAAGAATTTCGTCCTCGAAATTAGCACCGGTGTATTACATAACACCCAGGCTACACAACAACATGAAGCCATAACTTCCATTCTTGACCATGTCAGGATCGTCTTAACAAACGCGAGGATACTTATCTCACATCAAACTCTGAAACAGAGCGACTTTACCGAAACCAACATATTACCCAAGAGGCAAACGTACCTCGATGCGGGTCATCCCAAAAGTCAGTCCCTCATGACTGCAAAACAACCGATACTTACGACTGTAGATCGGACAATCATCCTTCGTTCTAATACAACCAGTAAGAACGCATCCTGAATGACACCTCAACCGTGAGAACGTTGACCTCGTGTCAAACTCTGGAGTGGAATAGACTTCCAAATCCATCATAACGTCAAAGAGCGTCAGCGCAACTCAACGCTAACAATCCAAAAGCAGTTAGTCGACTGAAACTGCAAGGATTCGAATCGCTCCCGATTCCATCGTAGATATCATTCAATGGCATCTCTAACATGACTCACGATGTCTAACATACATCGTTACGAGGGAAATACTAGTATTCCACGGTGTACACACACCAAACCTGGTTTCCACTTTCAAACCTCCTCTATCGAAGGAGCAGTCGCATCATTGCAACTCAAATTGGGCAACTCACGACCACAGATTCACACAAAAGATATCTCATAAGATGTCCACCTCCGGATATCCCAAGAACCACATCCTGGTCATAAATAAACAATCGAGACTCCTCAGAGTTTCAAATTTGAAAGGACATGCAATAAACCCATTGCATCCCAAATACATGGATTCCCAGATCGAATCATCGACGACTTGATGACTCTCTTGTTGGTACTTCAACATCATGAGCTGTCCCAGACAAGTCTCACCAAGATTTAAACATAAACGTATATACGTTTCAGTGAGGCATACACAACCTCAACTTCAAATGACGTGGTGACTACTAGAGTCCACCACAATCCACATCGCATCACCTTACGATTTGCAAAACTTGGTTCCAACGAGCAGTATAACGGCTCTAGCAAGCCCATCATGGTGCTGCACACACGCGGCAGACAAACTAGTCGCTGCCTCACTAGGTTCACCTCAAACCTACCAATCAGATGGACGTTTCCGCACGACATACCATACCATGGGAAGAAAAATCAATAGAGTAGTGGGTCTTTACCCAACATTCCTCAAATGCTGATATACCCTGGACACTCCAATGTCCCCATGTACTTAACATAACCTGATCCTACTCCCTTAGGACCCATTCTACACCCTCATGGGTGGTGTGACCATGTCTACCACATGTCATATCAATAGAAAGCGAGTAATTCCTCCACGATTACTCCTGTCGTCAAAAACATGGCCAAAAAGCCATTCCAACGAGCATACCTCAAGGGTATCACCACTCGAAATATGATTACCTCAAACAATTTCTGCGGTACAATCACATGTACAGCGCGTCCATCCATTCCTCGAGCAACCCGCTCGGTATAAGGGCCACGTTAATCGGTGACGCACACACCACCTTGTGCCCGACACTGGCACCCAAGGCATACAACTGAAAACGTATACTCAACGCATTGTTCATCGTAACGATGATGCATGTCTAATAAGACATCTCCTACACCATCGTCATCGCCATCCCGTGACGACACATGCCCACTCATGGCATCTAAGGTATCGTCAACTAGTGACGATACATGTCAACAATGACATCTAAACAACCCAGTCAACTCGTGACGGTCCATGTACATCAACATATGTCATCCATCATCATGCTAGTAAAATAGTCATAATAAAACATGTATAACAACGCATGCCAGCTATAATAATGCTAAATAGAATATCAATATCTCATACCTCATCGCTAACAAGATAGCGGCATACCTATCTCCGTCGCTCAATAATAATACATAATCAGCACCCATCGCTCGAAGGCGGCAAAATCCTGTGCTGAATATATAGCGGCACAGTCCATCGCTATAGAATCGACGGCATGATACCTCGTCATATAATAGGTGGCATGAAACCTCGCTATACACCTGAGCATCGATCATCGTCCACATAATAGAGGAAAGAGGCATCGCTATCAATACCCGGCGGTATAACCCATCGCCAATCAATATAGTGGAATGGACCATCGCTATCAATACATCTGGCGGAAATCGCCAATCAATATAGTGGAATGAGTCATCGCTATCAATACATCTGGCGGAAAGAACCATCGCCAATCAATATAGCGGAATGAACCATCGCTATCAATACATCTGGCGGAAAGAACCATCGCCAATCAATATAGCGGAATGAGCCATCGCTATGAATACATCTGGCGGAAAGAACCATCGCCAATCAATATAGCGGAATGAACCATCGCTATCAATACATCTGGCGGAAAGAACCATCGCCAATCAATATAGCGGAATGAGTCATCGCTATCAATACATCTGGCGGAAAGAACCATCGCCAATCAATATAGCGGAATGAACCATCGCTATCAATACATCTGGCGGAAAGAACCATCGCCAATCAATATAGCGGAATGAGTCATTACTATCAATACATTTGGCGGAAAGAACCATCGCCAATCAATATAGCGGAATGAACCATCGCTATCAATACATCTGGCGGAAAGAACCATCGCCAATCAATATAGCGGAATGAGCCATCGCTATCAATACATCTGGCGGAAAGAACCATCGCCAATCAATATAGCGGAATGAACCATCGCTATCAATACATCTGGCGGAAAGAACCATCGCCAATCAATATAGCGGAATGAGGCATCGCTATCAACATATCTGGCGGCATAAACCATCGCCAATCCTCATAAAAGAATGAGTCATCGTAAATCCACATAATAATATCATATGGCCTCTTACCATATGGGCATCTTACCCCGTGGCATCTTACCACAAATAACATCGCATGGCCTCTTACCATGTGTGGCATCTTACCCCGTGGCATCTTACCACAAATAACACCGCATGGCCTCTTACCATGTGGGGCATCTTACCCCGTGGCATCTTACCACAAATAACATCATATCATTATATAAACATCATATAAACATCATCATTATAAACTTATTCCTCATAATCATCATCATAAACATCATATCATCTTTACTCATCGTAAACATCATCATAAACTTACTTATCATTATCATCATCATAAACATCATATCATCTTTACTCATCATAAACATCATCATAAACTTACTTATCATTATCATCATCATAAACATCATATCATCTTTACTCATCGTAAACATCATCATAAACTTACTTATCATTATCATCATCATAAACATCATATCATCTTTACTCATCGTAAACATCATCATAAACTTACTTATCATTATCATCATCATAAACATCATATCATCTTTACTCATCGTAAACATCATCATAAACTTGCTTATCATTATCATCATCATAAACATCATATCATCTTTACTCATCGTAAACATCATCATAAACTTACTTATCATTATCATCATCATAAACATCATATCATCTTACTCATCGTAAACATCTCATAAACTTACTTATCATTATCATCATCATAAACATCATATCATCTTTACTTATCGTAAACATCGTCATAAACTTACTTATCATTATCATCATCATAAACATCATATCATCTTTACTCATCGTAAACATCATCATAAACTTACTTATCATAATCATCATCATAAATACTTATGCAATCAATGCAAAGTCATAGTTTAAGAATATGTTACCGTTTGATGCCCGTACGTTTCTTACGTACCTTCCTTGCTTGAACATTACATGAATAAACGCATTAGTATATTCAATAATAATTGAGACCATACCGAAGTATTCCACTGTCGGTTGTCTACCCAGTCTGTCCTCAGACAATACATCATATCTTTCTTTTCCCTGATTTTCTTCCAAAATCAGATTCCTTGGCACGTAGCATATAGAGTGTTAGACATCGCTATTAATGCCATCCTATCGTGTTCCACACGATTCTTGCAACCACAATGGTTAGCAATACCACTTTTCATATCATATAAGCACATAAACAATTAGTCATGTCGTATAACATTAATGCCATCATGCATAAATATGTGCTAGCAATAACTTCCTAGGCCCTCAACAGCCCCAATGAGCAACCACTGCTCTGATACCACTAATGTAAGGACCCCATATACTTAACCCTTGATTAGTGTATTAATCATTATGTGTGGCACATGCTTTCAATAAAATCATTCGGGAAGCTCAGATGATACTTTACCATTCAATGGCAATTACAAAATTTTCTTTAACATACAATGTTATAAGTTCATCATCCTAACAACAATAAACTCATAGAGTTCGCCCATTACACCACTTTTTACATGGTAGACTTTTATAAAAATTTGGGCAGAGTCTCCCCATAACTAGAGCCATCCCGAAATAAGGGCACAACACATAACATAATTCCCGGCCAGGGAAAACATAATACTCATCAGAATACAGCAATATCAAGTAAATTCCCAGCCAGGGAAGACACCACACATATGACAACAAAAGTGGGTTTCAACACCCACAATACACCAATGACTCTCATATCATTTAGCAATTCTACCTCTAATTGCATGCAACATAGAATGAAAGAGAGAAAGGCTCATGCCTTTATATACAACCCATATACAAGTATAATCGTGCTCACATGCGAGCATCATGAATATGTATATAATCCTCAGGGGTATATAAGTACTCTATACGATACCGTGCTCCATCAAGCCCTGGTACCACGATCCTGGGAGTACATCCAATCAACCGCTCGAGCTCATTTCCAAAGCCATCGATGTACCTGTTTACCTGCCCCAACAGAGACAGCCCCCAACGGGGTGAGCATACCAATTCCACAATTTCATAATCATAATGACATAATACATAATTTACGAAAATGTAAATATTGTGGAACATATGTGATACTTCCTGGATGGTATCATCCTCATCATAGCGTACCCCTGTAATAACCCTGTTCTCAAAACAGATAAATCATCAAATCCTGAATATGCAGTTAATCATCATATTGGTTAACCCTAGCCAGTTTCAATTTAACAACATTTCATAACATCTTTCTTTATCTAGCAATTATCATAATTCTAGATATCATTTGAGATTTCCTTAACTTCCGATACTAGTTAATCACTTCTCTGATTAACTACGTCTCTGTTCCTATTCATTACCAATAGGGAATAAAATACAGATATCCTAGATATCTGATCAAATACCATATTTTCATTTCTTACTTCAAAGTAGCGTCGTACTATCGGTGTTCGCTCCGTAGCAACCACACCCCATCATTTGCTCGCTTCATAGCGGCACCAAGCATTTCACCATGTGAATCAACATAACGTAACCAAGTCCCGGTACCATCATAGTAAAACATTTCATGCATTTTAAATCATGCATCATACTTGTAAAACATCATTTAAACTATGCTCGTACGCTAAACGTACCTTAAATCCTCGAAGTCCGAGCCAAACCTTGCTCGAGTTCCATGCCCCGAGGAACGATGTGCTAACACGATAAATAATTCACAATTATTTACGAACATGTAACCCATGCTCAAGCACATCCATAACCCTCAAAATATTGTCAACACACGACAATAAATCATTTAAAAGACCCGGGGCAGGGTACATGCAGGGAGGGAAAACGAATGCGACATATGAAAAATTGCCCAAGAACACCTTCAATAATTCGAACCCTAGCATCACGATTCGAACCCAACCAAGCATCATAAATCATCTAAAACATGTAATAAACGATCCCTAACATGAAACATCAACCCATAGCCAAAACCCCCAAAATTTGAAATCAAACCCTACAAAATTCGAAATAATTTTCGAACCAAACCAACACCAAAATAGCAGGGAATAACTTCACAAGCATGGAAAAGGGGTAAGGAAGGTTACCCAATCGAAAATCGGAAGGAAAATCGACCGAAATCGAAGAACCCTAGCTTTTGGGGATCGACGCATTCTGCCAAAATCCGAACGAGAAACGCGACCAAACTTTGAATTGCCAGTGGGGATAGCTGCGCCTCGACGAGACGAAGCCGATGGCGGGTCGCACGCGCCGAACGGCGGCCGGACGGCGGCGGGCGCACCGCTTTTGCGCGCGGCGGCTGGGGCAGACGGGAATGGTGCGCGGGCGGGGAGAGAGAAAAGGTAAGGGGCTGAAATGAAATTTTATTTAAAATCTCGGGTTCAACTGGTATTTATAGCAAAAATACCCCGAAATACTAATAGCCCCACAAATACATCATGATTCATTAAAAATCATCTGTTTTCAGAAACTCTCTCTCTAACTCCAAAACCCCCTACCGGTGCTCACACAAGCACCCGAGATTCCGAGACACATCAAAAACCCAACTCTTAGGTTTTACACCGTAATGTGAATACAATCTCAACCTCGGGATCCAAAGATCCCAACTACCCAAATAAACGAGCCCAGAAGGCCCAACATCGCGATTAAACTCCAAATCGCTACGTAAAACAACTTTAGGGATTTTTAACACTACGGGATTAACATCTATAATCCCTGGTCATCACAGATATGATAACCTATGTATAGATCTGCGGTTATAGTAATCCAAATTTTAAATTCCGCTGCGTTGTATGCTTGTTGGATTACTTACAGCTATGTCATTATTTATCAAGAAATTTGGTAAATTCATGTCTAAAAACAAACGAAATTTCAAACCTTCTCATCACTATAAATCGAGAAAAGACAATGCTGTTAATGATCAGGCTTGCTACAATTGTGGTAAGACCGGACACTTTATTGCAGATTGCACTAGACCGAAGAAAGATGAACGAAAAGAAAGGCATCGTGATGACAAGAAAAAGAAGCACTACAAAGATCATAAAAATCATAATGGGAAGTCCCAAAAGGTTCTGGTAGCAGAGGAAGGTAACAGCAAGTGGGCTCAGACTGACTCAGAATCAGAAAGCTCAGAATATTCATCCAGCGAAAGGGAAGAGGAAAGCCAATGTCTAATGGCAGACGAAGAAATGAGTCAAACAGACGAGGTATTTGATCTTGACTCAAATGAATTCACACGTGAAGAGCTCATGTCCGCACTGCAAGACATGGCTAATGATTATAGAATATTAGCTGAATTATTTGAGAAAACTAAAGCTAAAGCCAATGATCAAATAGATGAGCATATCAAACCAAGCTGCTCTGAGCTAGGTGAATGCAATAATCTAAAGATCGAGCTGAATAAGCTGAAAATCTCTTACGAACAGCTCCATGAAGAAAACAAGAGAATTAGCACACAAAATGCTAATCTTTCTCATATTTTCAAAACATTGACAAAATCAAGAGCATCACTGGAAGAATTGCAAGAGGTACAAAGAAATGTCGGTGACATCACCGGCATAGGCTTTGACATCAATGACTACACTAAAGATGAATCTGAATTGTTGCTGGTAAAGAACAAAATCAAATAGATGACATAAAAGGTTTACTGGAACAGAGTAGTCCATTATGTAAATCTCTAGACGATACCGTAGACAGTCGAAGGCATTAGTTGACCTTAGTCCAGTAGATTAAGTAACTAATGAGTAACCGGCAGACGATGGAAAAAACATCAGTTGTCTTTTGTCCAGCAGACTAAAATCTTCAAGGAGAAGTCAGCAGACGTATAAGGCAAAAGACAAAACTCGAACAGGTTCACTCTGACAAAAGCACAACATAGAGGCGCACTACCATATCAGCGCCACCAATCTCGTCAGACTGAACTAGCCGTTAGTTAACGAAATTGGAAAGAAGACAATAATGAATTTGGATGAAAATCAGGAAGCTGCTTTTGCGCGGTTCTTTCCATTGAAGAATAGTTGCCGTTAGACTTTCAAGTCTATAAATAGGTCGAAGAGTAGAATGAAGGAATCTCTTAACACTCGAAAAACCTGAATGTACTTCATTCAAAAACAAGCAAAACAACCATTCAACACGCTTCCTGAGATATTCTGAAAGTTTTGCAAGAGCAGTATCGAAGTCATATTGTGATCAAGAAATCTAAACATTCAACTCTACTGCTCAAGAATACTCTAAGAAAAAACCAAGTTTTATATTTTGTGAGAGTGTTGTAAAGAAAAATCATCTTGTAATCTGTGTGATTATTGTGTTGCTAGGAGTTTAGGCAAATCTGTGTGGGTGTCTAAGAAGGTTGTATACTGAAAAGTGTAAGCCAAAGTCTTCTAGTATAACCTTCCTGCAAAGAAAAAAGGGGAGACGTAGAAGCGTTTGTGCTTCGAACTTCCAGAAACAACTCCCGTGTCATTTACTTTCAGCACATTACCTTACTGTCAATTTGCTGTTACCTACAAGTTCTTAACTCACAAGTCCAGTAGATACATTCCGCACTATTTTTAGTTGTCTACTGACTTGCAATCAATTGAGATCTTATTGCAGTACTTAAACAGTATGCTGTATTTCGAAGAATCGAGAAATTGAGTCTAGTGTTTATTCAATCCCCCGTCTAAACACTATCCCATTCCTAACATTTTTGTTCTTCCAATTATTTTTTCATTTAATATGTTTTTTATAATTACTATAAAGAGTTCAATTAATTTGCTAAATGGAAATTTAAAATTAAGCTTTAAATTCCAAAACAAATGTTACCACCCTTCCGCAAAATTTATGGGCGGCATTAATGAACCAATACTATATATATATATACATATATATATATATATATTGTGTTTGAGTAGATAGATATAAAAATTTGTGTATACTCACCAAATTTTGTTACTGTTGTGGAGTTTGAATACAATTAATTTTTGGTAAATTTAATTTTTTGGTATCTCTATGTTAATCCCTAATGGGTAATTTCCTTTTCTTTTTTTTGTTTGTTTTTGTGTGGATAGATTTCAAAATTTATATAATGGTAAAGTTTTTTTTGTTGTTAGAGTACTGGATATATTTAAAAAAAATATATAGTTCCATTTATTGTTGAGATTGAATATTATTTTTTTGGGAAATTTTTTTAATTTTTTTTGGTTGTTTCAAAATTTATGCACATTGATAAGATGTTTTTTGAATGATTTAATTGGTATAGAGGAGATTCGCACATAATTTAATATGATTTTTTTGATAGCAATTAGTGACTCACTAACTGCCGTTAAGAAAAAAGTTAAGTATAATACACTACATGTCTCACTCACTCGATTGGCATCCGGAGAATGTAAATTATGTAATGTTGCATATTTATGGAGTAGATGAATATATAAGCACATTTCACCTGTTTTCCGGACAATTGTGACAAGAGTTCAAACTCTTTATCTTTAAAACGATATTACAATGATAAAGTGTGTACGGTTTCTCAAGATACAACGAATATATTTAACGTTCTACTCCAGACCCAGCAGTAAAAGAAAACAATTGGGTTTAAAGTTCAACAAGCCCTGTAATGCATAACACAATTGCAAGAATTACAACAACAATTTCTTGATGCTAATGCTTAATTTGTCGTTCCTAATACTGATACGATTGAAAATGAATAAAAATATATGTTTTTAATACTAGTCCAATTTTTTAGGACTAATCAAATATTATCCAACATAAATTACTTTTAATCAATACTAGTCCCAAACTTTTAACTAATCAAATATAATCCCACAGGAAATTATATTTATCAAAAATGATCTCATAATTGAATTTAGTGCAATGAGACAACTTTTGATAAAAATACAATTTATCTGAAACTATATTTGATTAATTTTCGGACTAGTATTCATCTAAACTATTATTTTAATGCTTTGGTGGCATAGACTAAATTATAAAACAGATATAGTTTCCTAATAATTGAAAAAAATAATTTTCCATAAATTTCAAATTTTCGAATAAATTATAAATAACATACGAGTTCACCTCACATTTGTTTATTTCAATTCTCTGAAAAGTTTGAATTAAATATCTTTTTGAAGAATTGAAGGGTTATAAATAGTAAAATCGAAAATAGAAGGGGCACACGACAATTATCAAGAGATGAGAGGAACAAACACAACAGCAGCTTCAAGATAAAATTTTCTAACTGTTATCCAGAAAATTTTTGGTAACTATTCCTTTGTGTTCAATTTATCTTGCTAAAGTTTTTTGGAACAAGGAAATTTAAAGCATGCCCTCCTTGAATTTGTCCGTGAATACACCAGTTGACGCGGTTGTCGCTTCTGATATCCTCAGAGATGCTACCAAAGCCGTTGCCAAAATAATAGGCAAGCCTGAATCGGTATAGTAGTTCCCACTTTTCGTGTAATTTCTTTTACTGTAGTTAAAATGTGGATTGATGTGTGCATGTTTGTTACGGATGCAATGTGTTTGATAATATTCCTATGAAAAATGGATGGTTTGGATTGCATTTGAATTATCACTTATAAAATATTATTGGCTAGTCATTCAGAATGACTTGTGTACTTTGAAAGTCTAGAGGCAACAGAAGTCCATTGGTGAAGTTGTTTTTGCGTCATTTAGTGAATTTTTGAATGCACTAGTGTCTGATCATGGTTCCAGTTCTGCCGTGATTATCATTGTGGATTTTTAAAAATAATTTAGAAATTTTGGGAAAATATTTAATGAAAAAAATCAGAAAGCTTGGAAAAAAATTCAAAAAACAATCCGCAATTACCGCGATGTAGAAAAATCATCAGAAAACGGTGTTACAGTATTTCACTCATTTTAACTTGGTTCTTCGTGTCAGCTAGCGTTCCTATTCCCTTTCCACTGTCGCAATGGTGAACCATGGTCTTGATACTCTATCAAAAGTCTTATAATTGATCCGTGTTCCCAAAAAAGAACAATTAGATTTCCGTTAAATCATTAGTTTCAGGATTAAATTTGTTAAACTTTCAAAAACTTGGTAATAAATGTAAAATTTATCTTTAAGTATATGTTTTTAAACTTTTAAATTGTCAAAAAACTTTCATTGATTTGTTTTATGTTATTAACAACAACAATTAAGCCTTTAATCCCAATGAATTGAGGTAGGCTACATGAACAACAGAGAGAATCAAGTCGGGTCGGACACATGCGTTAGTCTTCTCCAAATGCTCCTATCAGTCAATATATCTTCTGTAATTCCCTTGCACTCCAAATCTTTGCGTATAACTTCGAGCCATGTCTTCTTCGGTCGTCCTCTCGCTCTCGTGAACTGGCCGAAATCCATGGACTACACTCGACGCACAGGTGCACTGTTGGGCCTACGTCGAACATGACCAAACCAGCGTAAGCGGCTTTCTTGCATCTTCCCTTCTATACAAGCTACACCTACTTCAACTCGAATATCTTCATTCCTTATTTTATCTTTTCTGGTTTTACTGCACATCCAATGAAGCATACACATCTCTGCCACACTCATATTTTGAATGTGATTCCTCTTGGGTGCCCAACATTCCGTCCCATACAACATTGCGGGTCTAACGGCGGTTCTATAAAACTTTCCCTTCAATTTCAGTGGGATATTACGATCGCATAGAACTCCGGTGGCGTTTCTCCATTTCAACCAGCCAGCCTGAATCCCGTGGTTAACGTCGCTGTCAATCTCTCCATCCTTTTGGATAACTGAACCTAGGTATCGAAATTTGCTGTTCATCGATACCTCTTGACCACCGAGTGCTACAACACCGGAATCCCGAAAGGAACGACCACTAAATCTGCTCTCCATATATTCCGTTTTAGACCTACTTAATCTAAAACACTTGGATTCCAAAGTCTCTCTCCATAACTCCAATTTGGCATTTACTCCTGCCATTGTCTCGTCGATTAACACAACATCGTCAGCAAAAAGCATGCTCTAAGGTAATTCAGTTTGTATGTCTTTTGTTATCTCATCCATCACTAGGGCGAACAGGAAAGGACTTAACGCAGACCCTTGATGCAATCCAATAGTGATCGAGAACTCACTTGTCACCACACTGCACGTTCTCACATTAGATGCTACTTCGTCGAACATGTCCTTGATTATATTGACATACTTGATGTGAACTTTTTTCTTCATCAAAGCCCACCATAAAATCTCCCTTGGTACTTTATCGAAGGCCTTCTCCAAGTCTATAAAGATCATATGCAGATCTTTACTCCTCTCACGATAGCGCTCGACAAGTTGACGAAGTAAATGTATAGCTTCAGTGGTTGACCGTCCTGGCATGAACCCAAATTGGTTCTCCGATATCTTAACCTCCCTTCTTAAACGACATTCAATTATCCTCTCCCAAAGCTTTATTGTGTGACACATGAGTTTTATACCACGATAGTTGGTGCAACTCTGAATATCACCCTTATTCTTATAGATAGGGATGAGAGTATTCTTTCTACATTCATTTGGAATTTTGTTACTCCTCCAAATCTTGCTAAATAGATATGTTAGCCACTTTATCCCCGTCGGTCCTAAACATCTCCATACTTCAATAGGGATTCCATCAGGACCAACTGCTCTTCGTGCTTTCATTTTGTTCAAAGCTTCTTTAACCTCAGATTCTCTAATTCTGCGAGTAAACTCCCGGTTTACATCATGTTGATGGATGTTAAGATCACCTAAATCTTGGCTAAAGCCACCGTTGAACAAGCTGTTAAAATAATTCTTCCATCTTGTTTTGATATCTTCATCTCGAACCAAGACTCTATGGTTCTCATCTTTTATGCATTTCACTGCACATAAGTCTCTTGTCTTCCTCTCCCTCGCTCGGGCAATCCTGTAGATAACTTTTTCTGCCTCCTTGGTAGCCAATATTATCGTACACTTCTTTGTAGACTTTAGCTCTAGCATCTCGAACCGCTGTCTTCGCTTCTTTTTTGGCAAGCTTATATCTTTCGAAGGTGGCCCCATTGTTCTTCTTCAGCTCTCTGTAAGCGTCCCTTTTGATTTGGATAGCCTTCTTTACGTCATCATTCCACCATGATGCATCCTTACCTGGTGGAGCATATCCTCTTGACTCACCAAGGAGCTCTTTAGCTACCATCTTAATGCCATAACCATTTTTTTCCAGGTGGTATCAGGCTCATCTCTTGGCGTCCAATTAACTTCCTCGACTACCTTCTCTACAAAAGCTCCAACGTTACCTTCTTTTAACCGCCACCACTTAATTCTAGGTTATAACTTATGCTTAATTCTAGTAGCCATATTCTTAATCCTAACATCTAAAACTAAAAGTCGGTGTTGGTAACTACACTCTCTCCTGGAATTACCTTACAATCCAAGCATTAACTCTATCTATCCTTCTAGCGAAAAAGAAATCTATTTGGGTTGCACTAGACCCACTTCTAAAAGTAACTAGATGAGAGGACCTCTTCTTGAACAAGGTATTCGCTAGGACTAAGTCATATGACATGGCAAAATCTAAAAGTGAATTACCTGCGGCGTTCCTGTCCCCAAAGCCATAGCCTCCATGAACACTTTCATAACCATCCCGATCAGAACCTACATGCCCATTGAAATCTCCCCTGATGAAGATTTTCTCATTATGGGTTATTCCTTGCACTACGTCGTCTAGATCCTCCCAAAATTTCCGTTTGATAGCCTCCTCTAGACCAATTTGGGGTGCATAGGCACTAATGATATTAAAAATATCATTGCCTAAAACTAGTTTAATTAACATTATCCTATCTCCGTTCCTCCTAACTTCCACTACATACTCAAGTAGTTTGTTTTCTACGATTACACCTATCCCATTACGATTCTTCGCCTTACCTATGTACCAAAGTTTATAGCCCCAAGGAGCTATAGTTATGGCTTTCTCACCTACCCATTTAGTCTCCTGCAGACACATAATACTAATTTTTCTTCTACTCATTGTCTCTACTAACTCTGCTAATCTACTGGTAAGGGAACCTACATTCCAAGAGGCTAAACGAATTCTATGGTCTTCGAGCTAACTTCTTTACCCCCACTCGCTCGAGGTGAGGGAACCCTTGCTCATTTGACACCACACCCAGGCGTCGATGTGGCGCGTCGCTTATGGGCGACGACCTAGCAGCCCTTGCCCACTTATCACTACACCCGGGATCCGGTGCAGCGCGTCGCTGTGTAGGGAACGCCCCAACGCAATTCATCTTATAGTTCATGTCATTGAGATGTGACTAATTTATCCGGTTGACTATCACAAGCCTACCACCACCCTCCTCCTTTACCCTGGTTTGGGACAGACAGTGATACATATCATAAGTGATCCATATCACCAATGATGTATATCACTGGCGGAGTTATTTGTTTTATGTTATTCTATATACAAAATTACATCCAGGTTATGGTATGGTTGCATTCGATTTTGAATAACATCTTCTTCTAGCTGGACTCGTAAAAATTTCTATATTGAGCTAGAGTTTCGAGTACTTTGATCTTTGCTCGTTTTTTTAAAAAAACATTATTTAAGCTCAAACGCAAGTTTTGATTGTATATCGACGAAAATACACTTCTTTTTTTATGAAATTAATTGTTAAAATGTGTAGTCTAACTCGGAATCGTAATTTGAATAAAATTAAAAACATTATTTGATGAGTTGCTACTTGAAATTTACTCGAGCTTTAGTTGAGTTTTGATCAAGCCACTAGCGAGCTGCTCGACTCGCTTGCAACCCTATGATATTTTATGTAATTGTTCTCACATTTTGCTTTGATTATGATGTTATACATATATGGACATACCTTTTTTTTCAATTAAAAATGAATCTTTTGGTTGTCTAGTATGTGATGATAGTGGTGAATGGGGGAATCCCCATTTCATTTGGTGGGACTGAAGAGCCAGCTGCTTATGGGGAACTGACTTCCATTGGTGGTCTTGGCCCAAGTGTCAACGGCAAGCTCAGCGCCACCATTGCTGAGATTTTGGAAACCAAGCTTTCCATTGATAGCTCCCGATTTTACATTAAATTTTACGATGTTAAGGTAAACTGATTAATACCATTGGAGAGGTTGTATTTTCTTTAATAAACGAATATGATGTTTTCATAAATCTTCAATACTGAGATGTCTAAATATCTGATCGGAGTGATGGCCATATTGCACAGTTACTGAGTTGAGTCTATCGTGGGTTTGGTAACGACTTGGCAGGGGCAGGGGTCAATCTCTGGTTTCTAATCATTGACATATCGGTCTCAATTTGCCTGTGTTAATATATTTTTAGTCTAATTCGTTTGAGTTCTAGAAGAGAGATCAGAGGGGCCAAGCAAATCTCAATATGTTCTTGACTCTAGGTTTTATTTCACATATCAAACGCTTATATTTGCATACACCCTCATGCTGATATCATTGATAATTTGTGAAACCCATGGTAGTTTCTTCGAAATAATTCGGATCCTAATTACTTTCTTAAATCAGTATCACCAAGAACTAAATCGTGTAAAGCAACCACAAGCTTGTTATGACTCATCGTTTTCATTTACTGTATTCTTCCTGCAGGGCTCATTCTTTGGGTTCAATGGCTCTACCTTTTGAGTATGCCGTAGAAAGAATGTGTCGATATTCGAAAGCACACCCTTTAGAGTACAAAAAACAGCATCCCCATACATTAGTTGTATTACGGGTGAACAAGTTCTCTTCCTTTCTCATCTTGGTATTAAATCTGTTTGTATTTTGAAATCTGTTCAACCATATCTTTTTCTCGGAAGTTTAAGCTTTGATAGATTTGTTCCTCCTGTTTTATATAAACAGATGTTATGGCCACATAAACAATTCGAATTGTTATGAAAGCGTTAGAAATATGTGGCCAAAAGACGTTTGTTACATAGAATTGCTCTTCCGGCAATCCAAATTCCCAACTGCAGAATGACATAAGAACGCAGTTTACTTTATCAACTACATGAGCCCTATTCGCACAAATCTATTAACTGATGAAGGATAGATAGAATACTTTAAATTCCAGATACAGTGTAAACTCTTTCTTAAGAATTATTGATAGGTTTGGAAGTGAGGGATTTATTTAAATCATAATTGTTTGAGCCAAAAAACTGTTGGGATATGCCCTAAGACAAGTCATTAGATGATTGTTTAAGACATACAATGTTTATGATTTTATGAATGGCAATTCATTATTATATATTATTCGATTAACTGTGCAATATGAATTAATGTATATGTTAATGTCCTTATGGGTATGGGCCCATAAAACCGTAACAGGGTAACAGAGTGTGCTTCTTGTTCCGGTTTAAGAACGAGTCTAGCAAATTGTTCTTAAACTATCCCTTCCCGATTTGAACGTGTGGATATCGTAGAGGCAAAACTCGCTAAGTTTTGCTAGTGGCTCGAAGGTAGACATGACCACGGTTCGTGAACCGCCGGTTGACGGTTCGGAACCGCCGGTTCGACGGTTCAAAAGAGCTCGACCCTTAACCTTAACCTTCGTAGACGGTTCCGGTTACGGTTCGTGAACTGCCGGTTACGGTTACGGTTACGGTTAACCACCGGTTACAGTTACGGTTCGACCCTTATATTTTTAAATTAAAAAAAATTAAAATTTTATTTAAAATATTTAAAACTTACTATAAAAAAAACAAAGGAAATGTAAGGGGAGGGAGGGCTTGAACTTTTTAAGTTGCCTACGTATCCTCTTAGGGTATAGAGGAATCAAAGCCCACGTAGTTCTCTTACCTTTTAACCCTTCTTACCTTTGGAAGTGGCGTAGCTCAATCACTTCCGTTACCTGTCCCCGTCGTAGTAGTTCCTTCGGTATCAAATTCATCTTGGTCCGAGCTTGATTGCATTCCTTGTTTTCGTTTTGCCGCCCTCGCCCAATCGTCCATTAGTGCTTGTGCCTCTAAAGAATCTGGACTCATTTTTGATCGTCTTACATCCAAAATATTTCCCCCTGCGCTAAAAGCTTGTTCCACAGCAACAGTTGACACGGGGCAAGCTAAGATTTCCTTTGCTATGATTGATAAAATCGGGAAAATTTGTGTCTTTTGTGACCACCACCGCAATATATCAAATTGTTGCTCGCTATCTGCTTCACTGAAATCAAAAGAAGTCGTGAAATAATTATCAAGTTCCTGACTGGAACTTGATGATCCCCTGGGGCGTTTAGTGCGTTCTTTTAACAGAAGTTGTGCTTTGGTGAGTTTAATACCACTAGAATGACTTTGAGCACTAACTTGTAGTTGTGATTCATTTTCTTGTACACCATATTTTAAACTATATTCTCTATAAATCTCATGCAAATAATTTCTAACACGATTTACTACCATAGAAGAATCAATTGGGGAAATATCATCCGGGGGGGATAATGCCTCGTAATACATCACTAACATTTCATGCAAAACATCCAATTTAAGTCGAGGATCTAAAGCAAAAGCAACTAGAAACAGTTCAGGAATATTATAAAAATATTTTTCCCATTTAACCTTCATTGCTACCACAGATGAGGTTAACAGATAATTAGAGAAATCTTCATTTAAGGTAAGTGCCACATTACAACAGTTCATCAAAACTAAATGAGATGTAGGATAATAAACTCCAGATAATTGTTCAGTTGCATCATAAAATACCATCAACATTTCACAGATACTTTTACATACATTCCATTGGTGCGAAAAAAACATAAATATTAGAGTTTCCACCATGTTGTGCAAAAAATGAACACAATAACTCTCTATATCATATGAGTCATTTAGCAATTTATATGTTGAGTTCCAACGTGTGGGTATATCTCGTGGAAATTTTCTAGGTCGCATGCCATTAACCTTACAAAACTTACCCCATTGTTTCATCAAACTCGGATGGGACCACAAATAAGATAATGCCATTTTAATTGGTTGAATCTGATTATCTAACGATCTTAATCCATCTTGCACACATAAGTTCAAAATATGGCAAATACATCGAATATGAAAAAATAAACCATCAATAGCAGGTTGACAAACACGTTTAAGATCTTCAATACTCAATGTGTTCGAACTAGCATTATCAAATGACACAGAAAAAACTTTGGAAGTTAAACCATATTCTTCTAAAATTACACAAATCAGTTGAGAAATATTTTGTGCGGTGTGTGATTCATTGAACACTCGATATGCGAGCAACCTTTTTTGAATTGACCATGAATTATCTATCCAATGAAAAGTAATACCCATGTACGAATTAGTTTGTCAATGATCACTCCAAATATCAGAGCATATAGAAACTTTATTCGTCAAATTACTAAATAATGTAACTAATTCTTTCTTTTGTTGACGAACTAATTTTTTAAGTGTTCGTGTGACTGTGGTCCTAGGAACACGCTTAGCAGCAGGTTGTAGAGATTCATGACACAGATCTTCAAAACCAAATCTAGATGCAATACTAAAAGAAAGATGTTCTACAGAGATAAATTTTGCCACAGATTCTCTTAATTGTGCATCAGTGTATTTGAAAAGTGGAGAGTCGGTACCTTCACTCGAGGAATGAAATCTAGATAGTTGAGTTTGAGAAGAATCATTACCAAACTCCACTGGATGCTTTGTTTCGATATGACGCTTAAAAGATACATAGCCACCACCACTTTGAAACTTATACGTAGTGGTACAATATTTGCATTTGGCACGCATCTCTCCGGATGGAAGAGCCACCTTTTCAAAATGTTTAGTAAAAATCGATGATTTAAGTGGAGGCATAGATCTTACATTTGGATGCGCACTTTCTTGGGTATCATGTGTAGCAAAAGGATCATCGTCGGTGAATTCAATATCATCAATATCAATATCAACATCGGGTTCGGCCCTTTCGAGATATGTCACCTTGCCTTTGCCTTTGCCTTTGCCTCTACGTGGATCACTAGGACCTTCCATTGAGTAATTCGAAAATAATACAAGTAAATGATGTATCGAAAACTTAGAGTTGTGTTAAGATTGATGAAAAATGAAATGGGTGTGGAGGATATTTATAAGCATAAAAAATAACGGTCACTTAATCTTAGCCGTCGATCTATAACGGTCAAATAATCCTAGCCATCGAATTATAAAAAAAAAAAAAAATTTCTTACCGACGAACCGCCGGTTAACCGCCGGTTCGTAACCGGCGGTTCATCCTATTGCAACGGTCAGGAGATCCTGACCGTTGATATACAACGGTCAGAAGATCCTGGCCGTTCAATTTTTTTTTTTAAAAAAAAAAATTATGGGATTAACCGCCGGTTACAAACCGCCGGTTCACCTATTGCAACGGTCAGGAGATCTTGACCGTTGATATACAACGGACAGATGATCTTGGTCGTTCAAAACTTTTTTAAAAAAAAAAAAAATTAATAAGGGTTGGAACCGCCGATTAACCGGCGGTTGGAACCGCCGGTTCAAACCGGCGGTTCCACGGTTAATTCGACCCATAAACCGTAACCGGCCCGTACAGTGACGGGCCGGTTACGGTTCGGAACCGTGAACCGGGTCAACGGTTAACCGGCCCGTTGACCCGGTTACGGTTCCGGGCCGGGCCACGGTTTTTGAAAAACCGTGGGCATGTCTACTCGAAGGACTCGTTGGACGTGGTGCTGCTTCGTGGAATCTGCTCAAACACGCTACACGGGTGAGACTTTGATTCCTTTATCCGATATGAATCCCTATGTATAGATCCGGTGTCTAGTAATCCAAATTTTTATTATTCCGCTGCGTTCCATGCTTGTTGGATTACTTACAGTGGTATCAGAGCCGTGTACAAGGCTCATATCGGATTTTTTATGTGGTTAAATAGTTTAATCATATTTAGATTGTATTGCATGCTTTAAAACTGTATAATTCATATATGATATGAATTAAATTGAATTTGTGAAATTGTCATGAAATTATATTTGATATAAATTGGCGAATTATTGTATATGATACAAGAAGGCTAAAATCGAACCATATATCACGTGGGTTCGGCCATCACCATCACAAATGACACACGGCTAGCCACATGAGGGCTAGGGTTTTCGAACCCTTGGCTCGAGATGGTTTAGCCGTTGTGGCTAATAATTGTGCATGGAAGTGTCGAAACTTGATTAGGGTTTAGAACCCATTGGCTCGTGACGGCTAACTCATGACGGCTAGGGTTTTGAACCCTAGTAGCCGTGCATGGGCTCGGCCATCGTCGCCCATTTGCTAGGGGTTAGAACCCATTGGCTCGTGACGGCTAGCTCATGACGGCTAGGGTTTCGAACCCTAGCAGCCGTGCATGGGCTCGGTCGTCGTCGCCTTTTAGCTAAGTTTTTTTCGAAAACCATCTTGATTCCTTTTAAGTCGCATTAAGTTCGTGGCATGTGATGTCCCGAGCGTATGATAATTTTTCAAAATTCTATTTTACAGTTTTAATTTGAATTAAATTTAAAATGTTTAGAATTTAATTAATTAAATGTTAAAGCATGCTTTATGTGTTGTTTGAGCATGGTGCATGGTTATAGCCCTTTTGACCTATTAGATAGGATTTGTGAATGTTTGTAATTTATAATACGACCTGCGTGTCGTGCCTTCTCTATTTTATTCTAATGTTATCCCTCCCCTGTTCCCCTCGAATGTGAATTGATGTATTCTATATCTTGTAAATAATATAGTTTAATTGTTGATGGTGATCAATGAAGATGGAGCATCGTGTCGGGATGAGGAGGTCATTCACAAATTGGAGCCAAAGGAAGGTGCTTGTGAAGTTACCTTAGGTTGACTCTTAGGATTTTCTCATTGGCTTGAGAAAATCGTTAGTAGGGGCTATAAACATGTCACGTTTAATTATGTATGTTGATGCATGATTTATCTTATGTTTTAGATTGATAATTGTATTACACATATATGTAGATATGTATACACATATATGTAGTGGACATATTTTAAATTATCAAACTAATCATGAGATCAATAAATCCCTCTAAAATATTAAGTTTTAGATGTCTTCCAAAATTAAAAGTACTCGTCAAAAAAACTTCGATTGTACATGTGTGGGTTTGCCAAAGCAAAGCACCGTGGGAATCTTAGTAATGCGCGAAAGGATAAAAGTGATATCCGTTATACTTTCAATTGGGTACGACTTAACTATGTTATCTCAATAGGATTGGGAACCTAGAGGCATGGGTTGGATAATAATTCATTTGATGAATTGAACAAAGTGTTGTTCGTCCAACTATCCAAGAATTACATGTGATGTAATTGACAAAGTGTTGTCTACCTAAATAACCGAGTCTTGGGCGATTAGCCAAAGCTAACTCAAGATTAGGCGAAATATGAATCTTGGCCTACTAAATGTTTCGAGGGTTGATATTTTTTTTAACAAAATAGTGGGTGTATCATTTAATATAAGACCATGTTAAATGATTAAATCATAAACTTATTTTGCATATTTATATTGTAGATATCCATGACAACTACCAACGTAACAAGCACTTTATCACTGCGATCGGTCCTTGAGAAGGATAAATTAAATGTGACAAATTTCCTAGACTGGCATAGGAACTTGAGGATAGTCCTCAAACAAGAAAAGAAACAATATGTCCTAGAGGAACCCTTACCTGCTGAGGAACCTCCCCTAACGGCTACAAGAGCCGATAAAGATGCTTACAAGAAGCATCAAAGTGACGCACTTGATGTTGGGTGCCTTATGCTTGCCACCATGAACTCTGAGCTTTAGAAGCAACATGAGGAAATGGAGGCGTTTGATATGATCGAGCACCTTAAGCAACTGTACCAACAACAAGCAAGACAAGAGAGTTATATCGTCTCTAAGGCGTTATTCCAGTGTAGAATGGTAGAAGGAAGTCTGGTTGGAACTCATGTACTCAAGATGATTGGGTATATTGAGAATCTGGAGAAGCTGGGTTTTCCTTTGGACCAAGAGTTGGCCACTGACGTGATCTTGCAATCGTTGCCTGAAAGCTTCAGTCAATTTGTCTTAAATTACAATATGATTGAAATTGAGAAGACACTACCACAGTTACTTGGCATGCTTAGAACTTTTGAAGCAAATAGCAAGAAGTCTAAACCTACAAATGTTCTTATTGTGAATAAGAGCAAAAGAAAGACTAAAGCTAAGAGCTTCAAGAAGAACAAGAAGGTCTTTGTTAAATCTAAGCCAAACTCATCTGTACTGAAACCAAAGGGAGGGATAGCGAAGGAAGGGAACTGTTTCCATTGCGGTGAGACCGGCCATTGGAAAAGAAACTGCAAAGTATATCTGGAGGATCTAAAGAAATGAAGTGTGACTTCCACTTCAGGTATTTTTGTTATAGAAGTCAATTTATCTACTTCTGGGTATTAGATACTGGATGTGGATCTCACATTTGTGTAAATGTGCAGGACCTCAAAAAGAGTAGATTGTTGGCGAAAGGCGAAGTTGATCTCCGAGTTGGAAATGGAGCAAGAGTTGCTGCATTAGCTATAGGAGATTATTATTTATCTTTGCCTTCTGGTTTATCGTTAATTTAAAAGACTGTTATTTTGTGCCATCCATTACCAAAAACATAATTTCTATTTCTTGTTTAGACAAGTGTGTGTTTTCATTTATAATAAAGGACAACTGTTGTTCTATTTATTTAAATGATATGTTTTATGCTAGTGCACAAATGGTGAATGGTCTTTATTTATTAAATCTTGATATGCCTATCTATAACATAAATACTAAAAGGATTAAATATAATGGTGTATCCGAGAGGAGAAATCGAACCTTGTTAGACATGGTTAGATCAATGATGAGTCATGCAGATCTTCCGATATCGTTTTGGGGACACGCTCTAGAAACAACGATTTTCTTACTGAAGCGTGTTCCATCTAAATCAGTGGAAAAGACACCATATGAGATATGGACTGGGAAGCGTCCTAGTATGTCTTTTATGAAGATTTGGGGTTGTGAGGCTTTCGTTAGACGTCACGCCACTAACAAACTTGGACCCAAATCTGATAAGTGTTTATTTGTGGGGTATCCTAAGGAAACGAAATGATACTATTTCTATTATCCCACCGAGAACAAAGTAGTTGTTGCTCGGACTGGTGTATTTCTTGAAAGAGAATTTATTTCTAGAAAAACCAGTGGGAGAAAAATAGAACTTAGTGAAGTTCAACCACATGAAAACACTGAACCTGAGATTGAGATGGAAACAGAGCAGACACCGAAAGCTGTTGTGGAAGAAGTACCTGCTCAAAAGACACAAGCCCAGCGTAGGTCTGTAAGAGAACACCGGGAGCCACAGAGATATGGATTTCTTGTAACTCAACAAGGTGACTTACTACTTATTGATGAGGATGAGCCGTCATCTTATCAACAAGCTATAATGGGCATTGATTCTGAGAAATGGCAAGAGGCCATGAAATCTGAGATAGAATCCATGTATGCAAACCAAGCATGAACTTTGGTTGATCCACCTGAAGGGGTACGGCCCATAGGGTGCAAATGGATTTTCAAGAAAAAAAAACCGATATGGATGGTAATGTACAAACCTATAAAGGTCGGCTGGTTGCAAAAGGATTCAAACAAATTCATGGTATTGACTATGATGAAACCTTTTCACCAGTGGCCATGGTTAAATCCATAAGGATCTTACTTGCAATAGCTGCATTTCATGATTATGAAATCTGGCAGATGGATGTCAAAACAGCTTTCCTTAATGGAAATATGCTCGAGGATGTGTACATGACACAGCTTGAGGGTTTTGTCGATCCAAAGGATGCTGGAAAGATATGCAAGCTACAACGATCCATTTATGGATTGAAGCAAGCTTCTCGGAGTTGGAATCTTCGTTTTGATGATAAAATCAAAGAGTTTGGTTTTATCAAAAACGTAGATGAACCTTGTGTCTACAAGAAGGTCAGTGTGAGCATAATCATTTTCCTAGTGTTGTATGTAGATGACATACTTCTCATTGGGAATGATATCCCTGCCTTACAATCTGTAAAGATTTGGCTAGGGAACTGCTTTTCGATGAAAGACTTGGGAGAAGGCACCTATGTATTAGAAATCAAGATCTATAGAGATAGATCAAGAAGGCTTCTCGGCCTAAGTCAAAGTACATACATAGACAAAGTGCTTAAAAGGTTTAGCATGCAAGAATCAAAGAAAGGATTCGTGCCTATGACACATGGTATATATCTCTCGAAGGAACAGTGTCCTTCAACACCGGATGAGAGACAACGCATGAGTAAGATTCCATATGCGTCAGCTATTGGATCTATCATGTATGCCATGATATGTACTCGTCCCGATGTATCGTATGCTTTGAGCATGACGAGCAGATATCAAGTTGATCCAGGTGAAGGTCACTGGATTGCTGTCAAGAACATCCTGAAGTACTTGAGAAGGACTAAGGATGCATTCTTGATTTATGGAGGTGAGGAAGAGCTCAATGTAATGGGTTACACTGATGCAAGCTTCCAAACCGACAAAGATGATTTTCGATCGCAATCTGGATATGTGTATTGCCTAAATGGAGGTGCTGTGAGCTGGAAGAGTTCAAAGCAAGAAACAGTAGCCGATTCTACAACGGAAGCTGAGTATATTGCTGCCTCGGATGCAGCAAAGGAAGCTGTTTGGATTAGGAAGTTCATTTCTGAACTTTGAGTGGTGCCTAGCATTAAAGATCCGATAGAACTCTATTGTTACAACAATGGAGCGATCGCATTGGCTAAGGAACCTAGATCTCACCAAAGATCCAAGCACATACTTAGGCGTTTCCATTTCATTCGAGAAATCGTTGAAAGGGGAGATGTTAAAATATGCAAAGTACCAACAGATGATAACGTATCTGACCCATTGACGAAGCCACTGTCACAGCAGAAGCATGATCGTCATACTAGATCTCTAGGCATTAGGTATATATCTGAGTGGTCTTAGTGCAAGTGGGAGATTTGTTGGGATATGCCCTAAGACAAGTCATTAGATGATTGTTTAAGACATACAATGTTTATGATTTTATGAATGGCAATTCATTATTATATATTATTCGATTAACTGTGCAATATGAATTAATATATATGTTAATGTCCTTAGAATAATATTGTATTATTCTTAAAGATATCCCTAGTCAAGTATTATCATGAATAGGGATAATGATAATACGTAGAGATTAGTATGTGTTGATTGATGAATTGTTCATTGATATGAGATATCAAATCAACACATGTGTACATGTTAGAGAACGATGTACTGAACATACCCACCATGAGAATGCAACATGGATAGTTATATGATCGTCATATGCAATTCTCATAGTGATAATAATGTATGTAATCCTTACGACTTGTGATCATCAGAGATCCCAACATAAGGAGTTATGTATCTTGATATTGTCAAACGTTACCCGTAACAGGGTAAACTATAAAGGCGGCTATTGGATACACTACGAATTATGTAGAGGGATGTTGACTGATCGAGATATGATTTGTCCCTCCTATATAACAGGAGATGTGTTTGGGCCTTGATCAAGTGAGAACTAAAATGCATGGCCATGCTTGAATGAGTCGATATGAGATATCGAGCTTATTCGTTTATTCTAGTTCTACTTGGGGATCAAGAAATAGAGATTGAATATACGAGTATGACTATTCCATGACTCGTGTTCAATCTAAACACTAAGGACAAAGGGATTAAGTTACATGGTTAATATTATCACAAGTTCTAAAGGTTATGTCGAGCCATTGACATTCTTGTAATTTAGGTAGCATTGATGTGTTGCTAGATACCGCTCAATGCTTGCGACATAAAATGAGATTTTATGTCACTGCCAACATTACAAGATCCTATCGGGTCGCACAAAAGATTAAATCGATAAGAGAAATTAAATTCATTAGATGAATTAATTAATTAAGAAGAGTCTTAATTAAAAGATTATAAGGATTTAATTAAATCATGGGTTTGGGCCCATGAGGCTTTAAGAAAGCCTTAAACCTTAATTAAATCTTATAATATAAATACAAGGTTATGTTTATTATTGATATACAATTCATATTATACTAACCTAGACTTAGAAGCTCACGGCCGCCTCCTTCACGTGACAAGGAGCTCTGGTTTCTTCCTTGATAGCCGAAGAGAAACTTGTTGAATTGAGGCGATCGTTCGATTTAGAATCGAGTGTGCTTCTTGTTCCGGTTTAAGAACGAGTCTAGCAACTTGTTCTTAAACTATCCCTTCCCGATTTGATCGTGTGGATACCGTAGAGGCAAAACTCGCTAAGTTTTGCTAGTGGCTCGAAGGACTCGTTGGACGTGGTGCTGCTTCGTGGAATCTGCTCAAACACGCTACAAGGGTGAGACCTTTGATTCCTTTATCCGATATGAATCCCTATGTATAGATCCGGTGTTTAGTAATCCAAATTTTTATTATTCCGCTGCGTTCCATGCTTGTTGGATTACTTACAAAAATTAAATTTGGTGGTCGCTCTAGAGTCTAGCCAATGCTCTCCTGTCATCGTGGAAGGTAATATCTCGTGTACATCTAGTGAGCCGTCTCAGTCATTTGAACAATACGTTCAAAGTTATGATCACAAAAACAAAGTGAAAATCGCATATCAACGACCCGAGGCCACCATCACTATCTCAATACTGGTTAGTTTGATGATGTTCTGCTCTCAAGAGCATCATTATCATTGATATGAAATATTATTAAGGATTTCAATGGTTGATATACTCCGGGACAACATCAAAATTTCTCTCAATACTTTTGGTGTGAATACCCATTGCAGTCAAATGTTTAAACATGTTCTAACTCCTTGAACTTTTGTGAAAAAAAATTGACAGGCCGGAGAAATGAAAAACTTTATTATTATTATTTTTTTAAAATAAGGGATGGAACTTGAAATCTAATCAGGTCCACCGGTCCAGTGCAGTGTCCGAATCGAGCTTAGTAGGGTTGTCATCTCTCGAATCTCGGTAAAGCACTATTTTTCTATGATTTATTAAAAATAATGTAATTTTATCAAAATAACACAAAATACACAATCTTATTAAACTAGATAAATTATCACTTCGATTGGCAGTTTTTATAAAGCATATTGATTTAAAAAATAGTTTAGTTTACATTTTAAAAAAAATTACGCATTTTATTCTTTAGATAGTAATTATTGTACTTTTTTTTATTATTTTAGCATATACCAAGTTGAAACAAAGTTGGTACGAAATATTTTTGTTAAATTTTTATGCATATATTACTTCAAACTCAAACATGAAATATATAATAATCTCTGGGTATTGATAGTTAAATCAAGTAATTATACTGCTTAAAATTTTATTAAAATTGAATCATTTAACAATGTAAGTTTACGGGAAATGTTAACAATAATTGCTCTGGCAATTATAACACTAAGTTTACTATTAAACGTGTAAACACTTAATCAGTTAAAAATTCATTGTATTTTGTTAATTTAATGACCAATTAAATATAATCTGTTTATTTATCTACTTGATTAATTTAGTTTGTTGTAACTCTGAAGTAAGAATTCATCACTTGTATCTGTCTTAAATAATATTCATTAATTCAATTAAATATATTTTAATAATTATGACGAGGAGATTTATTTTGCTTCAAGCAAAAAGGAAAGTCTTATTTTGGCCTCCAACCACCGAAGAAAAGCTCGACAAAAGCATAGATTGTTCTAATTATTAGGATGAGTATGTTATACCATTATAATTACCGCGGGATAATTTATTTTATAAATGAGTTAAATAATTATTTACTAACATTTTATTTTAAAAAATAAAATTTCTAAGCTAAAACTCAATTTTGAAAGTTGATATATGGTTCGTGGGGTCATTAATTGTATCTTTTGTGAGAACTATTGAACTGGTGATCTTATTTTATGGTTTAAAAAATTTGAATTTTACAATTAACATCAACTATAGATTTTGATAAAGTAATAAGCGTGTTTGATCCTAAAACGTGCAATTTACACTCTTCAACTGAGACTCTACCCCACTTGAATCTCGAAAAAGTTCAATATTTTTTTCTCTTCAAAAAAATAGATTGAAAGCGAGGAGCAAGCACAAAATGTTGATTTTAAATTGAAAAAACAAAAAAAATCACATGTTTATGTTTTATTTCTTTAAATAATTGTCTTGCCATCACCAAATATTTGAAAATCTATACATGAATTTTCTGAAATCTTTGGATGTGCCACCGAAATATTGATGACTTGTTATAAATTCATGTTGACATTTTTGTGGGTGAATTGTAATCTAACTAATGCTAAATGAGAAACTTGGCAATAGAAATAAATGTGTTATAATTCGGAAATCGAGGGATGCGAATGGATGGCAGGGTTCTGAGGGAGAGACCCAACAGAGTACCAATCACAGGACAAACCTCCGCACAATATTTAAGTAGAATTTGCCCCACACGAGATTCGAAAATGCGTTGTTGGAGGAGTCACCCACATCATCTCAGTCTTTATCAATCCGTCTATGCCCTTGGGGCACACGGGTTGATTCTTGGTAATATACAGAATCATTTACTTGTGGAAGATGGAGATTATTGTTATATGCTTCTCGATTTATATAATTAGATGATACGCAGAGGTAATAGTTTTAACTTTTAACCATTACATGCATTTTTTCCATACTATTTCAACTTTTGGAAATTTTTAAAATTTAAAAAGAACTATTAAATTGTATTAATGAATAGGCTATACCATAACTGAAAAAAAAAATGGTTTACCGATAAAAAAAAATGGTTATTGCTAAATAATTGTATAAATATTATGTATGTTTTAAGGATATCGCATGCACACACAATATATTGTTTAAAAAACAGCATTACACAAATATATTATCATATTCCTATATATTAAGTGGGAGTGCCCAATAATTATTTGAAGCAAATGTTTATTTATCCAGACTGACCAACATTTCACAAATTGAACATAGTTTTTACTGGCCTATTTGAAGAGTATTTAGGTGGCTCTTACTCAAGTCAAAAAAATAAATAAATAAATAAACAATTTGAATCACAAGAAAATGAATGATTAAATATTTAAATAAACAAGTTGCATCATATAAGTAATTCTTGACCAAAAAGTTCAATTGTTTGACATGCAAGTGCAAAATTTGGCTTTGTTTTCTAAAAATTCAATATTGACAACTCCTTTTTCTTCAATTTTCTTCTTGGAATATTCCATATTAGAATCATTTCTCATGCAATTAACGATTTTATTTATTTTTTTTTAGGGGAGGGGATGGAGAGGAGTTGGACTAGAACCCTAAAACAACTCCGAGGGATGATAAATGACAAACCGTCGCGACACGGGGGGAAATGTCCAATGCAATTCGGTTCAAATCATATGCTATTAGTAGTGCGGACAAAAAACATTTCGGGGGGTGTTTGAGGATATTTTTTTGTTTGCAAATAAGGGTAAAAAAAAATTTACAACTTTTATTTTTTAACATTAAATTTTTTTGGGGACCCACTTTAGAAAATTTACTGTTGTCTCTTCTATGGAATGTTTTTATTACAACTGTTGGCATCTAGTTTGCACAATAGCGGATGGACCCATGCAAAATAGTTTATTATGAATTCACTATCTGTTGTTCGTAACGGATGAATGAAAAATTACGGTTGCATCCTCTATGATTTGATATAAAAATATATTATATATGAGCTCGTAATTGTTCAAAGTAAAAGACATTTATATGTAATTCACCATATTATTAAATTTAGTAAGTCTTAACACTCTTTCCTTTATTATGGTCAAATTGAATCTATGCATTCTGAAAGTGTTGAAATATGACTAAAATTATTAAATTTAAACTTATTGCTTCCCATTAAAATTTATCATTTAGATAGAAAATATTAGAATACAAGAGTATGTTTAAAATTATTAAATTAAAAGTTATTACTCTATATAATTTCTATTTTATTTGGAAACTATAAAAATAAAATACTATGTACTTTTAGATTTGATATATATTATTGCAAAACACCATATATTTCAAAAATAAACAACAAAAATGATCCTGCTGAAATAGTTGTTTTAAGTAAATATCAAAAGAAATTATTAAAAAAAAAGAGCATTTAAATTTTAAATTTTAATATAATCTACAAATATTTTACACAAAAAATACGGTATAAAAAAACTAACTTATTCGCACACGTAAAACTAAAATATGCAGAGTTATCGCATATTTATAAATGTGATGTCCATATAAAATAAAATGAGGTTAACTATTTAAATTTAATTGGAAGTCAATGAACGAAGGGTCTCTTATTCTATAAGTAGCTATAAATATGAAATTTACAAACTTACGCACTTTTGTTATATCATTAAATAACCATTTAATTGATTTTGGTATAATGTAATATTGTTATTAACCATGTTCAGTCGAGACTCCAGTGTTAGCCGGATAGTAAATGTATATATCATCCTTTAGAACGACTTAGGTTCCAGTAGCCAAAAATCTTTAAAAATCTTTCTCCTCAATATCAAAAAAAAAAAAGAAAAAAAAAACCAGCATGTTCATTTACAAACATCGGTATCGAATACTATATATATATATATATATATATATATATAGGCATTTTCTTGTTCTCTAAATAAAATAAAAGTTTTAATGGTAGTAAAAATTTTTAATTTAATAATTTTTACTATTGGAAGATTTCGTAGATCAATGGATATTCCTTGACCACAATAGAGGAAAGAAGTGCAAGAATTATAAGTAAATAATTTCCACTTACCAAATTTTACATGTGTAACACTATACTGTATAAGTTTAATTAATTACATTATCAGATGGGAAAAATAAAATAAAAAATTACAACTCAATCCAAAATTATTACAAATTCCATTATTTGTAATAGTTTTATAAAAATAAAAAATAAAAATCTGCCACTGTGTGCTTAATAATCATCAAACAAGACCAAACGCTTGGAACAGAGAGTACAAGAATACTTGCGTTTGAATATGAAACAAATAGGAAGAAAACAGAATCTCAATCGGCTTCCCACGTCCACCGCATGAACCTTTCCGCCGCAATAGGGGCACGATCCCGGTGCCTGCTGTCGCCCCACCTCCGTCTCCTCCTCGTCGCAACCCAGAAAACACATAAGAAAAAAACTCAAAATCTGTTTGATTTTCAGGTGGGGATTATGGTTTTTTTTTCCTTCTTTTTTTTGAAGGTGAGTCGACTTAATGTTGTCTTGTGATAAGGGTATATATAAGGAGGGACGAAAGTACGCGTCCATTGGGCAGCTGCCCTCAAAAACAATTTTTTTATTTATTACATTTTAAAAATAATTTTTGTTCACTTCAAAAATAATAATAGTTTTTTTTTAAATTATATTTTACCTCTTCAAAAATTATATTGGACCACAAATTTATATTTTGACCTATTAAAATTTTCTTTGCTATTTAATTTTTATTTTATTATTTTTTGCCCCGTTAAATTAAAATTCTAAGAAGATCCGTTAGATATCTACGTCGTATATTTGAGGGTTTACGTAAAACCTATACTAGATATGTATTTTCGCCCAACAACCAAAGCATTTAAGGAGGATGGGGAAAGCTATGGAAAATTGGTGCAGTGACGTGGCCTTTTTTGAATGGGTTGGTGTGGCTAGCGTTCGCGAACCAGGTTTGTCACACCGTCCTAGCTCACCCATGAATGAGAAATAGGAGTGTTCATCGGTTCGGTTAATCGATCGAAACAAAAAGTTCGGTTCAAACAGAACCGAACCGAAAAATTTCGGTTCGGTTTCGGTTTTTAAAAAAAATTCGGTTTTAGGTTATAGGGCCCGGTTAACCGAAAATCGAAATTAAAAAAAAAAATTTGAATTTTCTTTTTTATGGTTTCAATATTTTTTTAATGGTTTCGATCCTAATTGTATTAATAAGAACTCGTAAATTAACAACGTGTTTCAAGTATAATATAACTTATTTTGTTATCTCATTTAAACTCGATTTTTAGTATTAAATAGCTTCAAATAATATTAGAAGTTTAAAATTAAAAAAAGTCAAATGTTCATTCATTTGAATCCAATGAATGATGTATTAGTGTTTGTATTTCCGTTGATTTTCTTATCAATTAATCATACAATTTCAAAAAAAAAATTGAATTTTTTTTTTAAAAAAGGAAAAAACTATGGTTCGAACCCAACAGAACCGAACCGAGATCAATAAGTTCGGTTTAACCGAAACCGAACCGAACAATTTCGGCTCGATTTTCGGTTTTAAAATTTCAAAACTAAAATTTCGATTAACCGAAATTTCGGTTCGGTTCTGTTCAAACCGAACCGAATGAACACCCCTAATGAGAAATGAGATCACGATGGTATTGCTATTACATATATGAGTCAAATTTAATTTCGATATATAGGGTTCATTTTTTATGTCAATTTCATATATCCAAATTAAATTTGAATTATTGACTATAGCATTAGAGCATTACTCTTATATTAAGTTGAACTCATCTGTGATTGTTGACTGCGTACACACGTGTGAAATGGACGGATTGGTCGACTTTCTTTCATTTTCCAATTGTAACATGTAATCGAATTTAATTTATAATTATTTGTATTATAATTTTTATGTCAATTTCATATATTCAAATTAAATTTTGATCATTGACTAACATTCTTTTTGATTGGTGACTTTTTTAAGGATTTGTTTTATAAAATATCCTTCAAACATATAAAAAAACAAAGATCAAATAAATATCAAACATTAAAAATATTATATTTCAAAATTATGATCAACAACCATTTATAAATAATCTCGTCATTATCGTCCCCAACAATTTCTCCAGATCCAACTCGAAACTTATGGGATTGCAGACGTGACCTTGGTTATGTTAATCCATAGAGTTCTTGTTAGAAAAGCCGTATGATCAAGCCACAAAGAATGTAATCTCATTTGACGTAAATAATTGACACTCAAAGCAATTATATCAGAAAAAGAATTTGTCTATGAGATTGAATGAAGAATTAAAGAACTAAATTTTATTGTTCTGAGTCACGTCTATGAGCATGCACGAACACTTCTAAAAATCACTCGATGCAATGTCGAATACTTCTCGGACATCGATACTTCTTGGACTCTCCTCAGATAAGTGTCGGGCACGCCACGTGGCGTGTCCATTATTTTATTAATAAAATAAAAACGGACACCCGTGTCGAACACTCCCCTCAAAATCGGTCACACGTGTCGGACATGACTGATGAGCGTGTCCGAGACATGTCCGACACAGAAAGGACACTTTTGGATGATAATTGTACAATTTAAAAAGTTTTTGGCTAAAAATAAAATTTAGAGGTATTACTTAAACTCTATTTAATTGAAGTAATATACATTTGTTGTTAGTATGAGTGATACTATGGTGATTTCAGTGACATACATTTATATATATTATTTTTGAATTTGGTAAGAATATTTTTGGTGTTATATTTTATTTGGACGTATTTGTTAAACTTTATATTAATTAAAATAATATGTATTTTGTGTTAGTATGATTGATATTATGATGCTTTTCAGTGACATGCATTTATGTATATGTGTCATGAATTTCTATATATATATATATATATATATATATATATATATATATATATATATACATATTATGCGTGTCCCAGCCGTGTCGTATCCTGAAAATTTTGAAAATTCGTGTCATCATGTATGTGTCGTGTCGTGCCAGTGTCGCCGTATCAATGTCTGTGCATCATAAACTGTATATTTATACCTGATAAATTACAACTTCTATTCCTAATAAACTAACTACAACGATTAGTTTATTTATTAGTTATCCACCCATCAATTTAACTTGTATTTGTTCTTGATTCTTTCTGCAAGTTACTTATTATGTACTGTAGCCTTTCCAATGAAAATTAAGTCATCTTCCTTTCAATTCTCCACCTTGACTTCACTCTTGCATTCACCTATTCCAAGTAGCTCTAGACAGTGGTGAAACTTTGTTCCTGGCAACGCCTTTGTGACCATGTCTGCTAGATTATCATTTGTGCATACATTTTCTCCAGCTTCACTTCACCTTTTGCAACGATATCCCTGCAAAAACAAAGCCTCACATCAATATGCTTTCTCCTTTCATGGTATACCTTATTTTTGGCAAGATGAATTTCACTTTGGTTATCAGTGTAGACTCTTGCTCCTCCAACACTCTTGTCATTCCTTTCATCCAAATAGACTCCTTAATTGCTTCTGTCATCGCAATAAATTCTGCTTCGATTGATGTTAATGACACAACGTGTTGTAAATTACACTTCCAACTAACATCATTCCCATGATATTTGAACACATATCCTGTCAATGATCTTCTAGAGTCGAGACATCCAGCATAGTCCGCATCTACATAACCAATCACTTTTGTTTTTCAGTATGAATGCCCATACTCTTCTTGAGTAATCATCTATGAGGGATAGGAAATACCTCGCTCCACTTTGTGAAGGTACTATAGAAGGCCCCATAGATCCCCATGGACATAATCAAGTTTGTCCTTTGTCGTATGCTTTTCAGTGTTAAACTTAAGTCTCTTTGCCTCACCAAGGATGCAATGCTCACAGAACTCAAGTTCTATTACCTTATCCATTCCCAGAAGTCCTTGTTTGCACAATTCCTTGAGTCCTCTTTCACTGATTGTGCCAAATTTGAGTTTTGGTCATGCCTTTGATGACAACGATACTAGCTTCCCTTATAATGGTGTTTCCTTTTAGGAGATAAAGTCCATTCTCAAGGTGTAAGGACCCCTGTGCCCTTAACCCGTTATTAGTGTATTAATCCATACCATTTGTGCATATAATCATACTATCATGAGGAAAAAGGCCACGTGCAAGTGTAACACATATACTATCCAGAAACTTTCTTGCATCTATTCCACATAACATTCAAATTTCTCAACCAAGATCACTTACATAGTATGCACCCTTATAATACACTAACATGCTCTCAATTCATTTAGCAATTCAATATTTAATTGCATGCAACACATAAATGAAAAGAGAAAGGCCATTGCCTTCTTTATACAATCCATATACACATAAAACTGCTCACATGCGAGCATCGAATAAGTATACGTGTATCTAATGTATAAAGTATCATGCTCAATATCGTCGCTGGTACCTCGATCCGGGAAGCACCTCAAACCCACAACTCGAGCTCAACTCCAAGCCATCGATGTACCTAATAACCTACCCCAACAGAGACAGCCCCCACACGGGGTGATCATACCAATATCCCAAATCCAATAATCATAATAACACAATTCATAATTTACAAAAATGTAAATGCTATGAAATATAAAGGATGCTCCCTGGATGGTATCATCCTCATCCGGGATTCCCTGTACTGTCCATGTTCTCAAAACAACTGAAACCATCAAATTCCCAAATGTCAGTTAATCATTACATTGATTAACAAATCCATTTGCTATATACCGATATCATAATCAATAATACCAAATCATTAACAATGATTACAGATATTCCAAATACCTCAATTATGGTTCCATAGTTCTATTCCATTGCTCGCTCTACAATAGCGGCATTTAGTTCTCACGCATGCTCAACAGCAGTGGCGTCATAACCGATGTTCGCTCAAGGCGACAACATCCTAATCATTGCTCGCTCAAAAGCGGCACCATATAAATCCCAATGCATATATATACAATTGTAGCAAATACCATAAACCATGCATTTCAATATCCGTTTATTGCTAATACCATATAACATGCATTCCCACACACATTCATTGCAATACAGTGTACCACGCACTCAACAATTGCAATTATATTAAAGGGCTATGCTCATACGTCATACGTACCTTATGATTTCATAGTTCGAGTCCAACCCTGCCTGAGTCCCACGACCCGATGAGTTAAGTGCTAGCATGCAAATAACTCTCAATTAAACATAAGCATGCATTCACGTGCACAAGCACGTTCACAACTTCCAAACCTTTCGTCCATCCATGACGATTACCAAAATAAAAGCCCCCCGACTAAGCATGCATAATACCCAAAATATTCCATTTTATATGTTTAAAAGATAGCCAAAAACCCAACCGAGAGTTCCGTTTTATTAAATTTTGGCTCCAACCAATCCATTTTAAAAGTATAGCATTCTCATTGGAATGTAGACATTGCCCCGGAAATGGGCTAATTAAACCTCGATTCCAAAATCCAGACATTTTTCCAAAATTTTGAAAAAACCATAACACTTCGGGCCGCGATCGATCGCCTCTTCTGTCGCGATCGATCGCGCGCACCCGCTGCCAAACAGAATCCTTCCGCGATCTATCGCGCGTCTCCGCGATCGATCGCCAGCACTGTACATCGTCACCAATTTACAGCTGCTCGTCGCGATCGATCGGCCATCCTCGGCGATCGATCGCGACCTGCGATTTTCCGAGAAATAAAAGCTTCCGTGGTGTTTTTGACACCCAAGCTCAAAACCAACACCCCAAACTTCCTCAACACATCCATTAAACCGTTTGGAACCAATAAAAACACTAAAAACTCAACTTTGAATTTTTAACCAAAAATCCCCAAATCCCATAACCAACCAAAACCTCAACCAAAATCTACCATACCACTACCAAATCGAAGACAATGGTGAGGGGAAGATGAATACCTGATTATCTTCGAGAAATCCGACTCCCGAGTCAAGCCACCAACGATTTCTCCTCCAAGGGAGAAAAGAGGGAAATGAGGGAGGGTGGGACGCATAGAGAGAGAGGGAGAGAGAGAGAGAGGGAATTCATCCAAATGACGGAATACCGAGTCCACTTGGTATATATAGTACCAAAACTCGAAAATACCAATTCCACAAATACATCATGACTCATTAAAAATCATCTGTTTTCAATAATTACCTCCCAAACTCTATTTCCATTAACAGCCCCAGTACAAAGTACTCAGGACCCCAAATCCCACCAAAGTCCAAATTCCAAGGTTATCACCACGATGAGAATACAATCTCACCCCTCGGATCCAACGACGCCAAATATCGGACTTAAAATCCCCGAGAGTCTAGAAACCGCAATTAATTCATAATTGCCACAAATAAAATCCATTAAGGATTATTACCACACCGGGATTAACACCATTAATCCCCGGGTATCACAATTATCCCCCACTAATAAAATTTCATCCTCGAAATTTGCACGGCGTACTCCACGTAACGCCGAGAACATGCAATCCAAACGGATCCACGATGTCGAATCATGAACATAACATGAACGACACACCCACCGCGAGGATACCGACCTCGCACCAAACCTGGAATGGAGTAACCTCTCCAACCGACACAAATCCACGAAAAACATTAGCATTCCCCTATGCTAACCATCTCAAAGGCAGTCAACCAAACATAACTGCAAAATAAACGAATCATTCGTGATTCTAAAATAGATATCGTCTCGATGATATCTCCATGACATAGCCAACGATGTTAAACACACATCGTTGCCAAGGAAACCACCAGTACACTGCAGTGTACTTATACTAAATCCGGTTCCCATTTTCCAATTCCACCTCCACCAAAGGAGCAGTTGCACCACTTTGCAACACGGATTGGGCAACAACACGGCCACTGATCAACACAAAACACATCTCCAAAGATGTCTACATTCGTATGTTCCAAAAAATCACATCTTGGTCCCAACACACTATCGAGACTCCACAAGGTCTCAAGTTTCCGAAAGGACATGCAAAACAATCAATCGCATTCCGCCCCCACGTGTCAACCACGACACTGAACAAATCTGAATTCTGGCCATCCCTCGTTTACCCTAGGATTCAACAATCCTAACCCAGGGAGGCTATCGAATTGACCGGCAAGAATTACCATGGTCCCAAAACACGACAATCCCCCTAGGGGAAGTCAATCGGACATCACGATTATTCCTCAGAATACATCGTCCATCGAGATTACCAATCTCAAGGAGCCACAATCTCTCAAATAGATTCGTCAAACCAAGCGTATTAATCCGATACTCAATAAGTACTGAAACGTGGGTACTCGTACACACAAACAGGCCCAAGTACCAACACAACATGCATACTCATTGCAATAGGCTTGGGTATCTCCAATCATACCCAAAGTCCCATAACCAACTGTCAATCCCCAACTATTCTCACCTCACGGAGAATAAATGATTGACAGACCAACAACCAATGGTGTGATTCCAACATCAACACCACACAACCCGACTCATTGAATCTCCCATATATTCCCAATCGGTAGGCATATCAATACCGCATTCCTCACAAGGAAAATGTCATGAACTCATGACCCTCCAACCTCGAACCACTGTTCGGAAAACCTGGATATATTTATACCAAAATATATTCCGAAAACAAGAAATACACAACTGGTTAGGATAGTGCACCAACGCCACTATTACCCCAAATTAAATCCGTATACACAACGTATACTCATTCTAACAATGCTCTGTACTATTACCATAGTACTACCCGATCGAGCATTTCTCCGGAGACGTCTCCTCGAACGTCTCACCGAAAGGTAAGGATCCATTACTCGGTCCAACACCAGTAATGCTTACCATGGCTGATTTACAATCAACCCACGACCGATAGCAGCTGTCTCCAAGACAATACAATCCAAATCTCTCCAAGAGATAAAATTAATATAGTAGTGTTACCCCCACTAACTATATCCCACCATTCCAATTATGACTCCCGTTCCATTCCACATGCAAAGATGCTCAACCAGAGCTAATAACGACTTGTAGACACTCATGTAGGTACTCCCAACGGAAATGAGTTGTCGCAGCACAAGTCCCTCAAAACAATTGACGTATAAACGTCTCCGTGAGGTATTCACTGCCTCGATTATCATGCCACAAAGAGACTACAAGAGTCTAACATAAACCCTCATCGTATCACCGTACGATTCACCAAACTCAGTTCCAGTGAGCAGTGTAATGGCTACAACAAGCACACTATATCACTGCAATAATACCTGGCTAGCAATACGCTGCCCTTATAGGCTTGTACCAAGCCTACCAACGCATCATACGTTCCACTCGGTATACCATACCGTAACAAGCCATTAGAGTAGTGGGTCATCATCCAATATTTCTCTAAAATACCTAAGCATAATGGACATCCCGGTGTCCTTGCTCAACCACAGTGCAATCCTAATCCGTTAGGACTTATTCCACACTCTCAGGGTGGGGTGACCATGTCTACCACACATCACAATGACAAGCGAGTAGTTTCCTCAATGACTACTCTTACCACCAATCACTTGGCCTTAGCCAATCCAGCGAGTATACCTAAAGGTATCACTACTCGACAAATATTTACCTCTAATGCATGATGTGGTACACTCACCGGTACAATGCATCCAATAATCCATCGAGCAACCATGCTCGACATAACGGTCTCGTCATCCTGTGACTGTATATGTCAACATATGACATCCAAATAACATCGTCAACTCTTGACGGTATTTGTCGATACACGACATCCGAAATCTCATCGTCGAACACATGACGGTATATAACAACATATGGTATTCACAATAATGCTAACAAAACAGTAATACCCATACCTCATCGCTATCAAGATAGCGGCATACGTGTCTCCGTCGTCCAACCGTGGTACGCAATCAGCATCCCTCGCTCGTAGGTGGTGTAATCCAGTGTCACGTACATAGCGGTATAACCCATCGCTATAGAATCAGCGGCATGATCCCTCGCCATAGAGTCAGCGGCATAAAACATCGCTATAGATATCCGGCGGTATGAACCATCGCCATAAATGTAGCGGAATATACCATAGCTATATAATACCTGGCGGCATAGACCATTGCCAATAGATGTAGCGGAATGACCCATCGTTATTTAATATCCAGCGGCATGAACCATCACCAATAGAATAGCGGAATAAACCATCGCTGTATAGATACCCGGTGGCATGAACCATCGTCAATAAACTAGCGGAATGAACCATCGCTATATTGATACCAGGCGGCATAAACCATCGCTAATAAAAAAGAGGAATGAACCATCGCTATATAGATACCCGGTGGCATAAACCATCGCCAATAGAATAACGGAATGAACCATCGCTATATAGATACCCGACGGCACCATCGCCAATAGAATAGCGGAATGAACCATCGCTATATAGATACCCGGCGGCATGAACCATCGCCAAGCGTCATGATATCCCTCGCTAAGAAGCGACAAATATCCCTCTTCCCTACTTCGCTTCGACATACCAGCGGCATAATATCCCTCACTTAAGCGGCAAATATCATCCGTCGCTATTTAAGACAGCGGAAAGCTCATCGCTACGCCATATTAGGCGGTATAATCTCCCTCGCTTAAGCGGCAAATATTCATCATCGCGGTGGTATGACAGCGGCGCCACTACTCCTCGTTTTATCATGACAGCGGAAATACCTCTCGCTTTACATGATAGCGGAAATACCCCTCGCTTCGACAATACCAGCGGAAAATAATATCCCTCGCTAAGATATGACAGCGGTCGTGTTCTTCGCTTCATATCAGCGGCAAATATTCTCTCATCGCTACGGCATGACAGCGGCAAAGTATTCACATCGCAACGCCATGATGCGGCAAGTATTCACATCGCTACGCCATGCATGCAACCGTAATGCATAACCCGTATTCCAATAAACATCGCCATGAATGTATTTTAATGCACCTCGCTTCAAATGTGACATGTGGAATTTTACCATCGCTTCAACATTTAGCGGCAAAGCATTAAAATCATCACTCCGATATATATATATGCAACTGTAATGCATAATACATGTCTCATATTACCCTGCAACCACCATGGTTAGCAACAACATAATCCAATTATGAACACATATCATAAAAGCATATAAGCAATATAGTTGTGCCACACAACACTAACTACCATTGTCACGCCCCGAGACCGGGGTCAATAACACCGGCATTGATTCCATTACAACTAGGAAACCAATTAGCCTCGTAATATCATAACAACTGAAAAGCCAGTCTTTTTCCATAAAAAAGTAAAAAACCATTGTCTTTACAATGAATAAAGAAATACGGAATTAAAAACTTAACAACTGAATAATTAAAATTGTCTTAAAACTGGAAAACTTTAAAACATAAAAGATCTTGATCTACGCAGCGGACTTGATTTCACCAACCCCAAAATTGGTGCTCTTCTTCTTGCTCTAATTCTTCTTCGGCTTTATCTGGGGATGTAGAGTAAGGGTTGAGTGCTTTGGAAAACACTCAGCAAGTGGGGGACAATCGATATCATACATATACATAATTTTCATAAACTTGGATCATAAAACTTGCATAAACCGATATGAATGTATCTTAACATACTTGATTTGCCCTTACGAGCCATGACATAACATATCGTTTCATAATTTTCATATACTTAAGCACAGTAAAGCATTCTACTCTCTTCTTGGTACTGATATCAGTCTCTAGACTTAACCCTCCTAGAGATGAGGTCATAACATCGGCTAACCCACGAATAAAGGGTCTGGATAATCCAGAAACAACGGATTACCACCGTATAAGGTTCTTTTAGCGGTTACACCCCACCGCATCAGGGTCATGGGGATCCAAATCCAATTAGATTTCGAGTTTAACGTGCTTATAAAATAATACTTTCATAATTTCAACATAATACATATCGATTGGAATTTTAAAACATACTATATGATTTTTTTAGAAAACGAAACGAATATATATAACAAAAGCCCACTTACAGTGCTTGGTATCGTGCTTGATTGATCAAAGGTATGAAACAATTAAATTCTTATCTCATTGGCTTTCGATCACCACGAGAAGGACGCCCAAAGCTGGAACCAAATTCTGAAAATTCGAACAGATTACTTAAACGTATTCCAACAGAATCTTGGTTGGCTTTTTGGTTCAGAAATTTGGACAGAACTCGATGGCTTTCTTGCTGGAATTCTTGAAGGATTAAGGACTGAATTGTATCTGAAACTTTGGTGGCTTTCGGTTATAGGAATATCGAGTAATGGACGCAGCAACTACGGCTTGATCTCTCGGTTTTGGTTGCTGGAAAACGAACAGAACGGGAAATACTCGAGTATATGGGTGATGCAACTATCGGCTTTGGTGGAGAATTTTCGATGGAATAGATTGCTGAAGCTTTCTGGAAACTTTGTGTAGCACCTTTGGCTTGATCCCTCAGCTATTATTGTTAAATAAAGTCGAAGGAAGATGATGCTTTTCTTTCTGGAATTGAGGTGCAGAAGCTTACTGCTTGGGAGAGATTTGTCCTCGATTTTAAAAGCTGAGAAGGAGGTGGCTTGTGATGTGAATAATACATCCAAGGGTTGTCCTTTTTATAGGCAAAAGTGGAGGCCAAGTTGAGGTGTTGGAGTAGGACTCTTGATCGAAATTATAGGGGATATATTTATGCAGATTCTGAGGTGGATTACAGATTCTGTTTCGATCTTGCTAGCTGTGTTACGGTGGAGTCTTTCGAAGGCTGAGGTATGTGGCTTGAGAAGAGGTTTCGAAGGATTGTATGGCTTGGACTCTTCTAACTTATAGGGCCAGAAACGTGCAGCATGAGGAGGTGATGGGATGGATTTTGGTTCGATCTTGACAGCTGCATAGCATGAGTTGTGGGAGGAGTTTGAATTGTTTATGGACTCCTTGATGTATTGAAACTCTTGGCTAGAGTTTAGGAGATGTGGAACAATGTCTAACAAGAATTTGACTCTCACTAGGACACTTCATTAAACCATCTTGATTTAATTAGAGTTCTAATTCAAATACTAAAACCTAATTATTTAATTGATAACAAAAGAGTTTAACTTGTAACAATTAACTCAATTGTTGGATATCCTCAAATCCGGGTCTTTACATCCCTCCCTCCTTATTGAAAGTTTCGTCCTCGAAACTCGAGTCAACTTGGTCTTGGAAAAGGTAGGGGTATTTTTCTCGCATCATTTCTTCTACTTCCCATGTAGCTTCTCTTTCAGTATGGTTTGACCATTGGACTTTGACATATGGAATTGTCCTTCGTCTCAGAACTTGGTTCTTGGTATCCAGGATACGGATTGAGAATTCTTCGTATTTCAATGTTTCGTCCAAATTCCCTTGAGTTACTAGGGGTTCTGCTTCAAGTACATGGCTTGGGTCAGCAATGTATTTCCTTAGTTGTGATACGCGGAAGACATTGTGAATTCTCGACAGATTTGGCGGTAGTGCTATTTTATATGCTAGCGTTCCCACCTTTTCTAGAACTTCAAATGGTCCCACATATCTTGGATTCAACTTTCCCCTTTTGTCGAATCTAATTACTCCTTTCATTGGTGAAATCTTTACGTAGACCTTTTCGCCAATCTCGATATCCACTGGTCTCCTTTTCAAATCAGCCCAACTCTTCTGTCGGTCCTGGGATGTCTTAAGCCTATCTCTGATAATAGCTATCTTGTCGGTAGTAGCTTGTACTAACTCCGATCCTGTGATAGCTCTTTCTCCTACTTCATCCCAATACAATGGTGATCGGCATTTGCGCCCATAGAGTGCTTCGTATGGCGCCATCTCAATACTACTGTGGTAGCTGTTATTGTAAGCAAACTCGACTAGCGGTAAAAGCTCGCTCCAATTTGCTGTGAAGTCTAATACGCAAGCTCTTATCATGTCTTCGAGGGTTTGGATAGTCCTCTCCGTCTGGCCATCAGTTTGTGGGTGATAAGCCGTGGAGTTACTTTACTTCACATAGCTTGCTGAAAGCTTTTCCAGAAACGCGACACGAATCTGGGATCTCGGTCCGATAGTATGCTTACTGGGACTCCATGCATTCTCACTATATTGTCCATATATAGTGTTGCCAATTTATCTAAGTTGTAGTTCATGCGGACTGGTAGAAAGTGTGCTGACTTGGTTAGTCTATCAACAATTACCCATATTCCGTCATGGCTCTGCTTTGACTTTGGTAGTCCCACGACAAAATCCATGGAGATGTGATCCCATTTCCATTCCGGGATTTCCAGAGGTTGAAGAAGTCCTCCGGGTCTCTGATGCTCAGCTTTCACTTGCTGACATATTAAGCATCGGGCAACAAATTCAGCTACGTCTTTCTTCATGGCGTTCCACCAAAAACTTTCCTTCAGATCCTTGTACATCTTTGTACTCCCAGGGTGGACTAAAAACTTTGACTTGTGCGCTTCAGACATTACTTCTTGTCTTATGTTGTTCACATCTGGCACGCACAATCGTCCTTTCATCCACAGGATTCCATTGTTATCGATCTCAAAGTCAGTACTTTTCTTCTCCCTGACTTGTTCTTTTAGCTTGGTTAGGCTCGGATCTTGATATTGGCTTAGTTTGATGGTCTCTTGAAGACAAGGTTTAGCTGAGACCGTAGCTAAGATTATTTTTCCTTTGCCTCTCCGGCTCAAAGCATCTGCTACTTTGTTTGCCTTGCCGGGGTGGTAGCTAATAGTGAGATCGTAGTCTTTTAGAAGTTCGATCCATCGTCTCTGCCTCATGTTGAGTTCCGTTTGAGTGAACAAGTACTTGAGGCTTTGATGGTCCGTGAACACTTCGCACTTGGCGCCATACAAATAGTGTCTCCAAATCTTCAAGGCGAACACTACTGCGGCTAACTCGAGGTCATGCGTAGGGTAGTTTTGCTCATGGGGTTTGAGCTGTCTTGAAGCATAAGCAATCACTCTTCCTTCCTGCATGAGTACACATCCTAGTCCTTCTTTAGATGCATCACTATAAATAGTGAAACTCATGTCTTCAGTTGGTAATACAAGTACAGGTGCAGATGAGACCTTTTCCTTTAAAGTCTCAAAACTCTTCTCACATTCTTCACTCCATATGAACTTTGCGTTCTTTTGTGTGAGCCTGGTAAGAGGTGCTGCTATTGACGAAAATCCTTCGACAAACTTCCGGTAGTAACCAGCTAATCCCAAGAAGCTTCGGATTTCAGTCACTGTCGTTGGTCTAGACCAATCTAAAACTGCCTCTACCTTTTTAGGGTCCACTGATACGCCTTCCTTTGATATTATGTGACCTAAGAAAGATACACTTTCTAGCCAAAATTCACATTTGTTAAACTTGGCGTAGAGTTCTTTCTCGTGTCTGGAGCGTAAGACGAAGGTGTCGTTCGTGTTCTTCATTGCTCGACGAGTAAATGAGTATGTCGTCGATGAACACTATTACAAAGTCGTCCAGGAATGGCTTGAATACACGATTCATTAAATCCATGAATACAGCTGGCGCGTTTGTTAAGCCAAATGGCATCACCGTGAACTCGTAATGCCCATACCGTGTTCTAAATGCGGTTTTCGGCACGTCCTCTGCTTTAATCTTTAGTTGGTGATAGCCTGTCCTTAAATCGAGCTTGGAAAACACTTTAGCGCCTTTGAGTTGATCGAATAGGTCATCTATCCTCGGAAGAGGGTACTTGTTCTTGATTGTGATCTTATTCAGTTCTCTGTAGTCGATGCACAATCTCATGCTCCCGTCTTTCTTCTTTACAAACAACACTGGAGCTCCCCATGGGGATACACTTGGTCTGATTTGTTTCTTGTCCAATAACTCCTGCAGTTGTTCCTTAAGTTCCTTCAGTTCGGCTGGAGCCATTCGGTATGGTGCCTTAGAAATTGGTGTAGCGCCTGGCACCAAATTAATATCAAATTCCAATTCTCGGTTTGGAACAGAACCGGGCAGCTCTTCAGGAAAGACATCCGGAAATTCTTGTACAACGGGTATGTCTTCTATCCTGGGTTCATCTTCCTCTTTAACCTCGCTTATTGTAGCTAGGTAAACTTCTTCACCGTTCTTCACAGCTTTCCACGTTTGTGCTGCTGACAGAAGGAATTTCCGTTCCTTAGTTTTGCCGTGGTATACGATCTCTTTCTCGTCTGGAGTCCGTAGTTTAACATTCTTGTTACGGCAGTCTACTACTCCATGATGTTTGGATAGCCAATCCATTCCCAATATAACATCAAAATCCACCATTTTGAGTTGAATTAGCTCAGCATTAAACTTGATTTCATTAATACTAAGATTACAATCTCGATGTATGCTATGTGCTATAAGGGTCTTATTGGCTGGTGTTGCTACGTTATATGGTTCACTAAGCAGTTCAGGCTTAAGGGCTAGTTTCTTAGTAAACCTCTTAGATATAAACGAGTGCGTGGCACCATAATCAAACAATGTATACGCAGGTAATTCGTTTAAATAATGGTACCTGCCACAACGTCGTTTGCGTCCTCGGCCTCATCTCGCGTTATAGCAAACACTCTGGCGTTCGGCTTAGTCTCATTTGGTTTACTAGGAGGGCCGTTATTCCTTACAGTCGTCCCCCTCATATCAGGTTCGGGACACTCAGCAATTCGGTGGCCTGTCTTCCCACATCGGAAACATGCACCTTTTCCTCTGAGACATTCTCCTAGATGGTTGAATCCACAGTTCGAACATTTAGGGTACCTCTGTTGAGTTGGGCCTACTGTGGGTCCCCTTTGCTGGTTGCTGGACGGACTAGGCCTCTTGAAGTTTTGATTACTAGAGGTATGCTGACTGGTGGAGGGTCGCTTGCGCTTAAATTCTTCCTCGCGACGCTTTATGTCTGCTTCAGCCCTGATGGCTGCTCCCATTAGATCTCCAAAATTTGCGGTTTTGAAAATCGCAAGGGCGGATTGGATACGACTGTTCAGTCCAATCCTGAAGCGATGCAGTTTAAGAGACTCGTCTGCCATTATGCTCGGCGCGTATGTTCCCAGCGAGTTGAACTTCGCGGTATAATCTACTACTGTCATGTCTGGAGTCTGTGTCAGGTTTTCAAACTCTCGCAGCTTCTGGTTCTGGACCGCAGTTGGAAAGTACTGCTTCAGAAATGTGCTCCGGAACCTTTGCCATGTAACTGGTCCCGTTTCTTGCATTAATGGCGACACGTTTTCCCACCACTTCCCTGCTTGGTCGATGAGAAAAGACGTGGTAACTTCCACCTTGATATCCTCCGGTACTTCCAACAGTCTATGGTGGTTCAGGGTTATTCAAACCTTGAAGTGTCGTGGCCACAATGGTGGCTATTGCTGCCAAGTCCTCACGACTCAGCCCCACCCTCGGGGGTTGTGGCGGTGCAGGGGAAGATTCTGATTTCCATCCGTCCTCTCCTCATTAGAATTAGGAGGAACAGCGTAGTTGGGATTACGGTTGATGCGAGTACGACGTCCGGCCATTTCCTACAATACATATAGATCTAAAATCTTTGCGCAGAGAATATAACGATAGCGGAAAGATAAAGAAGACATGATAAACAAAAATGATACTTTTATTAATCACTGGAAAAATGTTTATCACAACTACTGAAAAGGAAAATGCTGAACATTGAAATAAAATGAAAACAAAACTCCTAAACAAAGCTTCTAAGAACTATGGATCTATCACTTCTCCACTTCCTAATTCTTCTACGACATCTTCATGCATGGGTTCTTCCTCAGGGTCTTCGTCTGAATCTTCATCTGAATCGACAACATCCAGAAGATTTCTCATGTGATCATTGGCTTCCCTTAGATCACTGTTGACATTCAGGAGATGAGTGACTATACCCCAGTAACCATTGCTTCTTATAGACAGGCGATGGTTCGTATTTTGAAGTGCGAGAATATGATCAGCCATTTGATCAAGCTGCTGTCTTTGGACTACGCATTTTTCCTCTGCAGTCCTATGGAGTTCGTCTATTCTAGCTACTTCTTCCTTAGTTCCCTCAAGCTGCTCATTAGCTTGATGATGATAGTAGCTAATTCTATGGACATCGCCTCTCAGATGTTCCGCAACTTCTATCAGTTCAGCTTTAGCTTCCTTGAACTTCTCAAATTCTTGCTCCATACTGAGAATCTGGACAGATTCCGCTCGGGTTGTCATCACCTAAACCCAAACACGGAATTAAATACTTGACAAATCATAAAATCAAGTATCAAAAGCAAGAATTCGAATTCTGGAAAATATATATATATATATATATTTTTAAAAAAAATCGAAAATTAGGGTTCTAAAATTCGAAATAATAGGGGTTTCGAATTAATCCCTAATCGGAGCTTGAAATCTGAAATTGACAGAGGGCTAATGATCGTCTTGCTTGGAGGATCTGTCGAAAATTTTTAATTTCGAAAATACGCAGATAAGATCCGAAAATCGAAGGATTAATATATTTTGGGGGTTAGGGTTCTTGAGCTTCGAATGAGGAATTGATCGGGCAAACAAAGTCCGATCGACATGAAATTTTGGCAGAAGGATCGACTGGAAGAGGCGGTCCCAATGGTATACTCGCCGACGGCTATCGTGGTGGCAGGCGGCGGCGACGGCTTGAAGCTAGGGTTTACTGTACGAAAATCGAAAAAAATTCCGAAAATAATTCTTAAAAATCGATTTTTTTCGAAAATAAAATTTTAAAAACAGAAACTGGAAATTTTAAGAATTCAAAAATTTTCGTATTCATGTGATTAATCAGATGGACTTCTGATTATCGTAATTATCATGAAACGATAATTTTCACCCAACTGTATTTATTTCTCCAGTTGGTCTATTTCAACCGAAATTTTCTTCTAGTTATTTCCTTAACTAGAATACTTTTCCCAGCGGGATTATGGAACCTGGCTAGTCTCGGGTCAATAACACCGGCATTGATTCCATTACAACTAGGAAACCAATAAGCCTCGTAATATCATAACAACTGAAAAGCCAGTCTTTTTCCATAAAAAAGTAAAAAACCATTGTCTTTACAATGAATAAAGAAATACGGAATTAAAAACTTAACAACTGAATAATTAAAATTGTCTTAAAACTGGAAAACTTTAAAACATAAAAGATCTTGATCTACGCAGCGGACTTGATTTCACCAACCCCAAAATTGGTGCTCTTCTTCTTGCTCTAATTCTTCTTCGGCTTTATCTGGGGATGTAGAGTAAGGGTTGAGTGCTTTGGAAAACAGTCAGCAAGTGGGGGACAATCGATATCATACATATACATAATTTTCATAAACTTGGATCATAAAACTTGCATAAACCGATATGAATGTATCTTAACATACTTGATTTGCCCTTACGAGCCATGACATAACATATCGTTTCATACATATACTTAAGCACAGTAAAGCATTCTACTCTTTTCTTGGTACTGATATCAGTCTCTAGACTTAACCCTTATAATACACTAACATGCTCTCAATTTAGCAATTCCATATTTAATTGCATGCAACACATAAATGAAAAGGAAAGGCCCTTGCCTTCTTTATACAATCCATATACACATAATACTGCTCACATGTGAGCATCGAATAAGTATACGTGTATCTAATGTATAAAGTATCATGCTCAATACCGTCGCTGATACCTCGATCCGGGAAGCACCTCAAATCCACAGCTCGAGCTCAACTCCAACCCATCGATGTACCTAATAACCTGCCCCAACAGAGACAGCCCCCACACGGGGTGAGCATACCAATATCCCAAATCCAATAATCATAATAACACAATTCATAATTTAAAAAAATGTAAATGCTATGTAATATAAAGGATGCTCCCTGGATGATATCATCCTCATCCGGGATTCCCTGTACTGTCCATGTTCTCAAAACAACTGAAACCATCAAATTCTCAAATGCCAGTTAATCATTACATTGATTAACAAATCCATTTGCTATATACCGATATCATAATCAATAATACCAAATCATGAACAATGATTACAGATATTCCAAATACCTCAATTATGGTTCCATAGTTCTATTCCATTGCTCACTCTACAATAGCGGCATTTCGTTCCCACGCATGCTCAACAGCAGTGACATCATAACCGATGTTCGCTCAAGGCGATAACATCCCAATCATTGCTCGCTCAAAAGCGGCACCATATAAATCCCAATGCATATATATACAATTGTAGCAAATACCATAAACCATTCATTTCAATATCCGTTTATTGCTAATACCATATAACATGCATTCCCATACACATTCATTGCAATACAGTGTACCAAGCACTCAACAATTGCAATTATATTAAAGGGCTATGCTCGTACGTCATATGTACCTTATGATTCCGTAGTTCGAGTCCAACCCTGCCTGAGTCCCACGACCCGATGAGTTAAGTGCTAACATGCAAATAACTCCCAATTAAACATAGGCATGCAATCACGTTCACAACTTCCAAACCTATCGTCCATCCATGACGATTACCAAAATAAAAGCCCCCCGGCTATGAATGCATAATACCCATATTCCATTTTATATGTTTAAAAGATAGCCAAAAACCCAACCGAGAGTTCCGTTTTATTAAATTTTGGCTCCAACCAATCCATTTTAAAAGCATAGCATTCTCATTGGAATGTAGACATTGCCCCGGAAATGGGCTAATTAAACATCGATTCCAAAATCCAGACATTTTTCCAAAATTTTGAAAAAAACATAACACTTCGGGCCGCGATCGATCGCCTCTTCTGTCGCGATCGATCGCGCTCACCCGCTGCCAAACAGAATCCTTCCGCGATCGATCGCGCGTCTCCGCGATCGATCACCGAGACTTGGCGATCGATCACCAGCACTGTACATCGTCACCAATTTACAGCTGCTCGTCGCGATCGATCGGCCCTCCTCGGCGATCGATCGCGACCTGCGATTTTTCGAGAAATTCGAGCTTCCGTGGTGTTTTTGACACCCAAACTCAAAACCAACACCCAAACTTCCTCAACACATCCATTAAACCATTTGGAACCAATAAAACACTAAAAACTCAACTTTGAATTTTTAACCAAAAATCCCCAAATCCCATAACCAACCAAAAATCTCAACCAAAATCTACCATACCACTACCAAATCGAAGACAATGGTGAGGGGAAGATGAATACCTGATTATAGGGGTGCTTAACGGGCCGGGTCAATCCGGACCTGGCCCAAAACCGGACCGGTTAGTCCGGTCCAAAACCGGAACCGAACTAACCGGCCCGAAACCGGTTTGATATCGGACCGGATCGATTCTACCGTTCCGGATTCGGTATCTTACCGGATCGATTCTACCGTTCCGAAAAATCCCTTCGTTTTTGCCTTTTTTAAAAAAAGAAAAAAAAAAGAAAAATCTGGTTCCGGGTTGGAACCGGTCCAACCCTGCACCGGTGGAACCGGAACCTGACCCGATCCGGTTCCTTACCGGATTGGACCGGTTCCGGCCCGGAATCGGCCGGTTCCGGTCCGGACCGGGTCAAGCCAATAAGCACCATGACTTGATTATCTTCGAGAAATCCGGATCCCGAGTTAAGCCACCAACGATTTCTCCTCCAAGGGAGAAAAGAGGGAAATGAGGGAGGGTTTGGGGGCATAGAGAGAGAGGGAGAGAGAGAGGAAATTCGTCCAAATGACGGAATACCGAGTCCACTTGGTATATATAGTACCAAAACTCGAAAATACCAATCCTTCCACAAATACATCACGACTCATTAAAATCATCTGTTTTCAATAATTACCTCCCAAACTCTATTTCCATTAACAGCCCCAGTACAAAGTACTCCGGACCCCAAATCCCACCAAAGTCCAAATTCCAAGGTTATCACCACGATGAGAATACAATCTCATCCCTCGGATCCAACGACTCCAAATATCGGATTTAAAATCCCGAGAGTCTAGAAACCGCAACTAATTCATAATTGCCACAAATAAAATCCATTAAGGATTATTACCACACCGGAATTAACACCATTAATCCCCGGGTATCACACAAGGTATGTCTTCATAGTGATCATAGATACCCTTTGAGACCCTGGGAGTTCATCCCTCAACTTTACAGCAGTACCCGGGTTTGTCAAGAGCACCCAATGACACTAGATTTCTTTTTAAGTCTGGTACATGCCTCACATCTTCAAGAACTCTTTCAGTGCCATCGATCAGTTCACTCTTGATGGATCCAATGCCTTGAACTTTACGGGCCTTATCATTCCCAAGTAGTAGGTTCATGTTTTCTTCTGCCACACAGAGCATTTATGAGCTTTCATAACCATCAGTAGCCACGTCGGCATCTCCATCTCTAGATTGATTGTTTTGGAATTGTTTCTTACGTTCTGGACAATCCTTTTTCAGATGTCCTTCTTTCTTGCATAGAAAACATTTCCTCCTTTCTTTTGACGAGAATCTTGAAGTTTTTCTTGAATTAAATTCCGGCTTCTTTGTTCTTCCTCTTACATTTAGACTTTCAGCTCGTGAAGCATGAACCCCTTCTGATTTCTACTTCAATTCTTTTGAGAAAAGAGCAGCTTGAACTTTCTCCAATGACAATGAATCTCTTCCATATAGTAATGTATCCGAGATTCTCAAATTCACTTGGCAAAGAGTTGAGAAAAAGCAATGCTTGGTCCTCATCTTCAATCTTGATTTCAAGATTCAGGATGATTTTATTAAAGTCATCCAGATGATCTTCAAGGACACGTCTAGGCATCATCTTGAATGCATACAACTTCTGTTTTAGGTATAGTCTCTTCGCAAGGGACTTCGGCATATACAAAATGTCAAGTTTCAACCCAATCGCAGCAACTGTTTTCTCTTTCTGAGACTTCTCTCAAGACTTTGTCTCCCAAGAACAGAACCAACACCCTGTGTGCCTTATGAAGAATCTCTTTCTTGTCTTTTTTCCAGTAGGGAACCCAACTTTTTCTTCTCACCCTCAAGTGCTTCTTCCAGTCCCTGTTGAACAAGAAGTGCCCTCATCTTTAAACGCTATAATCCGAAATCATTCTTTCCTGTGAACTTTTCAATATTATACTTTGCGGAACCCATTCTTGATTGAATTGATCTAGAAAACCTGGCTCTTGATGCCAATTGTTAGAAAAACCGTATGATCAAGCTATAAAGAATGTAATCTCCTTTGACATAAAGAATTGATGCTCAAAGCAATTATACATAAAAAGAAATTATCTATGAGATTGAATGAAGAACGAAAGAACTGAATTTTATTGACTTGGAATAAAGTACAGAGTCACGTCTATAAGCCAAGCCCAATTTAACTGGTATTGGTTCTTGATTCTTTCAGAAAGTTACTTATTCTGTACTGTGGCCTTTCCATCAAGTCATCTTCCTTTCAGTTCTATTTTGTAATTTCCAGAAAATCAGTCCAGGAAATCTGCAAATCCCATGGAATCATTCAAATGCAAAAGTAAACACTAACCCACCAACAAATGTTCAATCTCGACAAAAAAAAAGCCCTAAAATTTGAGCAACAAATCGTGACGAACCAGAACACATTCCACATAAACACTTATTGCAACTACATTTCAGTCTATTTTACAGATCTATAGATCTCAATTCATAGTGCCGCAATAATGATGTATGGGTCGAAGTTGAGTTCCAAAAAAGTTTCTTATTTCACGTACCTTTTGCCCGTCTTCAGTGGGTGTTAGCCTTTGATTTTTCAAGTTCTGCTCTTCTTCACTTGAAGGTTCCTCTCGTTGCTCCAATTATTGCACTTGTGGCTTTCAAAGTCGATGGTTTCTTGTGGACGGTTACTTCAAAGTCGACGGTTTCCTGTGGTGTGGCCGTTGTGAATAGAGGCAAGTAAAGACTAGGGGGTGTATTCAATCTAGACTTTTATTGACTTTTAATAATTTTTTTAAATGATTGACTTTTATGGAGTTGATAGATTTTTATTGACTTTTATAGAATTTCATGGAGTTATAAAAAGATTTGTATAGAGTCTCGTAGACTTTTTCAATAGATTTATATGAACTTTATCGACTTTTAATGACTTTTTTAAATGATGGACTTTTATGAAATTGATAGATTCTAATAATTTTTATAGAATTACACGGAATTATCAAAAGAATTTTATAGACTCTATAGATTTTATAACTTATAATTGATTTCTTTGAACTAACAATTGAACATAAATAACTTCTTCAACATATAATTTTTTTTTACTATTAATATAAACACATTTTACTTATTTAACAGTCAAAAATGTGAAAAATACCTATTCAATTCTTTTGCATGGCAAATATTGAACAACTTTTTTGCATCTTCAAGATGACGACTTTGAAGATTCAGTTAATTTTGCTATATAATTGTAATCTATAAGTTTGTGTAATAAAACAAAAGTTTTCTATTAAATAACATTTTATAAACTTAAAATATTTTTTGATGATAGTTGACTACTATAAAAATTCTTAAAACATATTTTTTAAATTAAACATGATAATTTATATCGTTATAAATATCTTCTGTTTTAGAAAAATATTTATTATAATTGTCTATAGATATAGACCCATACAATCGTTTTAAAAATCTATCATCTAATATAAAATTGAGCACATTAACTTGATATTTTATCAAAATACTTGTGTAAATATTAGTATTATATTGGATAAAAAATAAGATGTGAAAAAAAACAATAATTGAAGAAAGAGCCGCACATTAGGAATTAAAGAAAGGGTACATGTAGAAAACAGGGGAGGAAAAGCCAATGGGGAGGTGGTCGTGTCGGAAATGAAAATTGCAAAGAGTAAAGAGAGATGATGGTAATTAGGAATTAAAAGTCATTCCAAATTTTTACTAGGAGTGGTGGAGAATTTTTAACTTTTTTGGGATGTACATGGGGCATCAAAGTTTGTACCTAAAGATTTCAACAGAAGTCATTAAAAGTCTATGAGATTTGGATACCTATAGACTTTTATGGAGTTTTAAAAATTCAAGTTTGAATAACACCTGACTTTTTAAAACTCTACGAAAGTCTGTCTTGAATACCATTAGACTTTTGTAGAGTATATAAAAGTCTGGATTGAATACCTCTAGACTTTTAAACTTCATAAAAGTCATTAAAAGTCAATAAAAGTCTATAACCAATACACCCCCTAATTCTTATTCGAATAATGTAAATATAGGATGTATTGCTGGATGGGGGGAGCTCGAACAAAGAAAAAATTGGAATGGCGACTGACCACCAAGGATTTTAGGGCAATTTGTCCATGATATAATCTAAAATTTGATTGATGATATTAACTATTGAGACCATTATGTGTATCTGATATTAGTTGTAGGAATGTCCCTATATATTTTCATCTACTCGTCGTAATTTAACCGAGAAAAAATTGATAAAGTTTAAATCCTGTGTTGTGTTGCATGCTCTGTTCATTATAGTTCTATGATACAAATTGCAATATGGCATCAGAGTCTAAATTTTGATCTACGGTTCTCAGTCTCGTAGTGCCTATATCACCATCCCCAACAAAAGAAACCACACTGTTACTGTTAATGTGAAGTAGCCACGATAATGCTCTTAGTTACCGTTTGTGTGAATAGTAACCACAAAAACACTTTCTGTGTGTAATTCTAACTACCTGCCTACCAATTATGATCGGTTGTTGAACTAGTCTTGATTTCACTATCTACTTGTTTGATATATCCTTTTCGGAGCACAAATGTGAAAACTGTGTATTGCAATTCATCAGAAGATCTGTGCTGCATGCTCGTTTCTCTACTTCTTAATACAATGTCGGACAAGATTTTTGTCGAAGAAATGTTTGTGGTTCAAGTCGAATAGATAGGATAGTTCATGTTATGTTTAGCACCATTCTTTATATATACGAGATAGACCTCTTTAGGTCCCTTTTTTAACTCACTTAAGCCAGTTTAGGCATTTTCACCAGCGCCTCTTCTTGAACTATTTGTTTCCTTCTCTGATCGAGTTGGAAATTTTTGTCAAGGATAGAGAACGCAGTCTTAGATTATAAGTTCGAATGGAGAATCTAAATCCAAAAAGTCACTTTTTAGTTAAAAAAAAAATCCCAAACTTATTAGTCACTTACTATTTCATACTCATAAGAAGCCAATGTCCATGACCGCCTCCTCCGGGTGGCCAATGGACCACTTTATCGACACCGACACGATGACATCACTTTTCATGTTACTATCTTCACTAGGTCTACTGTCAACCAAGAATCAATATTAGGCCATAGTAAAGTTCACAAAAAATTAAAGTTGTCTCCCCTCTGGCTTGTAACAGATGGATGGAAAATTATAGTTGTCTACCCTATGATTTTGACATAAAATTATATGGCAGAGTATATAAACATTATTATTTAAACTGGTGTGGGAGAATTCGTAATTGTTCAAACTAGAGGGAGTTTATATGTAATTCATCCATTAGTTAAGTGAGTCTCAAACCAAAAAATAAGTATTGCAGATGAGAATCTCTCTAACTTATTAATCGCTTGACAATTGTTTTAGAAACCAATAGGAAATTTATGAGATATTTTATTTCATTATGCTTATTAATGCTCCTTTATTTGCTACAAAAGATTAACATTAATAAAAAAAAATCATTTGAAAAACTGATATCACATCATGTTTGGATATGCGTCTGCCAAAAATTTGGTCAGATGATTTTGCAAATAGGAAAGAGGAAAGCCAGTGTGATAATTATCATATGTTAATTTTTTCTTAAAAGTACTGAGAAACCTTTCTAGAGAAATCCATCATTTTGTTAGGCATCATTTGCCAAATTTAAAATCAAGACACTTCTCCATCAAACAAAGACATCCCCACATCCGCCGCTTGATGTATTCATGTCTTATATTCTTAATCAGTCAAACAAATGATAATGTAAATAATTATAATAATTCAAGTGAAAAGTCCCATTGTCTTGTAGTGATGAAGTGTATAGTTATAATTATTAAAAAGTGACATGGATTATGAATTTTTATAATTTGCTACATATGAATGGTGACTTATGGAAGTCAAAAGTGCACATTTTGGATGATTTTATCTGTCTTTAGATTACAATTGTTGCGCAGATAATATTGTTTAGAAAAGGGTGTCTGCAAGAAAACTTTCTGGCTAGTGACTTCCACATCCTCCTTAGTCTCAAATCTACTTTCTAATCCACAATATTTTCTATGTGCATATCTAATCATGAAAAACCTACTTAGGTCCCAGTTTCAAGGTACCAATTGATGCTTTAATGTTATTCTTGGTAAGATCAAAAGATGGTTATTTAAGTAGCACTATATTGCCTTTGATCGGTATTAAATACATTTTCAACTACTTTAACTTCTTCATGCTCTTGCACATGTTTGGCTTGTGTGGTCTTGCGAAAGATGCACCAGTGATGAAAACCTCAGCACAAGTCTTAGTCGAGCAAGAGGAAATTTCAGACTTAAAATACTGGTCTAACAGATGAAAGAAACTCTTAGATGTGTCAACACTGTAATTTCAATTGGCATAGCGGCCATTGATGATACACTTGGCATTTTGCTTGTTCGACTATGTTGTAACAATAAATAAACAAAATCTTGTTTTGAGGAGGCAATATTAAGTGATTGAAACTGTGCCATTAAAACAAACCATAAATCGCATTAGAAGATCACTAATTACAAACATAAGAACATGAATATCTTACATGCTCTTTTAAACTATGAAAGAAACTCGGATTCCATTGGGAAGACTTGTTCCCATGAATCCATCCTTTGAATAATATTCCCCCTTTCCGCCTAAACACAGCCTAAAACTAATATTTCCCCTATCCCCAGTATCAACCATGTGTAAACTCTTTTGAAAAACATTGTTTAGCCATTGCTCAAACAAGTTGTTAAGAAAAAAACCAGACGCTTGAAAAACTTCTTCCAACACGATCTCATCGACATTGAAACTGCTTATGTTTCTACCCCCACAAGCCTCATGAAAAGATCTTTTGAACATGGACAAGAACATTTCCTTTGCTTGGTTTTCTTGATATGTGCTTTGATTGAAAACGAATCGATTTTGTATTTTTTCAAGAAGCTTTGGTGAATTCCGTTGATCCGTTGTGATTTCACGAGTCAAATCACTTGAAATTGGGCTTAAATCTCCGGCCATGCCTTCTGTTTGCTCATCCTCATCAACTTTTACATTGAGGTCGAGCTCGTTTGAGGAGACCTCTTCTATTTCACTGTTCCTTCGACTCTTGATCCTGATCGGCGAATCCCAATCTGATTTACGCTTATGATCAAGAATAGATACCAACCCTGAACCCATTTTGGATTCACTGACAACTATTTTCATCTGAATGACAGAATCTATGAAATCCCCTTTCCTGTTTAAACTCGAAGAATCAGTTGTTAAGATCATTATAGTGTTTCCCGAATTCCGTTCGCTTCTCACTGATTTCCCAATGTCTCCACTATCAAATCCGTCGTCAAGCAACCTAACAAACTCAGGATCAGCAAAATCTACATCCTCAACAAGAACGACCATCTTTTCATGGTCTTTCAGTGCCTTCTGGAGCATTTCAATGTTCTGAGTCGGTGTACATGTATTTTCCCTCATATTCATGCGGAGGACCGAATCTGAAGAACCCAACATAGATTTTGCTATGCCAATCGCCAGTCTTCTCTTGCCAATTACATCGTCCCCTTGAATCAGTAGCCATTTATCTTTCTCGAATCCTTTAGAATCCATCAATGCCCGTAGAATCAAAGGAATAGTTTCATTTTGCCATGGAAAATTTTCTTGTAATGTTTTACACATTTCAGCATTCAGTTTAATTGTCTCAGTGTTTGGTGCAGCAGCAAACATGGAGTTCCCAAGAGCAAGAGTGATCTTTACTTCCTTATCATCCATGCTTTTGAGTGAATCCAAGTTCGGTTTGGTAGACTGGTGATTTGAGTTTCCATTCTCGAAACTAAACTCGATATGGCAAGACTGCTGCCTTCTGAATCGAGGCAGAGAGGTGGCGATCTGATGAGGCTTGACAGAAGAATAACCAAATGAAATTGTATCTGAATCGCCAAAGAAGTTCGTATTAGGCCAACATGGATATGATGAAGTATTGAAGTGATTTCTTCGAAGAGAGCTCTGATTCATAAAGTTAGTGCTCGAACTATTTGGATTTTGGCTTCCGTGGTGCAGATTCTGGCAGTATCTGTTATATTTCCTCCTTAGCTGAACCAAATCATCCTGATGAATTATAAGTGAATAAATCTTGATCACAAAAATATTCAAAAACTGTAAATATTTGCCAGGAAAAATTTATGTAATTGGTACCTTCTCAGATTTTTCAATGCCTTGTGGCTTGAGCCAATATGGTAATTGGACAGAACCATTCTCTGTTTTTTTGTTTAATGAAAAGGAATCGTGCTGACCGGCTTCCTTTTCATAATTGGATGTGCATTCTGGACAGCAAATCAGAACATCTTGCTCTTCTTCCTTGCCAAAAAATGGTCTTTTAAAGGTAAATCTTGAATCCACGCCACTGAATTATGTTAATTAGGGACGTGAGTCTTTTAAGAAAAATTGACTAAAATCAGGCAGACAATATGGCAAGGAAAAGAAAAGATGCTCTCTTATTCAAACAACTTTGATATCTTTTGGAGCCAAAACATTCAAAGTACTTTTGAAAAATACCCATTAAATCATTTAAATTTCACTAACTTGCATCCAAACTTATCAGTATGTGCAGACAAACAAAGTTAGAAAGTAAATAGTACGTCTTCTTAACAACACTTGTACCAGCATTTCATGAGTTCAGACCATGAATAAACTTAACAACGAAAGGTAAATACATGAAACAAAAAACCCTGCCAAACCTGCCAAAAAGTGTCAATTTTCACTAAAAAAAAAAACAATGCTCTCTAATTTTATTTTCTTTACTAAATAGTCATTTTTATAATTTATATTTTAATCTTTGGTAAAAAATACCCATTTTTTATATTGTATTATATTATAGTACAATACTTAAATACCCACCAATATATATTTGGATAGGGGAGAGCACGGGATGAGCTCTTAAATATCCACAAATAACATATTAATAAAACGGATAGAAATTTAACTCATTTACTCAAAATAAATATTTGGAAAGAAACTCAAAATATTCCCTTTTCTTTCTTGAAAAATGAAGGAATTTGAGTACTCACATTGTAGCTGTAGCATTGAGACTCAACCCCAGCCCACCAGAAGGAACAGACACAGCTTGTAAACCCCATTGAACATCCAAAGGAGGCTGCTTCATTTGACACTTCATATAAGTCTGGTAACTTGCAGTAGCCATTAACCAAACTCTTGTGTTTAAACTGTCATTATTATACCAAGAAAGCAACTTTCCAATCTCAGAAACTAAGTGATCAATAGGGCTATAAACCGTGGTTTCCTTACCAGCACATAACACTTCTTCGACTGTCCATTTCAAGTCACCAATGTAGATTATAACTCTACCATTTGATGCAAAAGATTCAACATTTCTTCTCAAATCACCAATATTCATCTCCACTTCTTCTCTTTTCATGAACTTGAGTGGCACTGAAGAGAACATAAACTTCACAAAGTACACAGATTTTAACTCCTCAGGCACATCTCCTCTCTTTACTTTACTCATCAGTTCTGCGACAAGAGCTTCATTCAGGGAGATAGAGTCACCAACTATTACGGTGTTCTGTCTCTTCTTTCTGAGCAAAACCTCCAAAACCAAGTTGATATCTTCCTTTAGACAGGAAGTATTTGCAACGGGTTTGCTTAAAATACTCTTCTGAGGTGAAAAGATTAATGGGTTCTGCTCAGAAACAGAACACATCACATGGGAATGCAGGAAACTATTAGGGTTTTGATCATTATTTGGAGGTGAACTTGGAGTTGAATAAATCCCACCAGAATTGTTGTAACACTGAAAAACAGAAGAAACAGAATTAGTGGACTCCTCCATGTTATTTTTCACTGTTGTACTTGAGAAACCAGCCTCCCTCATAACCCTACTCACACTAGGGTCATCCAAGATTGACAATATAAGCTGTTCCAACTCAACTTTAACACCGATCAACGGCGGCGGCGACTGCTGCTGCTGATGCTCTATACAGCCTCTCCTGTGGTGAGCCTGAGCCCTTTTAAGAGCAGCAACAAGGGCATTAGATAAAGATGGCTGCGCGTGGAGAAGAGGGGTAGGGGTGGCAGGAAGACGATTTAGTGCGACACTGAAGCACAACTCTAAAGCTCTGCATTGAAGTGGGTGTGAGGATTGGTTAGGCTGAGATTTGAGGCAAGCCCTTCGGAGAGGACTGGCTCTAGTGCTCAGCAAAGTGGCGGCGACATGTAATGGACTGACCTGAGCGTGGCCGCGCCGCCGTGCCAGGCTAAGAGAATGCTTCAACACGGAAGCAGCCTCCGCTGAGAGGGTCTGTTGAGCTGCACAAACTACTGCACGCATAACTTAGAAGACACCCCCACCCCTAACACCCCCCCGGAAATAAAAAAGAGTGAAATCTCTCTTTTCTTGCTGAAGAAAATGGAAACTTGCTTCTTGGTTCTTGTTTCTTCTCACACTATTCCCTCCCCCAATACTTAGTGTGTGTGTGTGTGTTTCTTCTGTGAGATGAGAAAAATGGGACGTTGTGTGAAATGCTGTAGTAATATTTCCTGCAAAGGGAATAAATAGGTGATGTGTTTGGGGAATATTGAAGGTAGTATGTAAGGGGAAATGAGACACTGTAACAAGATATTACCTTTTCGTTAATTTGATTTGTATGTATATGCCCATTTTTTTATATATGTTTCACATATTTAAATCAAATTTAAATCATTAAATCTAGCATAATATCATTGTCATAATGTTTGGTTGAACTCATCCTGTTGTAAAATGTAAATAGGTCTATTTAAAAATCTTACACGAATTTGCACCAAGAAATCGAAAAGTCACAAATTAAAGTAGAAAGCTGTAAAATTTGACATATCTTTAATTGTTTTGAGCCCAACAAGTAAAAATAATATAGAATGCTTGGTATTTGGTAATGTTTGGTTTTATTATAAAATTTATCAGAGAGCTTTTATGAAATTTTAAAAACGTGTAGAAAATTCCATTAATGTCTGATTTTATTTATTAAATTTTTAATGATTATTTTATTGTATCTGTATAATGATTGAGAACTTTAGTAGTCCGACCATTCAGACCAATATCTAATTAGACTCATGCCTCTGTCAATCTATAATATTATAATCACACATGCCATCTATGTATCCACCAATTTACGTTATGTCATTCCCAATCTTACAAATTACCATCACACATGTCATGGATTTATTATAATACCCTAAAAAATTTATTTAAAATATAAAAATACAGTATAAGAATTTACAATTTAAATTTTAAAAAAAAACTAAAAGCAAAATAACAAACAGACGTTATAATTATCACATCATTTTACAAAAATATATATATATAATTTATGTAAGAGCATTAATAGTTTAAATTAAGGCCAAACTCACCTAAAATACACAAAGCCAAAGTTTTTTATTTAGTCAGTCCCCATGTCAAAAAATTATTGTTTGAACTCCCCACTATCAAACTTTTATTTGTTTAAACTACCTATCTTACCAAAGTTACTAAAATACCTTTGCATTTAAAAACAAAAATCGTCAATTTAATGGGTTTTCTTCATTTGTAGCGGCAGCCAAAATTGACTTCACCACTTCCCTTGAATCCTCGACTTTCAGTGCACCAAATCCCTCACTCAAATTTCCTCCATTTTGATGAAAAATCGAAGAAGCCACACCCTCACCTTCCCTTGAATCGTTCTCGGCCCTCACTGAACTTTCTCCATGTTGACAAAAATTGCAGAATCTTGACTATATGGAATTGATTTTAAGGTGCAAGTTTCAAATTTTGGTATGGAACTGATTTTAAGGTGCAAGGTGCAAGTTTAAAAATATGAAGAAATTCAAAAAGGTCATTTTCAATATAATTTTAAGGTGCAAGGTGCATGGAATTTGTTATTGGTGCAAGTTTTAAAATATGAAACTAGTGCAAGGTGTTCTAATAGGTATTGTGCAAGTTTTGGTATTGAAAATATATTAAATACATAAAAACATGCAGAAGTGTAAGTGTTGAAAATCATGGATTTCTTAGGTGAAAATGGTGGTTGAGAATGAGAGGGTGATTGGTAGGATCGGAGTAGTGTTTAGAATGGGGTTGAATAAATACTAGACTCAATTTCAATTCTTCTTGTTACAACGGACTGTTAAGTACTGCAGTAGGTTCTCAATTGATAGCAAGTCAGCAGACACTAGTAATAGTGCGGAAGACGTCTGCTGAACTTGTGAGATAAAGTAACTGAATGATCAAGTAAGTAAATGACACAAGATATGTTCTGGAAGTTCGAAGCACAACGTTTCTACGTCTCCCCTTCTTCCTTTGCATGAAGGTTACACTAGAAGACTTTGGCTTACACTTTACAGTATACAACCTTCATAGTCACTCACACAGATTGGCCTAAACTCCTAGCACTACAACTCTCTCAGTTGCTTACAAAGTGTTTTACATCACTCACACAAAATATAAATCACTTAAGCTTTGAGTGTTCTTGAGCAGCAGACTCATTAGACTTTGATCTTCAAGATCACAATTAGGCTTCTTTGCTGCTCTTGCAAAACTTCAGAATATTTCAATGTACGTGTTGAATGTTTTGCTTGAATGAAGTTGATTCATGACTTTCAAATATTGATCGCGTTGTTAGAGCTTTCTTCATTCTTCGCTTTGACGTATTTATAGAAATAGTAGTCTAACGACCAATTGGAAAGCTCTACGCAAAATCAGCTTCCTGATATTCTTTCAAATTCTTTTTGTCTTCTTTCCAATTTCGTTAATCAACGGCTATTTCAGTCTGACACTATTGGTGGCGCTGATGCGGCGCTCTGTTGTACCTTTGTCAGAGTGAGTTTGTACTTGTTTTGTCTTGTTGCTTTATACGTCTGCTGACGTCTCCTTCACTGTATATCTGCTGATTATATGGTCAGCTGATGTCCTTTCCGTTATCTGTTGTATAGTTACTAGTTTACTTAGTCTGATGGACTGAAGTCAACTAATAACTTCTTAGATGTCTGCTGGTACTCTTGTTCCAGTGGACGTTCACTCTCTGCATCCGGTAGATCTCTTTTCAGCTTTTCACCCGGTGGATGTCTTTTAAGCTTTTCATCTGGTAGGTGTCTTTTAAGTTTTTCACTCGGTAGGTGTCTTTTAAGCTTTTCACCCGGTAGATGTCTTTTAAGCTTTTCACCCGATAGATGTCTTTTAAGCTCTAGATATTTGTGATCACCAAAACTTAGAAATATTTTCCCACAATTTCCCTCTTTTTGGTGATGACAAAATTCAGCAGTGGAGACTTTTGCTTGAACTTTTAACATCAGATACCTATTAAGACTTAAAGACACAACAGTGGAGAGTATCGGAATTTGTTAGATAAATAAGCAGATTACCAGTAGTAATCAAGCTGAGCATTAACAAAAGAATATCATTTTTATTTAAAATGAATTCTATTTACATCTTATAATTCTTACAATAGTCCTATGTTTACAATCTATTCAAGTGGGTAAAAACAACTTGAGAAACATAGCCGGTATGGAATGATCCGAGCTTGCTAGTTTCAGAGTAGTTGACAAAGGGAGGGGGGGAGAAAGTGCATACAGGGAAATTATTACAAAAGAAACCTAGAAAATAACTACGTTATCTTCAAAGTAATCCTCTGTTCATCATAGTCTCTGTCTTCCCCCTTTTTGTCATCATCACCCAGACATCTGCATTCCAAATTCCAGGCTGGTGGATTAACATCGGGACCGGTACGTTAAGCTGGAGCTAACAAAGGTGGGTTAGATAAGTAATCAACCCATGTAGGGTTGATTTAGATAAGTAATGAACCTATGAATTAGAGTGGCAGACATGTTGCAAGAACAATAAGTGACATTGTAAGATAAGCATGTTGTAGCGTGAGATGTGTTGAAGCAGTGAGCATGCTATTTATAGGCACAAATTGGCGAAGTGCACTAATGCGGATTGATATGACACATCAGTTTGTGGCATTCAATCCTGAATTAAAGAAAAGTGAATAAGATAAGCTTTGAATAAAGAAAGCGTTATTTTATTGTAGTAAATACATAAAGTAACAGATAGAGACAAAATTAGTGACTGCGGGCGTCATAACCAATGCTTGGAGTAGTCACGGGTTGAGGGAGGAGTGTCAGTAGGTGGTTGTCTTGGATTGTGTGTCCTCTGCTGGGTTGAAGTTCTTTGCTGACTTAATTCTCCAGCACCAGCAGATGATCATCGTTCTGGGGCTGGTTCCCTTCTTCGTGACTGATGAGGTTTGATGTGGTCCGGTAGCCTTCTAATGGTGCAAGTGACAGTTGGAAGACTGTTGCTCAGATCCTGTAACTGCGTGGCGAAAGCTGCTTGCATAGATGTCATATGTTCAGAGAACTTTTGTTGAATATCATCAATCTTCCCTCCAATCTCCAGTGAGGTAGCCTTATGAAGAAATTCGTTCTGCTGGCTTAGTGCAAGGCGGGCTTGCCCTATCTTGGAGAAGGAGTCTGAAAGGGCGTTGGTGACAAATTGTTGAAAACTTGTGACCTTGTCAGACGGAGAATGGACATCTCGGTAGATGTTCCTGAACTAGGAGTCAGTGTGTCGCCTGAGATTCCCAATTTCATGATTGGCGTCTCGTTCTACATTTTTGAGTTTATTTACTTCACCAGCCAAGTTGGACATAACAACGGACAGATGAACCAGCTAATCAGCAATAGTGGATGGTATCTCTTCATCAGTATGTTCAGGAAAATAAAAGAAGTCGTCAAGAGGAGCACTTGCCAAAGTCTGGTCAAATGATGATGGACCAGCTTGATCAGCAGCACCAGCAGTAGGGACTAGGCTTGAAGGATCAGTGGAGAAAGCAGCAACAATCAGATCAGCAGATTGAGCAACTTCAGCAGATACTTTGGCAGATGAAGCTGCAGGGTAGCAGCAAGGTCAGCATCCGCATTTGAAATTTCCATAGCGATAGCAGCTTCAACAGAGTCATCAGCGGGCAGAACAGTAAGCGAGGCAATAGCAGCAGATACCTCGGCAGATTCAACACCAGGCTGATCATGTACAATAGAGACAGGTAACTCAGTAGTCAGGCGAATTGCGATCGCCCCAGCAGGTATCTCTAAGATGGATGGCAGTCAGGGTAGTTGGTATGATGGGAAGGTTGGTGAACTCAAAGAGAATAGTGGTTAATGGTTCTATCGTGGGGACAAGAAATGTGGATTCAGTGGTCAGTTGGGCTTGGTCGGTTTGAGAGGAATAGGGTATCATGGCTAGAGCAGTTGATGAGAGAGGTGAGGATTCAGTAGATTCATCATCCTCTGCCGAGAGGTTAACTTGATGAAACACTGATTCAAGTATTGTATCTATGTTAAGAGGATCAACATCCGACAAAGTTGGATGTTGATCGTATAATGTCATGGTTGGCAGTGTCCGGGTCTGACTTAAACTCCTTAAGGCGGGAATGGACATGAGCTTGAAGTCCACGGATATACTGCACCAGCCTAAAAACTTCTCTCAGTTTCATAACCTTCTCCACATCCTGGATCTGAAGATACTCGAGGATAAGATTCTCATCAATCCTCGCCTGTTTGAAAACTTGGGAGAAGTCATTGAATCTGATGTTCAGAATAGCTTTCACCCATCTGTCAAAAATCTCCATTTGTGGTTGCAGCTGGGCTTCTACTTCTTCAATCACCAGTGCTATTTCAGTATCCATTGGGGTGGAGACAACTTCCATGGCGGCTTTGCCTCGTCCGGTAGGGGTGGATGGAGGATGGCAATAGAACACCCTATTTTTGGTGGTCGGAGACTGAGTGCAAACGAGCATGCCCCTCTACGAACACTCAGAGACAAATCGGTGGAGGTGAGAGCAGTAGATGATGACGCAGCAGTGATGATGGCCATCGGTACAAGAATCTCAACTGCTTGCACAGTTGGAATAAGCTCTGGGTTGATATCATGATCAACAATTGTGACCTCTACTGGAACTTCAGGAGCAGCAGCAGGGATTTGCTTCTTGGAGACAGCAGGGTTCCCTTTTCTTGTTCGTGACTTCTTCGACGGGGGAGGAGGTGATGACTCAGCAGATTCTGAGATTGTCTGCTCAGAATCACTGACCGCTTGAGGCTTCCTCTGGTGGGAACAACTTTGGACGGATCACCTTTTCCACTGGTTGGCTTCCTGTGAATTTGCAAGTATTTTGCATTTATAAGCCGTGCTGGGTGGAGAGTGAAGATAGCCCCCACTGGTACATTCTTACTTTCCAGGATTCGAATGAGAGGGATGGCGAATCCAGAATGACCATTTGCCGATCCAACTAAGCCAATCAGTACTTGAAAGAGGACTACTGACCAATTGACATCAATGCCATTTACATCCGCACACATCACCTCGAATTTGTCTGGGGTGATGACATTGAATGATCCGGCTTTGCACAGTAGCCCCTTAGTAATAATATCTGTAAGCTGTCGGAAATGGTTCTTCATTAGAATCTTCTTGAATGGAGGGCTTCACAGACGAAGGTCAGATTCTGAGAACACTATACGCATCTCTTCTCGCACAGCGGTGGATATGGTAGAAAGATCAGTGAGCCCAATAGTGGGAAGGCTCAGTTGAGTGGCAAAGTCCTCCCGAGTGATTGTGATAGTTTGGTCGGAGATGGAGGACACCACGGACTTGTTAACTTCCCTAGCTGTAGCATAAAACTCTTGGAGAGTTTCTCTGTAAAATGTGGGTGCAAGGTTCAGCATAACCAGCTGGCCTGAGTTTTCCAAACATTGGAAAATACTCTTCATCTCCTCATTGGCGCTGGTGTAGAATGTGTTAAAATCCACATGGACGGCATTTGTAACAAAGCTTGGTGACATTTTGATGTAGTAAAAGCTGAGTAAACGAGTAACTTAAGAAATCTGAAAAAAAATTCTTCGAACAGATTGTTAGCACAGTAATTTGGAAATGGTAAAAGTAAAAATTGAAAAGTTAATGGCAGTTAAAGAGAATGGAGGTGTAACGTCATACTGTAGATGAGCAGACACATGGACACGTGGCGTTCATCTAACCAACAAATTTTTGAAATGAAAGCTGAAACGAACACGATTTAAGTGGGACCGAAACAATTCATTATGAATACAAAATTACATTTGAAATCCGACGTTCCAATTGGTTTCTAATTCACGAAGGTTATTAACAACAGAGCATATATGGTAATTGTTGGAACCGAAGAGGGGGTGTGAATGAGGTTCCTTGGCTACTTTAGCTTTTTAAAATGAGTTTGCAAAAATAATGAGTTTGCGCTGCGGAAGACTTCAAATCAATCGATAAATAAAATAAAATGAAGAAGTAAATAAATGCGTAAGTAATAAAGCAATAAAAGACAAGAGAATTTGTTATAGAAGTTCGGCGATGAATCGCCTACGTCTCATCTTCCAAGTTAGAAAACCTTTAACCGAGGTTCCACTAGAACGAAAATGATCTTGGCCTTAAGGGCTCCAAGTTAGCCACAATACAACTCTTCCCGAGTAAACAAGCTCTTCACGAGCACCACACTCTTCACGAGTCTTCTTGGCCTTAAGGGCTCCAAGGATAGCCACACAAAACTCTTCCCGAGTTACCAACACTCTTCACGAGTCTTCTCCCCCATAAGGGCTCCAAGGATAGCCACAACACATGCACCAACTTTACTTGTTGATGACTTTACAATTTCCAACTTGCGTCGGTGTTGGAGGACCTTACAAATAAATCAACAACACCTTCATGGTGTAACAACACGAAGAACACAAGACACTCTCAAAAGAAATGATCACAAACTCCAATACAACACAAATGTATGGAGATTGCAATGCTAGACGAAATTTGAATAAGCAAAGCTTTCTTGAAGTTTGTAGGCTTGTTTCTTATCTTCAAAATGCTCCAAAGCATCCATATTTATAGTGTAGGAGGCCCACAAGGCTCTTACTAGCCGTTGCTACACATAAGACTGAAATCACTCCACGATCGCCTCGGACATCGCCTCGGGCGATCACCATCGCCGCTCCCCAATGGTCACCATAATGCACGCATCGCCTCAGGCGATGTATGGATCGCCTCAGGCGATCAATACCACAAATCAATGCCGTAGCCTCGGTTGCTCAAAATCTTTCATCGCCTCAGGCGAAGCTTCCATCGCCTTAGGCGTTCAACGCATCGTCTCAGGCGATCAGGCCATCGCCTCGGGCAAACTCCCCCTGCGTGCGAGCCTCGGCGTCGCCTCTGTCGATGAGCGAGGCGAAGTCCTCCTGACTGCCATCGGCTGGAGTGATGGTCACCATCGCCTGGGGCGATCCAGACCAGATTTGGCACACTTGATTTTCTTCAATCAATCCATTTTTCAACCATAAAACCTGTACACTAAATAGACATATTAATATAACAAACACAAGTTTTGTTGATCATCAAAACTCAAAAATAATCCGGGGTTAAATTAAGCATTAAACTCAACCATGCGTTTAAGGCTCAACAATCTCCCCCTTTTTGATGATCACAAAACTTGATAAACTTGAATATGTAATATGCATGAAATGTGAGTAAACATGACTCCCCTTTAATAATTGCATAGCATATACAAGATTACCAAGAAAAGCATAAAACAAACAACTCTCCCCCTCAAACCATGCATATAAAAACTCTAATGGATTTAATATCAATTTTGTACATAGTTAATACTGAAAAAGTGTTGAATAATACCAATTTCAAACCAAAAAATAAAATAGTGTTAATTTGACACAATTACAATTTTTATGTATAATTATATTTTAATACCAACTTTGAACTACGTTAATTCCGATTTTAAATAGATTTAATACGAACTTTGTACATAGTTAATACTGAAAAAAGTGTTGAATAATACCAATTTCAAACAAAAAAAAAGTTTTAATGTGCACAATTACATGTTTTTATTCATTATTACGTTTTAATACCAACTTTGTTCAACGTTAATATCGATTTTAAATGGATTAAATACAAACTTTGTACATAGTTAATACTGGAAAGTTATGAATAATACCAATTTCAAACAAAAAAAAAATAGTTTTAATTCACACAAGTACATGTTTTTATGTATTATAATATTTTTAATACCAACTTTATAATAGCTAATACTGGAAAAGTGTTGAATAATACCAATTTCAAATAAAAAAATAAAATACTTTTAATTTGCACAAGTACATATTTTTATGTACTATTATATTTTAATATCAACTTTGTAGTACGTTAATACCAATTTTAAATGGATTTAATACCAACTTTGTACAAAGTTAATATAGGAAAAGTGTTGAATAGTATCAATTTCAAATAAATAAAATAAAATAGTTTTAATTTGCACAAATACATGTTCTTATGTATTATTATATTTTAATACCAACTTTGTAGTACGTTAATACCAATTCTAAACGTATTTAATACCAACTTTGTACATAGTTAATATTGAAAAAATGTTTAATAATACAAATTTCAAACCAAAAAATAAAATATTTTTAATTTGCACAATTATATTTTTTATGTATATTTAATACCAACTTTGTACTACGTTAATACCGATTTAAATAGATTCAATACCAACTTTGTACATAGCTAATACTGAAAAAGTGTTGAATAGTATCAATTTCAAACCCAAAAAAAATAGTTTTAATATGCACACATACATGTTTTTATTCATTATTACATTTTGATATCAACTTTGTACTACACTAATACCGATTTTAAATGAATTTAGTATCAATTTTGTGCATAGTTAATACTGAAAAGGTGTTGAATAATACAAATTTCTGACGCACTTCCATTCAGCATGAATAAGAGGCGAGAACGAGAAAAGGGGCGGCTCAAATGTGTAATTTCAAAAATCATTTCCAGAAATTGATGGAACCATTGGATTACCCATGAGATTAAGTGGTTGGATCTTTAAGGAATTTAAAATCGGAGCTTCGATGCCCGAGAAATCGACAGTTTAAGAATCGGCCAAAAGAGTTTGTGTAGGCGCTAAAGCTGGACATTTAATTCCGGCAACCGTTCCGGTGGCAGAATGATTCCTCCATCACCGGTGTTGCAAGCCTGCTTTTTTTTCCATGGAACATGAACATGTTGGATGGAGGAAATTGGAGAGAAGATGATAGGTTTTTTTGTGGTTTTTGTTTCTTTTAAGAGTATGTTAGTAATTTTGTGTGCCATAGGGAGTTCAAACCAAAATAAATGTGACAGTATGGAGTTTAAACAGAAAATTACTGACATGAGGACTGAACTTAGAAAAAACTTTAGCTTTGAGTATTTTAAGTGAGCTTGCCCTTAAATTAATGATGTACGTCATATATATTGTGTGTAATAATATTAACTTCATTAGTTACTACTAATTAATTAATTAAAAAGTAATAATCACATAAGGAGGAGTAAAAATAAGATGAAAATATAATTTTGATAAAAATTAAAATAAGAGTATAATATTTAATTTAAAATCTGGAAAATATTTCTTAAAAACAAATCCTTACATTTAACTTGATTAAGAGAATTTCTGTAAAATACCTTTCTTCGCTTGTGTTTTTGGGGTAACTTGCAAACCGAGATTCTTAAAATAGAAAGAAGGCTATATCTTCTAAAATACAATTTGACCCCACTTTTAATAATTTGTTTATTTTTCTCTCTTTTTAACTTTTATTTTCCACGTCACCCCTTTGAATGAAAGAGTGAACCAACAGAAATTCAAATAAAGTGGTAAAAAGAAAAAGGTGGGAAAGGAGGCAGAGAGTTTGTGAACAAAAGTGACATGTCTGCCTTTCCATGTTTTATCATTTATTTTGTTCTCACCATATAAATCAGAAAATACTTGACCTGAACATTAATTATGGACCAATTCGATACAATTTTTCTAAATGGATTGATATGTTAGTTTGTATATTTTTATTTAAAAAATATTATATTTTACTTTAGAGTTGATGTATAAGTTAGGTCTAAATCGAATGCATACAAGTTTTCTCAATAAATTTCATTAAAAACAAATGAATAATTCATGTATTAAACAATAGAAATTATCTCAGATTGCATTTGGATTGGAGGAAAGGATTTGAAAACTAATCATTTAAATTTTATAGATTTGAAATATCATGTAGTATATTATCATTTTAAATCCTCACAAAATGCAAATGGAAATGTATTGAAAATGAAGAAGAAATTCTTAACAAACATAAATGATAGATTTGAGCGGAGAATTTGAAATCCACTCATTTCAAATCCTTCAATCCTAACAAAACGTTACAGTTTTCAAATATCAAATCAATTAAAGCGACTTAAATAGATACCGAACCAACCAAATCGACACTTTGTATTAAATTGGTTCGGATCATTATTTTGGTTGATTAAAGAAAATATAATTTAAAATATGAGCATTGTAAAAAAACATTAAATATGTTTTCTTTCTTTATTGATTTTTAGCTCTCTTTATTGGAAGAGAGAGAGTTTATTCTTCACCAAGTACCAAAAAGCAACTCTCTGTCTTTCCTGTGTACAATATTTATATATATACATAAAGTAAATTTATTGGGTAAATAAATCAAGAAAAGATAGATATGTTCTCTTGAATAGTGAAATATTGCGTGCCAACTTTTGGATATAACTTTTTTTAGAAACAATTAAATTAAATAAATAAAGATTGAAGCTGTATTTCTCATTAATGCACGTAAGTATTGAATTCATTTGGTCAGTTGGATTTATTATAAAAGAAAGAAATATTAATCTTGCAAGTAAAAAAAAATAATTTGATTTGTATACTATTTATTGAGAAAGAAATAAATAAACTTTTTTTCAAACCAAGTTTCTCACTTCCTTTTTTACGGAATGATTGGAAGGAAACCATGGAAGAAAAGAGCGAAATTAGATTAGAAAAATAATCGATTTAAAGGAAAAATTAGCCTAATGGCTATCACGTGTTTAAATCCATTAGTTTCTAGCATTTTTGTCATATTGAGAAATGTTAGTAACATATGTGATATCATATGATATATTGACCTCCTCGGGTAAAATCTCTCAACGGCCGAACAAAGACATATACCGAACGGAAAGCACCAAGCAGGGTTTTTACCGAACAGCTGCTAACCCTCCTCGGTTTTCTGGTCAAAGATTAGCGGAAGACCCGGGAATAACTAACAAATTAACCGGCGTGAATGAACGTGCAATAATGGGGCGCGGATTTCTCGGACGTGTTGGGCTCCAGTTAAGCCACGATCAGAGGACATCGTGTTCCGGATCTCCCGCGAGCCAATCACTAGGAACAGTCCTATAAATACCCGCAGATGTCATCACAGAAGGGGTTGGATTTTTCTGGGCAAAAAGACTCCGAAGATAGCAAATTTATGTCTGTTCGGTCTTTTCTGTTATTTCTATAAACAATTTGTGTAAGTCATTGAACAATTATTTTTTGTGTCCAGAGAGTCTTGTAAATCATCAATATTTTATAGTGAAGTTTATACTGGACTAGGTCCCGTGGTTTTTCTCTCAATTTGAGGGTTTTCCACGTAAAAATCTTGGTGTGTATCGTTATTTTCCTTTAACACCTTATTCTACCTTATATTCGGAAATCACGGATCACATCATTGGCGCCGTCTGTGGGAACAAAAAGAGTAAAGATGTTGAAGCAGAGATTTTCTCAGTAAGAATCCCAGGCGAAATGGTTAAAAGCAAGGGGCGAGGGCCAATGTCGGGGAGGGATAAACCAATGACTCCCCCACGTTCATGCCCAGAACCAGAAGGAGCAGGGGAGGCTGGATCATCGCAGAATGTTTCACGAGTATTACCTACTGGAGGAATACCCATGGAACATTTGACTGAGATGATTGCCAAAACTGCCGGAGAAGTTATGAAACAATTTATGACCCCCCCTATCAGGAAGAAAATAAAGAAGAGGAGGAAGACTCAACCTCTATAAAGAAGTCGGATGAGGGGGCTGAAGAGTCAAAAGATTTTCCTAATCGTTCAAATGAGGAAATAGATAGGGCTTTGCACCATCAAATGGAGGATTTACAAAATATGCGCAATAAAATGGAAGGCCGTATTAACTCGGCAAGAAGAAGCACCCCATTCACTCCTCAGGTCATTGATGATCCTCTGCCTCTTAATTTCAGAACTTTAAGTGTGGGGAATTATGATGGTAGCACAGATCCAGAAGAATATTTGTCTCGATTTGAGAATGCCTCACTCCTTCATCAGCTGTCAGATGGGGTGAAATGTAGAGTGTTCTTGACTACTCTAACCGGCGCTGCTCAATCGTGGTTCAATCAATTACCATCAGGAATAGTGGATTCATTTCCCAAATTCAGCTCGTTGTTCCTTCATCAATTCGCGAGCAGCAGAAGTTGCAAGAGAACAGCCTTGAGTTTGTTCGGTCTCAGGCAGATGGACAAGGAGTCCCTGCGAGATTTTCTGAAAAGATTTAATCAAGCATGCCTTGATGTTCCGCATGTGACATCGAAAATACTAGCCAGCGCTTTCACCCAAGGGTTGAGAGAGGGGGATCTGTTCAGATCATTGGCAAAGAAGCCACCGTCGGATTATGATGAATTACTGGTGCGTGCCTCTAAATATATTAATTTAGAGGAAGCGCAGAGGATGAAACAGAAGAAGGAAATAAAAATAGTGGTGAAGTCAATAGGAAGGAGAGGCCATTGGAACAGCCTAAGAGGAACTTTGATCAGTACCTACCGATGAGACCTTATCGGGAGGTAGCCATGAATCAAATTACGCCAAAGAGGGGTCGGGGGGGACCTTATGGAAGAGGAGTATTCCGAGGAGGAAGTTCCCGAGGAGGGAGCGTTCATGAAGGAAGAATGGATGTAAGGCGAGGAGCTGACGATGAACTGAGGAACAGTGCTCCTTTCCCTCGGAATAATGTTAATCCAGGGAGAGGAGCACTTCAACCAGTTCCTTGGGCAGTACGGGGGAAAGAGTGGAGGGAGGAAATCAAGTTACTAGGGAAAGAACCATGAGCAATGTTCCTAACCGAGGGACCATACATATGATTTCGGGAGGAACATCATGTGGAGATTCTAACCGAGCAAGAAAAAGTTATGCTCGAAGACTCGAAGTGTTATCCATTAATCCAAGTTATACTCAAGAGAGTCCTTCTATAGCTTTCAGACCTGCTGATTTACAAGGGATTTATTTTCCCCACGAGGATGCACTGGTAATTTCAGCCACAGTAGCCAACTACAATGTGCAAAGAATCTTCGTCGATACAGGCAGCTCGACAGATGTGATCTTCCTTAATACGTTGAAGCAGATGGAATTGGGAAGTATAGCTGTGCAAAAAGTAAATACTTCTTTGCATGGGTTTATTGGAGAAGCCATAAGTCTTATAGGACAAGTGTCTTTACCCGTCACATTAGGAGAGGAGTCCAAGACAAAGACGAAGATGATCACCTTCCTCATAGTGGATGCACCCTCCTCCTATAATATAATATTGGGTCGGCCGGCGTTAACGGCCTTCGAAGCAGTTGCTTCTACTTACCACCTGAAGATAAAATTCCCGGTAGGAGAGGAAGTGGGACAAGTAAGGGGAAGTCAGAGTTCATCAAGAAAATGCTATGTGCAAGAGTTGAAGCAAGACAAAGGAAAAAATAGAGAAGATGGGGAGCGAGGAAGTAATAAGAGGAAACATGGACAGCCTGAGGAGGAGGAGCGGATAGTCCCCGAGGAGGAATTCATGAGTATCGAGTTAGGTCACCCGGCGAAAACTACTCGCATTGGATCCAAGTTGGATCCCGAATTGAGGAAAAAGGTGATTGAATGCTTAATAGCTAACGTGGATGTGTTCGCTTGGAATACCTCTGAGTTAATTGGGGTAAAACCAGAGATTGCTGAGCACCATCTAAATGTTGATCCGGGTGCTCGGGCAATTAAACAGAAGAGAAGGCATTTCGGACCCGAGAAGGATGCCATTATAGCTAAACAAGTAGAGGAGTTGTTGAAGGCAGGTCATATACGGGAGATTAGTTTCCCTACATGGCTCTCAATATGGTTCTAGTACCTAAAACAGGAGACAAGTGGAGGATGTGTGTAGATTTTCGGGACGTGAACAAAGCGTGTCCCAAAGATTGTAATCCATTACCAAGGATTGATCAATTAGTGGATTCTACTGCGGGACATGAGTTTGTTATGTCTTATGGATGCTTATCAGGGATATCATCAAATCCCCTTAGCCCGCGAGGATCAGTCCAAGGTTAGCTCTGTCACAGCGGGATGAACTTTTTGTTATGTCGTTATGCCCTTCGGATTAAAAAATGATGGGGCTACTTATCAGAGACTGATGGATAAGATGTTCAGAGATCAAATAGGACGGAACGTGGAGGTTTATGTTGATGACGTCCTGATCAAAAGCAAGAAGGCCCAAAATCTGATAGAAGATATGGAGAAAGTCTTTGCCACTTTAAGAAGATTTGGCATGAAGTTAAATCCAGCCAAATGTACCTTCGGAATTCATAGTGGAAAATTCTTGGGGTACATGGTGACAGAGAGAGGTGTGGAAGCTAACCCTGAGAAAATCCGAGCAATCCAAGAAATGAACCCTCCTCGGACCCTGAACGAAGTACAAAGGTTAGCAGGAAGAATAGCAGCGCTTAGTCGATTCATATCTAGATCGGCTGACAGGAGTTTGCCTTTCTTTAAGGCCTTAAGGCGAGGAATACAGTTTGAGTGGGACGATCAGTGTCAAAAGGCTTTCGAAGACTTGAAAGAATATCTAGCTCAGTTACCCTTGATGAATAAACCAGAACACAATGAGACCCTCCTCGTCTACTTGTCGGTAACCGAGGAAGTTGTCAGCTCGGTGTTAATTCAAGAGAAATTTGGGCAGCAGCAACCGGTATATTATGTCAGCCGAGCTTTGCAAGGAGCCGAACAAAGATACCCAGAAATTGAAAAGTTAGCTTTGGCTCTGGTGATCACTGCAAGAAGGCTTCGGCCTTATTTCTATCTCACCCTATCATGGTGGTAACGAGCACTCCTTTAGGAAGGCTCTTGTCAAAAGCTGAAATTTCAGGGAGGATGGTGAAATGGGCCAAAGAATTGAGCGAGTTCGATATTTCTTATCAGCCTCGGACTACCATCAAGGCTCAGGCCTTATCTGATTTCTTGATTGAAGTAACTCATACTCGCGAAGAAAAAGATTGGAGCCTATTTGTAGATGGATCATCTACTCAAATAGGAAGCGGTGCAGGAATTATACTTATCAGTCCAGAAGGAGAAGAAATTGCTATAGCTATTCAGTTCGGTTTTCAATCTTCAAACAATGAAGCCGAATTCGAAGCTCTCCTCTCGGGTTTACGAGTAGCAATAGATGCCGGAGTTCAGAAAGTAAAAGTGTTCATGGATTCAATGCTGGTCGTACAGCATGTAAATGGGGTATACAAGGTGAAAGAAGAAAAGTTGAAAAAATATGTGGAGAAGGCTCAAGTATTAATGACTCAGTTCCAGGAAGTGCAATTGAAGCAAATACCACGAGAAGATAATAACCGAGCATATTCGCTTGCAAAGTTGGCCAGCTCCATCCATGAGTGGAAGAATAGGAAAGTGCTGGTACAAGATCTTTTGGTCTCGCACATAGCATAATGAATTTGGAGCCTTGTATCATATCTGATTGGCGAGAGCATATCATTAAATTCTTGAAAAATAGGGTGTTGCCGTTAGATCCAAAGGAAGCTGCTCGGGTGAAGAGAATGGAGAGGCGTTTTGTGTTAGCAGAAGGTAAATTGTTCAGAAGGGGATTTTCAGCCTCCTTCTTGCAATGCACATCAACACAAGAAGGAGAACATTTACTAAGGGAGATTCACGAAGGCTGTTGTGGGAATCATTCGGGAAGTAATATGTTATATCAGAAAGCCCTTCGGGCAGGATACTATTGGCCCAGTATGAGAGAAAATGCCGAAGAAATTGTTAAAAAATGTAACAATTGCCAGAAACATGCAAATTTATCTCATATACCCGCAGAGGTCTTAAATAGCAGTATTACTTCATGTCCCTTCGATCAATGGGGGATGGACATCGTCGGACCTTTTCCTCTTGCCACGGGGCAAAGAAAATTCCTCCTAGTAGCAGTTGAGTACTTTACGAAATGGGTGGAAGCCGAGCCTCTAGCAAAAATAACTGAGGAGGAAATCATCAAATTCTTATGGAGAAGCATAGTATGTCGGTTCGGAATACCGAGGAGAATTATTTCTGATAATGGAAGGCAATTTCAGGGAAAGAAACTACATGAGTGGTGCGAGGAGATGAAAATCAGGCAAATATTCACGTCAGTAGCCTATCGACAATCAAATGGGCAAGTCGAAGTTATTAACCGTATTTTATTACATGGGATTAAGACGAAGCTGGAAGGGGCCCGAGGAGAATGGGTAAATGAACTACCTGGAGTCTTGTGGGCTTATCGAACAACTCCTCGGGTATCTACAGGGGAAACTCCGTATAGTCTAGTATACGGTTCGGAGGCCCTCATTCCAGCGGAAATTGGGATTGAATCTCTCCGCGTACAATGTTATGATCCAGAGCAGAACGAGGTTAAGAGAATGCAAGAGTTAGATGAGAATGATCAGCTAAGAGAACAAGCTGTAGCAAGAACAGAGCTATATAAAGTAAGGATTACCAACGCCTATAACCGAAGGGTTCGATCAAGAACATTTCAAGTTGGTGATTTAGTGTTACGAAGAACAAATCCTGCTGGTGAGGTAAAAAAGTTGGCACCCAAATGGGAAGGCCCTTACAAAATTAAGGAAGTAATCGGAAGAGGAGCCTACAGGCTGGAGGATCATGAAGGTCGGAAATTGGTAAGACCTTGGAACATTCATAACCTGAAGAAATATTTTGTGTAATCTTTCTCTTTGTTTACTTTATGAATTCAGCAGTAATAAAATAAAAGTATTTGATTCATTGAGTTTTTTTAAAGAATTCTAATGATTTACTCGTGGGATCGGGATGTTTGGTCCACGTTTAATCATTGCATTATCATCGATTTACTCGTGGGATCGGGATGTTTGGTCCACGTTTAATCATTGCATTATCATCGGTTTACTCGTGGGATATGGATGTTTGGTCCACGTTTAAACATTACATTATCATCGGTTTACTCGTGGGATCGGGATGTTTGGTCCACGTTTAATCATTGCATTATCATCGGTTTACTCGTGGGATCGGGATGTTTGGTCCACGTTTAAACATTACATTATCATCGGTTTACTCGTGGGATCGGGATGTTTGGTCCACGTTTAAACATTACATTATCATCGGTTTACTCGTGGGATCGGGATGTTTGGTCCACGTTTTAAACCTAAAATTGCCTAAGTGTTTGCGCTCGGGGTAGCGAGCCTTGTTCGGAATTTTAGTTGTTTACTCGTGGGATCGGGATGTTTGGTCCACGTTTTAAACCTAAAATTGCCTAAGTGTTTGTGCTCGGGGTAGCGAGCTTTGTTCGGAATTTTAGTTGTTTACTCGTGGGATCGGGATGTTTGGTCCACGTTTAAACATTACATTATCATCGGTTTACTCGTGGGATCGGGATGTTTGGTCCACGTTTAAACATTACATTATCATCGGTTTACTCGTGGGATCGGGATGTTTGGTCCACGTTTTAAACCTAAAATTGCCTAAGTGTTTGCACTCGTGGTAGCGAGCCTTGTTCGGAATTTTAGTTGTTTACTCGTGGGATCGGGATGTTTGGTCCACGTTTTAAACCTAAAATTGCCTAAGTGTTTGTGCTCGGGGTAGCGAGCTTTGTTCGGAATTTTAGTTGTTTACTCGTGGGATCGGGATGTTTGGTCCACATTTTAAACCTAAAATTGCCTAGGTGTTTGTGCTCGGGGTAGCGAGCTTTGTTCGGAATTTTAGTTGTTTTCTCGTGGGATCGGGATGTTTGGTCCACGTTTTAAACCTAAAATTGCCTAAGTGTTTGTGCTCGGGGTAACGAGCTTTGTTCGGAATTTTAGTTGTTTACTCGTGGGATCGGGATGTTTGGTCCACGTTTTAAACCTAAAATTGCCTAAGGGTTTGTGCTCGGGGTAGCGAGCCTTGTTCGGAATTTTAGTTGTTTACTCGTGGGATCGGGATGTTTGGTCCACGTTTTAAACCTAAAATTGCCTAAGGGTTTGTGCTCGGGGTAGCGAGCCTTGTTCGGAATTTTAGTTGTTTACTCGTGGGATCGGGATGTTTGGTCCACGTTTTAAACCTAAAATTGCCTAAGTATTTGTGCTCGGGGTAGCGAGCGTTGTTCGGAATTTTAGTTGTTTACTCGTGGGATCGTGATGTTTGGTCCACGTTTTAAACCTAAAATTGCCTAAGTGTTTGTGCTCGGGGTAGCGAGCTTTGTTCGGAATTTTAGTTGTTTACTCGTGGGATCGGGATGTTTGGTCCACGTTTTAAACCTAAAATTGCCTAAGTGTTTGTGCTCGGGGTAGCGAGCTTTGTTCGGAATTTTAGTTGTTTACTCGTGGGATCGGGATGTTTGGTCCACGTTTTAAACCTAAAATTGCCTAAGTGTTTGCGCTCGGGGTAGCGAGTTTGTTCCGAGATACAAGTAAATGATTTCATTAATAAAAAAGAAAGAAATACAATAAAAGGTAAAAGCTCTACCCTACGGCTGAAATAGCTCCTCGGGGAGGCTCTCCAGAGCAGCATTGACGTCAAGGAAATCTTTTGAAGCCCCTCGGGAGGGTAGCCTTGAGATCTAAATTGGCCGATGCATGCTTCAAAACCATGATCAAAGAACTTGTAAGCACGGCTAGCCACCATGTTGCTATACTCTGGAGACTTCAAAAACTCAGCTTTCTTCGAGAGCCAGAGTTCTTCCACACGAGCAGCCGTGGAAGATTTCTCTTGCGCAAGCTGCTCGGAGACAGCTTGATGTTGCTCATCCAGGGATTTATACTGCTCTGACAAAGTAGAGTTAGCACCTTCCAGAGCAGCAAACTTTGTCCGCTCCTCTGCCAGGACCTGCTCCGCCTTGTCCCTAGCTGATACCAGGGCCAAGTGCCGCTCCTCCAAAAGGCTCACTGTTTTCTTCAACTCCTCACCCATACCCTCTAACTGCCGGATGCGCTTCTGGTTTTGCCCATCAGCCAATCGAACTGAATGAAAGCGAGTGAGAAGTTCACCCGCCATCATGTGGGCCTGTATCAGATCATATATAAAGTTAAAGTAACAAATGAAGGTATTGAAAAAAGACAAACGGAACAAATTAATGGGTATAAACATTTACCTGAGTAAAGGAGGAGGAGAAGTCGTTCACCAAGTTGCTGAAAGCCAACTCCCCGAGGTATTTTTGATCAGCGGGGTTGGGGGTATAGCACAAAATGGAATGGGAGGCTTTGGGATCGGGTTTTTTTCAGTAGTGGAACAGTAAGGGAGTACGTCCACGAAGGGATATGGTATCTCGAAGTAGGCCGGGATACACCGAGAGCGGGTTGAGAGGAGGTTCGAGGTTCGGAAGGGATGAGGGAAGAAGAAGTTTTCTTAGTAGGAGGTGCTTGGGGCGAAGAACTTGGACCTTCGGGAGTAGTCTTTCTCTTGCGATGAAGAGCATGAGTCTTCTCAGGTGAAGCCTTCTCCTCAGAAGGAGTCAAAATCTCAATAGAAGGGGGAGGTGCAGGAGTAGCAGCAGCCTTAGAAGTTTGGCCTTTTTGGCTCTTCTCCCTTAGCTTCTCGGTTATCATTGCCTTCATCATTTTTGTTTCTGAAAAGAGCAGAGAAATATTAGTCCGAACATGGTAAGTTAAAAGTAAAACGAAGAAGATTACTTGGAAAGCACTCACCGATGGACATTTTCAAGGATACACCCTTGGGGCTCAATTGGAACAAGTATAGCAGTCCGTCGTCAATCAGCTCCATCAAATTAAAACACTGATCGCCAAGTGCACGACGAACCGACAAATACGGTTCCTCCTCAAGGTGACCCTTGATCGATTTCCCCCTCGGGAGACTAACCCTCCACTCCATAGGGCAATCCCAAGGCTGGAGGTGACGAGCAAAGAAGTAAGAGTTTTTCCAATTTTTTATGGACGAGGGGTATTTTTTGAGGAAGCCAACCACTGTCCTTGAGGAAAAGTAAAAAAGCCCGATCTCTTTCTTGTTCAATTGGAAGAAATGATGAAAAAGCTCGGGAGTAGGGGTAAAACCCAGATAAGAAAGAACTATGAAGAAGCCTGCTAATAACCTATAGCTATTGGGAAATAATTGACTAAGGGATAAACAGAAGTAGGAGGCCACTTCAATAAAGAAAGAAGGGACGGGAAAACGGAGGCCTCCTCGGAGTTGGTCTATATAGAAAGGAAAATACCCCTTAGGGGGTAAGTGGGGACGAGATCCAGAAGGGGGAGCAATAATAGAAGTCCCCTCAGAAATCCCCCATTTAGTTCGGATATTGATGAGTTGCTGAGGCAATTTGACCTCAGACTCGAAGATCTCGAACCAAGGAACACGGGCTTTAACTAAATCTCGCTCTGTAGCACGTTTCTGCTCTTGCTTATGAGCAGCCGACTCAGCAGAAGAGCTTAGGGTTTTGTCGCTATCATAAGAGGAAGAGGGTTGAGGAGAGGGGCTAAGAGCGTCTCCTTCGTTAAACCTATCTATCGCTTGCAATGAAGAATCGGCTGAGGAAGAAACCATAATTTGGTGATTAAAAAAGGACTGCTGGGGAAAGTCGTTCGATCGTCTGGTGCTAGCTCGGAAGCAAAATTCAGCAAAGTAAGGACAAATGAAGAAAAATGAGGGGTATTTATAGCGGGGACCATGTGAACAGTCATTTAATCTTCACCGTCCAAAAATAAGGGAATGGACGGTTATAAAGGAGCCTCGGGAAACGAAACGTCGCGCGGCATTTGAAATATTTGGGCGGGAAAAAAGGGCGGCAAAAATATTCCGAGCAGGTTAAGTTTGGGATTTTACCCGAAGACAATAAAACAAGACTTCAAAAGTCTCGTCTTGCTTTACTTTAGGGGGTGAGGTGATGTCATATGATATATTGACCTCCTCGGGTAAAATCCCTCAACGGCCGAACAAAGACATATACCGAACGGAAAGCACCGAGCAGGGTTTTTACCGAACAGCTGCTAACCCTCCTCGGTTTTCTGGTCAAAGATTAGTGGAAGACCCGGGAATAACTAACAAATTAACCGGCGTGAATGAACGTGCAATAATGGGGCGCGGATTTCTCGGACGTGTTGGGCTCCAGTTAAGCCACGATCACAGGACATCGTGTTACGGATCTCCCGCGAGCCAATCACTAGGAACAGTCCTATAAATACCCGCAGATGTCATCACAGAAGGGGTTGGATTTTTCTGGGCAAAAAGACTCCGAAGAGAGCAAATTTATGTCTGTTCGGTCTTTTCTGTTATTTCTATAAACAATTTGTGTAAGTCATTGAACAATTATTTTTTGTGTCCAGAGAGTCTTGTAAATCATCAACATTTTATAGTGAAGTTTTATACTGGACTAGGTCCCGTGGTTTTTCTCTCAATTTGAGAGTTTTCCACGTAAAAATCTTGGTGTGTATCGTTATTTTCCTTTAACACCTTATTCTACCTTATATTCGGAAATCACGGATCACATCAATATGAATTAACCATAAGGATGTTACTAGTTCATTAAGAATGTTACTAGTTTATTTAGTGGCCCATACATTCCACATTGATTCATTTCCCCCATGTCATAACCAATGGAGAATCTCTATGATGGTTAGAGCCTATAAATACCATGTTTTGGGCCCCTATGCCAACAATCTAATTAAGCCATAAAACACCATCTAAAGTGAGATTGCGAAGGCTTAGAAGAGCCAAAACTAGAATATCTTGTGAGCATAAAGCAATGGCTGGAGGTATAATATTTATCCATTTTATTCCGCATTTGATCTAACAAAATGGTTAGATCATTAAGAAATCACTAACATTTGGTATCAGAGCAAGGTTTTGCCTCTATCTTACTTCTTAGCTAATATTTTTAAGCATGATTTTACATTGGTAAAATATGAATTATGTGCATGTAAGATGATTTTTATGTAGTTATGCAATCTGTGAATTTCTCTGATGTTAAGTGTGATATTCCCGAACTAAAGAGTGATAACTATAAAGTTTGGAAGGAGAGAATTCTTCTTCATTTAGGGTGGATGGACATTGATTATGCCATAAGGAAAGACGAACCACCTCCGATTAATGAAATCAGCATTCCTGATGAGGTTGATCTTTATGAAAAATGGAGCGATCTAATCGTCTCTGCGTAATGTTCATAAAGACTAAAATCTCTGCTGGTATTCGAGGTTCCGTCGAAGAACATAAAAATGTCAAGCTCTACTGAAGGCTATAGATGAGCAGTTTGAGACTTCAGATAAAGCACTAGCCATCACCCTAATTATGAAATTTTCATCCATGAGGATCACTACTGTGAAAGGTGTGCGTGAGCATATCATGCAAATGAGGGACATTACGGCTCAAAAAGACTCTTGAGGTTGAGATGTCTGAATCTTTCCTTGTGTATTCTATTTTGAACACTCGTCCAAGTCAATATGGACTCTTTAAGATATCCTACAACACACATAAGGATAAATGGTCAATTAATGAACTTATGACCATGTGTGTTCAAGAGGAGGGAAGATTGACAATGGAAAAGAGTGAAAGTGTGTTTATGGCAACGGAAAGAAAGGACATAAACCAAGCCAAATGGAAAGGGAAAGGTAAAATACCGCCCCAATGTGGAATAAAAAAGGAATCTAAGTGTTTCTTCTGTAAAAAGGGACACATGAAGAAAGATTGCACCAAATTCAAGAAATGGCTTGAGACAAAAGGTAAACCAATCTCATTTGTCTGTTATGAATCTAATATGGTTGATGTTATTTATAACACATGGTGGATTGATTCTGGTTCTACAATCCATATTTCGAATACCTTGCAGGGTATGCGAAACCTAAGGAAACCAGTGGAAAGTGAGCAATGCATTTATTCAGGAAATAAGATGCGCTCACATGTGGAAGCTGTTGGGACATGCAGTCTAGTTCTAAACAGTGGTTTTATTTTGAATTTAGAAAAGACATTTTATATTTCTAGTTTTTCTAGGAATTTAATTTCAGTTTCAAGACTTGTACCGTTTGGTTATTCCTTTAAGTTTTCAGAAACATCTTTCAGTTTATATTATAAATCTCTTGTTGGGAATGGTACATTGTCCGATGGGCTTTTCTCTATTGATTTACAAAATAATGCTACTTATGATACTATGCATGTTTACACTGGTATAAAACGATGTGTTATGAATGAGGATTCCTCTATTTTGTGGCACCGGAGATTGGGTTATATCTCCATAGATAGGATTAAGAGATTAGTGAATGATGGAGTACTTAGTACATTGGATTTTACTGATTTCAGTACTTGTGTGAACTGCATTAAAGGAAAGCAGACCAACAAGTCCAAAAAGGTGCTAAGAGGAGTATAGACATATTAGAGATCATACATTCAGATATTTGTAGTCCAGTAACGGACTTGCATGGTCCGAGATATTTCATCTCTTTCATTGATGATTATTCACGATATATGTATATCTACTTGCTTCATAACAAGAACGAAGCACTAGACGCCTTTAAAGTTTTTAAGGCCGAAGTAGAGAAACAATGTGAAAAGCAAATTAAGATCGTGAGAACAGATAGAGGTGGAGAATATTATGGTAGATACACTGAGGATGGACAAGCACCTGGTCCATTTGCGAAGTTTCTTCAAGAGCATGGGATAGTTGTCCAATACACTATGCCTGGTTCTCCGGACCAAAATGGTGTAGCAGAAAGAAGAAAACCGAACTTTAATGGACATGGTGAGGAGTATGCGAAGTAACTCCAAGCTTCCGGAATCCTTGTGGACTGATGCTCTTAAAACGGCAGTGTATATATTAAACCGAGTTCCAACTAAGGCTGTCCCAAAGACACCATTTGAATTATTCAAAGGTTGTAAACCAAGTTTGCGACATATACGTGTTTGGGGATACCCGTCTGAAGTAAGAGTTTATAACCCACAAGAGAAGAAACTAGATCCAAGGACCATTAGTGGATATTTCGTTGAATATGCCGAAAGGTCAAAGGGTTATTGATTCTGTTGTCCATCTCATAGCACTAGGATTGTGGAATCAAGAAATGCGAAGTTTCTTGAGAATGACTTGATCAATGGGAGCGATCGCTTTCAGGACATTGTTTCTGAAAGAAATCATATTGACGCTCAAACTTCCACTCCAAGTGATAGATTGATTATCATTCGCAACACTCCTCAAGTTCAAACGGGTGTTGGACAACCAATCATTGAAGTTCCACAAGCTGCTGATAATATTCCAATAGATCAAGATGTTCAAGAATTGCCAGAAATTATTGAACATCCAGTTGAACAACATGATCCTGAGGAAAATGTTGATATAACATTAAGGTGATCTACTAGAGTAAGGAAATCAGCAATACCTAGTGATTATGTTGTGTATTTACAAGAAGTGGACTATAATGTTGGAGCCGAAAATGATCCTGAAACGTTTTCACAAGCCATGAGTTGTAAAGAATCAAGTTTACGGTATGATGCCAAGAAAGATGAGTTGAATTCTATGGCATCTAATGGAGTCTGGGATCTTGTTGAGTTGCCTGATGGTGTAAAAGCCATAGGATGTAAATGGGTCTATAAAACAAAGAAAGACTCAAAAGGCAACATTGAAAAGATATAAAGCAAGACTTGTCGCTAAAGGATTTACTCAAAAGGAAGGAATCGACTACAAGGAGACCTTCTCTCCTGTATCAAAGAAAGATTCACTTCGTATCAGCATGGCATTAGTTGCACATTTCGATTTGGAGTTGCAAGAAATGGATGTGAAAACAGCCTTTCTAAATGGAGATATTGAGGAAGAGGTTTACATGAAACAACCAGAAGGATTTTCGTTTAGTGGTGGTGAGCAATTGTTGTGCAAGCTCAAGAAATCTTTATATGGATTGAAACAAGCTTCCCGTCAGTGGTATTTGAAATTTCATGACGTAATCTCTTCATTTGGATTTGTAGAGAACATTATGGATCAATGTATATACCAAAAGGTCAGTGGGAGTAAGATTAGTTTCCTTATTCTGTATGTGGACGACATTTTACTTGCAACCAATGATAAGGGTTTGCTACATGAGGTGAAATAATTTCTCTCTAACAACTTTGATATGAAAGATATGGGCGATGCTTCTTATGTCATAGGCATTAAGATACATAGAGACAGAATTCAAGGAATTCTGGGCCTATCTCAAGAGACCTATATCAACAAAGTTTTAGAGAGATTTCGGATGAAAGATCGTTCACCGAGTATAGATCCCATCGTGAAGGGTGACAGTTTCAACTTAAACCAGTGCCCGAGAAATGATTTTGAGAGGGAACAAATGAAGAACATTCCTTATGCTTCTGCCGTTGGAAGCCTAATGTATGCTCAGGTCTGCACAAGACCTGACATTGCATTTATTGTTGGGATGTTAGGAAGATATCAGAGTAGTCCAGGTATGGACCACTGGAGAGCTGCAAAGAAAGTAATGAGGTACCTTAAGGGGACCAAAGTTTACATGCTTATGTATAGACAGACCGATAATCTGGAAGTGATTGGCTACTCTGATTCGGACTTTGCTGGCTGTGTTGATTCACGGAAATCAACATCAGGATACATTTTTATGTTTGCTGGTGGAGTTGTATCTTGGAGAAGTGCAAATCAGACATTGACTGCTACTTCCACTATGGAAGCTGAGTTCGTATCTTGTTTTGAGGCTACATCACATGGTGTATGGATGAAGAGTTTCATTTCTGGACTTAGAGTCGTTGATTCGATCTCTAGGCCTTTGAAAATGTATTGTGATAATTCGGCTGCAGTTTTTATGGCTAAGAATAATAAAAGTGGTAGTCGAAGCAAGCACATCGACATCAAGTATCTTGCCATAAGAGAACGTGTTAAAGATAAAACTGTGGTTATTGAACACATTAGTACCGAATTAATGATTGCTGATCCTTTGACAAAAGGCATGCCACCACTAAAATTTAAGGATCATGTAGAAAGAATGGGACTTGGTCCCTATATGTAACTTTCGTTATAAGAACGAATGTTTGTAAAACTCTGTTTGTGATATTTTCTCATATTTTGACTTGTGTACACATTTATTTTGAGAAATATCATTGATGTTTGGACCTTGAATAAACATATGGTTTATTCATTAAGAAATATGGACTGGGATTTGAGGAACATGACGCATTGTGATACATGGAAGATAATACTCGTATTAAGAGAAATTATCGCCAATTAATTTCCTCGTTAACAGCAGAATCTATGATTCATGTATTTTTGTTTCTTACTGTGGTGAATGGAGAAATATATGGACCAAGTGGGAGAATGTTAGTAACATATGAATTAAGCATAATGATGTTACTAGTTCATTAAGGATGTTACTAGTTCATTTATTGGCCCATACATTCCACATTGATTCATCTCCCCCATGTCATAACTTATGGAGAATCTCTATGATGGTTAGAGCCTATAAATACCATGTTTTGGGTCCCTATGCCAACAATCTAATTAAGCCATAAAACACCATCTAAAGTGAGATTGTGAAGGCTTAGAAGAGCCAAAACTAGAATATCTTGTGAGCATAAAGCAATGGCTGGAGGTATATATTTATCCATTATTCCGCATTTGATCTAACAAAATGGTTAGATCATTAAGAAATTTACTTACAACTTTATCATGTCAAATTTCGTAAGTTTGTGGTCAATTTTGACATGTAAGAAATAAGAGTTACTAAATCGGAAAAGCCACTAAATTATGTGGAAAAAATTGCTGATGTGGTCCAATATTTTCCGTGTTCTGTTAAGTGAGTGCAATAGAAATAAATAGGAGACACCACAATTTTTTACGTGGAAAAACGAAGGGAAAAATCACGGAACCAGATCCAGTATAAACTCTTCACTACGAATACGAATGATTTATAGAGTTTCAATACAATATTTAAGCAATGAAATAAAAACAAAGCAACCAGGCTATTTTTTCTCTCCTGGGTGAAGTAATAACCGAACAGAATGAAGCTTATGTTCTTCTCGATGTCTTTTTCACAATAGATCTCAACCCCTCTCAACGTGACTCTAGGTTGGTATATATAGTGCCAACTTCAGCAGTTAATGTGCATTAAGTTTGGAACATGATCTGCCATTGTTCTTGGTGTGATTGGCTTCAGACAGTTATGTCCGGGTCTTCCGCTGTTGTTTGACCAAACGAGCCGAGTAGGCATCTCTTATGCTCGGGCAATTCATGCTTGGTCTTATTCGGTACTTATATGTGATTTTACCCGATGAGACGTATTCATACTATGACATCAATTGGTTGTTATCCTCTCAAATAAAAATATATTCAATTTGGCTTCTATTTACATTGATAGTAAATAGAGTTATCGACTGGCTGCTGTCCACTATCAATTTGATGTAATAAATATTTCTACATTGCACAATTATGAAGTTATAGTAAAAGGCTACCTATGTGCCATACTGGCTCCTGTCCACTATCAATTTAACATGGGATTCATAAGTTCTAATGATATATTTTATATGTGATGTATTATCTCATCCAGTGTCCATATAAAATATATTTATATAGAGTTATCGACTGGCTGATGATTTACATCTTGTTGCTTAATGTTTATTAATCTTTTCCATGTTATTTATATTGCACTGTGAAATTAAATATCAAAATATGCAATGCGACAAAATCGACCCATAAAATTTATAGCGAATATATAAAACATAGTCTAATTGAGGGTTTTCGGCAACAAACCTCTATGTTTTTTTGTTCAAATTACCAGCACCCACTCCGTGCATGACGTGAGGGGGGAAATGTGCAATGTTTTGCAAACCAGGGAATAAAATACATATTTACAAACCATATGACAATATCACAAGGGGTAAATGTATATTTACAAACCACGGGGATAAAATGTCACCGACTCTCCAATTGAGAATAATCCAGTTTATGTGCGACAAGAGCTTGATTACATGTTAAAGTCAAAAATAGCATCTAGATAATTATCTCGTGCAGAAGTTTTTAAGATCGGATAAAATGTCTCTTAATGATCATTACCATTTGACTTACACAATCAAATAATTTTTTTAAAAAAAAAAAACTAAATATGTAAAACGTGAAATGATCAATTGTTAATTAGTGGGACAATTCGTTGTATTTTAAGATTCATCATGCGAAAAATTATTAAAATTGAAGGAAAGGTGACAAATATTAAATTCACTGGGCCTCACTCATGGATCAACTCAATACGATTGGTCTAAAATTGTTGGTATATTAGTTTGTATATTTTTAAGTTAAAAGATGTTGTGTTTTAATATTGAGTTGATATATAAATAAGGCTCAAATCGGATGCATAAAAGTATTTCTCAGTTTGGTTTGCCAATACACCTCGATTATCTTATCAGCTTAGATAGCCTTCTCAATTCGTATTGTCTTCTCATATCTTCAAATTATTCCCTATAGATTTTGTCATTTTTCGACTGCTCCTATTAGCTGATGAGCTCTCCTCTGCTCAATATTTACTTTGCTGTATGAGAGTTGTTGAGTTCTAAGTGTTTATTTCATAATAGGTAACTTCTCACTTTCCAACACTTAGATTCCCAAAGCATTATATTTCCCAATTGACCGATTTCCGATTTCCCAATTTGCGTAGTATTGCCTATACCTAGAATTTCCAAGTTTTATCCGAGTTGGTGGCAATTTATCTGATGTGAGATCGCTACAAGACACTTTACCCATGTTGTTTGTAAACAGACAATTTTTATCCCATTGTTTGAAAACAGACAATTTACCCCGATGGTTTTCAAAATAGTGAGTTTACCCCATATATTTACAAAACATAACATATTGTCCATAGATGAGATGTTTTGAACCTATTCACAAACCACAGTAAGTAAACTGTCTATTTTCAAACTTAGGAGGGTCAACCTGCTATTTTAAAAATCATATGGGGGTAAACTTTCTATATTCAAATCACAGTGGTATAAATTGCATATTTATAAAACCACAATGGGTTCGTCGCCAAAACCCATTTTATCCTGATCTATTATTCCCGACCTATTACCTGTCGTCTGATTTATCGAGACCCTTGCATGCCTCCTATATTCTTAATTTTTTTTAAAAACAAATTGATGTATAATAAGAGAATTTTTACACAAACAAGATTTGGTTCCCCTAAAATGTTTATAGTTTTGAATTTATCCCAATACAAAAAATTCCAAGTTCTAGGTGAAGGGGTAATAAGGATAAGAAACAAAGCGTGCTTTGCCCAACTCAAAGTCATATAAAAACGAATGTGTTTGTTTCCCCGCAATCATCTTTTACTTTTGCTTTCTCTCTTTCCCCTTTTTTTCCGTCGCTCACTTTATCATTTATGTACTCTCAAACATTCCTATCTCCATTTCTCGGCTTTTGGGATTATACTCGTTCAAAGTCCTTGACTCCATTATTTCATTTCAAATTGTTTATTCCATATATATTGTTTCCTATAAAAATATATATATTAAAATTCAATAATTCATTTTACAATTATGAAATAAACATGACACATGTCGATGCACAATACTATGTTCCGTAATTTCAATTGTAAAATGTTATATAAATGTAGGTTCAAGCGCTTGCCGCTTTACCAAAAAACTATAGCTAGTGGTAACGATGTAACTCTAATCTTTAAACTGTATAACAGTCCAAGCGACATGCTTCGATCGCTCTCCAAGCAGGACAATTATTGCACGCCAACAAAGTTTCTCCCAATAATTGCACTACATTGCAAATCATGAGAATCGAAGACGTAGGATCAAGCGCTTGTCACTTTATCAAAGCTATAACTGGTGGTAACGGTGCAACTCTAATCTTTAAACCACGTTTCGATCACTCTCTAAGCAAGAACAATCACTCTACTTCAACAATAACAATGCCTAGATTGGTCTTTATGATAACTATATAATAAGCATCGTTCTTATCAAGTTCATTAATGGCCTACAAATATCGCATAAGCTTAATTTTCTTAAGGCATGATGCACTTATGCATGAGGTCGAGATGCCAAAAGCTCGAATAGATATTATTATTTTTTGCTTCGATGTTAATTAAGATTGAGCTTTATATCACCCGAGTCCAATAAGCTTGAGCTCGACCGATATTACTAAGCAAAGATCGGCTCGAACAAGAGAAAATTCCATGAATATATGATCATAAATCACATTCTCTTAATGAATGGGTAATTATTAAAAAGAAAAAAAGAATTTAAATTTAAACAAATAAATAAAAGAAAAGCATGTGGGAAACACTTTTTGCCACTGAAATCTAAGAAGGCGATCAGGAGTGATTAAAGGTCGGGGTGACCCGTAAAGTAAAGAAAGTGAGAGATAATTAAGAAAAAAGGGCAAATAAAGTATGTTCTTTTATTACTTTATATTATTATTATTATTTCTTCGATTCACATTGTATGTATTTTGCATGCAAATTGATGACATCCTTCATCATTACTGCCCCTCACTTTATTTCATTTTTGGCTCGGATCCCAATAAATATACATGAAATCATTCTCTCAATCTTTTATTTCATTCTTTCTTTCTCACTCTGTACAACCATACAAAACAGCTTTTTGAATTTATTTCTCATCTTTTGGACCCCATCAACTTTGTGGGAATTATAAATCCAAATCTTTGAATATTGACATGCATAGATGACCAATGGAAAAGATAGGACATGCACGTTGTTACATGGAGGAGTGGCATGCCATGAATGTAAATATGTGATCCACTCAAGTCATAGTCTCGGTGATGGGATCCAAACTCAATCCAGTCAAGTGAGCTACAATATCTCGTATTCTTGAAATGATTACACCAAGCAATTAGATCGAGTTTAGCTAAAAAAACCAAACAGAACATAGTCGAACTAATTTGTTCTCTAATATATTAAATATTTGTTAAAAACAGAGTAAAAACATTTAAAAGAAAACAGATTTGTTTCTGAAAATTCGAAGCCAACGCTTCTACATCTTCTATCATTCCATCGAATGGAAGGATTCACTAGAAGATTTTGAATTATACAACCATTTGTAAAATCCAACTTTGAACGATGCCACCTTACGACCTAAACTCCTAATATCTCAACTCCACCAACTGAAGTTACATTTGCAGCTAGGGGTATATTCTTTAATGTCGCATATGCAAAGACCATGTGTAGACAATGTGTTTCACAGTTACAGACTTCACTATCTGTTTAAGCTTATAATTACAATGAAGATAGTGAAGCAATATGTCACAAATGATCTCTAAATAGATCTGATACAACAATGTGAGTGGTGCCTAAGATTTGAGGTTGGCTCTCATATAAGTCAGATTTCATGTAGCTCCCCATCTTGGATCTCCTTTGTAATGGTTGGATACTTCTCTTTCTTTTATCTTAAAGGAGTTGCGTTTATAGTCCTCAACGGTAATGTATACGTTAGACACAAGAATATGATCGTTGACAAAGATTCTGCACGATTCTTGAGCTTGCAATAGTCATATTAGCGTTTTGGATGTTTCTCGTAACTTAGCTGGTCAGCTTAGTTGAACTAAGTTGTACTGAACTGACTTAGACTTAGCTGGTTTTTTAATTTTTTCTTTTTTAAGAAAAAGGGCGAATATATGATAATAATAATAAGTGTATTTATTGTTCAAAAAAAATTTAATAAGTGAATTTAAGCTAAAATATATAAGTAGACAAAAACGTGTTAATATGTGTATTTAAGCTAAAAATTTGAATTTCTCCATACTAAAATAATTTTTCTAAAAATTTGAATTTTATCTATGAGTCACTCAACTAAATTATGGAAGCAACTGGTATTCAAATAACCACTCAATTGATATGTGCGTACCCTGCTGTGTGTCTGAATCAAGGACTATAATTTATATATGTTGGGATTGGAATAGACTTATGTCCTATTATGCTGAATACAAATTATAATAATTGCACAAAACAAAAACAAAAATAATGTGGACAAAAGCATGTACAGTTCTGCCATTGGTCGATCTGTTCAATAGAAGCTTGCAAACTATTTAATTGGACAAATATATAAATAAAATAATAGATTACTGAAAAAGTACTAAATATACGAACCAAGATCACGACGGAATGTAAATTGCGAAATATAAATGACATAAAACTTACGTGGTTCGATCTCAACATCGACCTACAAGCACAATTCAATTAAAGAATCCAATACAGCACACTCTTGTCTTCCTTAATTCTCTCTGTATTTTTTAATATGGTAGTCCAGAACTTGTCAAGAACAAAACTCTCTGGTTGTACTCCTTGTGATTCTCTTGATCGTCCCTCTTGAATCTTGCTTCTCTTTGAGATATGTAGAATTATCTCATTTCAGTATACTTGCTGTATCAAGAGATGACCCTTGTAAGTTCCAACCAATTCTTGATCCTAAACTCCTGCTGACCCTTTGACCATCACTAGCCGTTAGTAAGAGTTCACAACTGCAAGTGTAGAAAAAAACAGATAGATTGTGCCTTTTGGCAATGAACCTCATATTGATTTTTCAAATAGCCAATTTGTATATATATAATTTGTAAATAGACAGTTTATCTCAATGTGGGCAGTTTAACCCCTCCGTACGAGGGGCATTGTGTGTGTGTGTGTTTTTTTAACCAATGGGAGTAAAATGTTTACAAAACCACGTAGAGTAAAGTGCAGTAAAATACATATTTAGAAACCATATGTAAATTTCTATTAGCGATACCACAGATAGATAAATTGCTACCGACTCTAAATATTGGGAAAATTATGGTTATTCTCTTTGGAGCAAGTAATAATAATTACAAATTTCAACCCCCATGGGCCCGGTGGCAAAGGCTTGTGACTTAAGAGTCTTGCTCCTCACTAGGTCTCATGTTCGAAACCATCAGTTGCTATCAATTTCTGTGGGGTCAGTCCATACGATGGCGCAAAGCCCCAGCTTCAATTGGGCCCCCCGCTAGTGGATGGTGGATTGGTCTCCGGATTAGTCAGTCTTCGGGCCGGATACCGAGTCATAAAAAAAAAATTGCAAATTTCAATAAATAATCATAAAATTTATTTAGTTCGATGAAAGAGTTGAAGTCTTCATCCTTAATCCATACAATATTATTATATTACAATCGGGGTTCTCGACAATTTGCATCCCATTATGCGACAACCATATTTTTGAAGTAAATTACTGTTAAAGTTTTAGAGCCTTCCAAGTTATTTTAATATGAAACATCTCTCGATTTTTTTTTTTGTCATCAGATTTTAGTGCTCCCAATTTTAAAATTTCAGGTAAGCAAAATATTATATCTTTCAAAAATTTCCATAGTCGACTTAGAAACTACTTAGAGTTTTATATATAAAAAAATATATTAAAACATTATGGATTAAAGAACCAATATATATGGTGACATGGCCATTTGAGAATTGAGGCAGTAACTTTGATGCCAGCAAAAAGCTTCGGGACTCGGGAGGCACATTCCATTTAGAGTGGAAAAGTCCCTTGAAATGCGTACAGATCCATTATTGCAGTCAAAAGTTCATATCAACTTTACGCTTGTGTCTTACCTACCTCATAAAACATCACTTTATAGGCTACATCTACTAAACATTGAGAATATTCTCATGGGAATATTCTCAATGTGTGGTAGGATCTACCACATAGAGCAATGTGGGATCTACCTCATTAGATAGTGTCCCATATGGTAGCCAAGATGGTCCCCAACTTTACGTCATTATTGTGTGGTGGGATCTACTACATATGATGGTGCCTTATAAGATAGCCAAGATGGTCCACAACTTTACATCATTGTTGGATCTCCTTCAGTATTTGAAGATATATATATATATATATATATATATATATATTGCCCAGAATTTTTGTAGGACATATGTATATTTTATCCAAGCACAAAGATATCAATAATATACAAATATAACGCAATTGACATGATTATCATGAAACAATGAAATAAAGATAAACGCAGGATTTACATGGTTCGGATTGTGATCCTACTCCATGGAAGCATCAAGCAACAAGTTTTTCCACTATGAAATCAATGAAATTTACAAGTCCAGAATCAATGATTAACTCCCCTATTTTATACACGATAGATTACAAAACAGTTACTTAAGTTCCATCAAGTAATCTAACTGTAACTAATAGTCTTGAATGACTGATTCTCCCTACTCTGTTTCAACCTTCATAGTGTCATTGTTTGTGTCAGCAGGACCAACTTTTTACAATCTCAATAACTGAAAACTCTTTTTTTCTTTTAAACGACAATTATCTTTCTTGGCTTTGGTTTGTAATAGAGGTGTAAATGAATTTAATCGGTTCAAGGATTTTTCGGGTTGTTAGCTTGGATATTATTTGATTTATTCTTAAAAGTATATAGCTCATGCCAAACTCAAATATGCATATTATGAAACCCCAAACTCGAGAGATTTAATATTTTATAGATAAACATACAATTCCATGAGCTCACAAGTCCGCATTTGATTTTCGAGTTTCAAAAAGTCTGAAAAATGTAAATCTGGAAAATACAGAAAATAAATAATATTAATTATTAATCCGAATCATTTTCATGCTTAATCAATAATGCTCTTACCTCAAAAATAAAAATAAAAATAATGCTCTTTTTAACATATTAATCATATCATATTCTCCATTGTCCAACCGATTTATTGCTTGCAATTCTTAAGGGATAACAACCCTTAAATAAAAAATTTCGAATCTAATGGTTTAAAATATCCATAAGGGCAAAACATCCAACAAACTCGTCCAACCAAACAGACAATCTATTTGAGTTCTTCCCTATTGCTGAAATACAGAAATCTGACACTCTCACAGAATTTTAGTAATTATTTAAATTGGGGCACCATACACCATAATGCTTTTACTTTTATCCTTTTCTTTTACGCAGTTCACATATTTACTTTCTAAATTTTGACTTCCTTCTTCGTTCTATTTTTAAAAAAATTGACACATTTTTTTTTTTAAATAATTGAGTTTGTTGGATCGAGCGCATACGATTTTACCAATAACTATAGTTAAAAATAATGACGTAACTTTTAAGGGTAATGGCGCAATTTCAATATTTTCAACCATACACTGGCACAAACGCCATGTGTTCGACCGATCACAAAATAGAGACAATTATTGAACCCTTGACATGTTTATTTTATGATTATGTTGATAGCATGGCGAACAAAAGTGATAAGGAGGGGGCATCTTATTACCCAATTTTTTTTTAAAAAAAAACATTGCACATCCCAAATTGTAATTTGCACCCCCAAAAATTGTAGTTTGCTCCCAATTATATTTTTATCCCTTAAATATTTTTTACCCTCCAAATTTAATGTTATTATTTTTACCCATTATATATATATATATATATATATATATATATATATATATATATATATATATATATATATATATATAGATAAATATATATCACCTAAAAGCGAAACTTTTTTAGGGTCATTAACAAGAAATTTGAAACTAAAATTTTTAGGGTCATTAACAAGAAATTTGAAACTATTCTTCTGCTGTTTATGCAAACTAATCACTGTGTAGTAATTAAACATATGATTAGGATCGGGCCCTCACATGTATGCTCCAAGTTGTAATATTTACAACTTTCCTAGCTTGGTAATAATTTCTATCGTTGTAATATTTCTGTTATTTCAATTCAGTTTGTTTATGTATTCCGAGTCAAGTCTCATTAAATGAGAGACTAACAAGTTCGTCTCATTCCAGAAAGATATGTATTAATGTAATAAATATTATAAATATTTTTCAGAATAAAAGAAAGGTTGTTGCCGATCTATCTTCCAGATTTCTTTAAATCTTATATATATCTGGTTATACTCTACGCCCTAAGGTAGGAAAAAAATTAGGATTGTGATGCCTACTGTTGAATGCCCCATTGCAGAACCATTGGTTGCGCTCGTGTGGTTGATAGTGAGAAGCCATTGTAAAACCTGGTGGGATACCCGACAGTAGTTTGACCAAAAATGTATATCAGGTTGTCAAAATTTTATTGTAGGGAGCTGTTATAATCTAATTAGGAAGGTTATTAAGCCGGCAATGTGGTTTGAGACTTATTTGCAAAGTTCATAAAACATAAGGGTTATTATTGTCCTTTTGCCTACCTTTGGACCTATGTGAACTCATGTTTTTTTTTTTGTAGACTATAATGAATTATTGTTTACCAAATGGTATTGACCCGTAATTACCCAAACAAAAACTTCATTTCCGGACATTAATCTCTAGGTTAGTCACACAAGATACATATTGATGATAAAAAATAATAATTTATTCTATTAAAAATTAAAAATTTATTTTATAATATTTTAAACAACGAAAAATTAAAATTGATTTACAGAAATTTTTTTATAAGATCATTTACATCTATTAAGATCCACCATCTGAGATATATTAAGTGGACAATATGAAACTCTTTCCTATATGAGAACTTTGGAGTCCATTATATTTATTCATAGAAGATGGTCATCAATATACAATCGAGCTTTCATTAAAACACGACTTTATCTCTTCATTGGTCAAAGAGTCAAAGTCAATAAAATATAGAAGAAATTACACATAGGTACCACTTTTGAAAACATGTTTCAACTAAATCTAGCAAAATATTTTCTTTTCAACTAAATACATCTTGTGGGAATCTTCTTTCAACTAAGTCCATTTTTATGAAACCCTAATCTAATTAGTCATTTGCTATTCCTATAACACCCTTATTCTAAAAACCAATTTATAACATATGAATTATCTCTTCCTCGTCGTGAGAGTTGGTGTTGTCGCGTATTCTGGGAAATCAGTAATGGTGGTTATGTGAGGTGTATGGAGTGGCGGCAGCGTTGTGGTGGATGCGACGGTGACTCCTTTTCGTTTCGCCAAATGTCCTTCTTCTCCAACCACAAAAAACATATGTTTAGTTTCAAATTTGTTTGCTGTTTTTATGGTATTTTTGGATTTAATTAACATTGAACTTTTATTTCACTTTTGGTGCACATTATGTGTTTGCTAAAATGTCTCTTTAGGTAAACAAATTTTTTTGTAGCAAATTTGAAAAAGATAAACAACATATCATCTCCTTCCAAAAGTTTTGATTTATTTTTTTCAACTTTCATTTGTTTATGTACAACATACCAAGTAAAAAATAGACTCAAAAATTCCATTGTCATTCGTTTACATACTGTTTCATTTTTAAACTTTCAGACATCATGTCACTACGTTAGTGGAAGGATCTATAATAACATAAACAATGCATATATGAAATTCCCGACAATTTATCAGTGAGGTAGCACTATCTTATCTTCCCAAATCAAAGTAGAAGAATTAACAATCTTAAACAAGCAAGCAATGCATAGCGGTGCATGTAAATTACATGCACCGGTAGACTCAACAATTGCATTAGTTCTCAAATTACATAATAAATAAGTATCATACAATAATTGTTAAAGACGATCACAAATAACACTTAAAAATTAAGATATGTTGGTGTAATATATCATCGTTTGAAAAACAATATACTTTTGTTATTTGAATATTCAATAATTTATCATATATTATATACTCATCCATAATAAAAATTTAATTTCTAAAATAATATATTGTATCTTTAATTTGTTATAAGATCAACAAACAACATATACCGGTGCATGTAAATTGCATGCGCCCCTAGTTTACCGGTGCATGTAATTACATGCACCGCTAGTCGACCGATGCATGTAATTTACATGCACCGATAGTCTACAGGTGCATGTAAATTACATGCATCGGTAGACTCAACATTTGACCGGTGCATGCATGTAAATTACATGCACCGATAGTCTTATGTGATGAAAGTTTCTGCGTGTTCCTCATGCCTTGTCACTCTTCGATCATCTTTCATGCTTCTCGATCATGATTGTAAAATGGTATCAGAAGGAATTTTTTGCATTCGCACATCACTCTGAAGTTCGATCTGCTCAATTTTATTTGACAATCCAATTCATGACTACCTGTATGTCTCATACATCTTCTTCGATCAACAATGGCAAGTCCGTCATTGATGATCCTTTCAATCCATATTTTTTGCATCACTCGGACTATTCATGAATGCTTCTTGTTCTCAGCCTTTAGTTGGTGAGAATTACGCTGATTCGCACTGTGACGGCGTTGGTGGTTGGGACATATGGCTGATGTGAGGGTTGGAGACTAGGGTTTTGATGTTGAAGGAGGTAATCCAAGGAAGGCAGAAGACTATTTTGGTCATTTTGACCAAAATTGGACCTAGTTGAAAGAATTTTTTTTTGGGTGACTGGGCCGAAAAAATCTTTTACCAACTAGTACCGGCCCGAAATTTTCCCTAAAATATATCATCCTTTAAATTGTAGGTAGAGGTGGCAAAATGTGTGGGCCATACAACCCGTATTTTTTGGGGTTAGGCCCATCACAACCCTTGACTCATGGACCTATCGCCTGTGCCGGGACAGCCCACAGGTTGGTAGGACCCGTTTAATTTATTTTTATTTTTACTCTTTAAATATATTAATTTTTAGAATAAATATTTAATGTTTATAAAATAAATATTGACACAATTATTATGAAATTTAAATTTATTACTATAAAAAAATTACAATAACCAATCAAAACTATGAACTTACAAAATAATAATAAAAATTAACGAGTCACATTTTCAAATTAAAAAAATGAGACAAAAGACTAAAGCTATAAAAACGAGCTAGGTCGATCCAAATAGGTTGGCTCGTCTAACTCGCGGCTCAAACGGGCCCAACCCATTTTGGTCCACCTCCACGCGGGTTGGGAAAACTCCAACCCAACCCAACCCGAGGTAGGCCACAATTTTAGGCAGGTTAAAATTAGAAAAATGAAAAAAATAAAATAAGGTAAAACATATTACTTAGCCTGTAGATATTGTTTTGGATTATTATTTTAATAATCAACATTACATATTACAACAAATTTTTCAAACATGTAACTACTAAAAAATCGGCTTTAATGACACTAAAAAACGTCACGAAAAGTGGCTAAGGTGATGCTTTTAATTTTAGTGAGGCTTGTTTAAAGCGTCATATATGCAGGTGTTTCAATAAGTATGTAAGGTATAGTGACAACGTCAGGAAAAGCAGTATCAGTGTCGCTTTAAAGCTTCATTTTAGCTTATATTCTCTTAATTGTATTTTGTGTCACAATTGTGTGATTTTGCAATGCTTCATTAATTATATAAATATTACATTAGAAGATTTTTTTCTAATAGTGTGTGCACGCCACACTGTTCTTTTTATCGAATGGGAGAAGAGCATGGAGGACGATATTTGAGGGGCTTAAATAAAGAAGCAAAGGTTCGAAATTGGCGTTGAGTGTGGAGCGGCAGAAAATCATTTCAGGCCAAAAAGTAGACGAGGGAGAATGAATCTGTATAGCAGCCGACAAGCACAAGACTGAGGGTGAGAACTGAAATAAAATTAGGTTAGGTTAACTATAAAATCATGGACCAACCTATCTACAACAAACCGTGATTTGCCGACATGGCCCATATGCCATGAGCAGTCCGACATGGCCCGTTATTGTAATAAAAATGGGCCATGCTGGACCACGGGCTGCAAACCCGTTTTGCCACCTCTAGTTGTTTGCTACCACCCCAAGTTTTGAAATGCTTGAAATAACAACACAATATGTGATCACATCTTTACAATTCTTAAAAATATGACAAGGAAATGTAAATTGATCACTATACTCATCAAAAGTCGGATCTCTACATGTCTTCAAATCAAGTTTTGATCTATTTTGTGTGAAATAAGAAAAACTATTTGTTTTCAAATGAGAATTTTTTTAATCGATTGTTTAGTAATTATCAGTAAAATATTGGACTGCTAAAATTGCATCCCCACCCCCCCGAAGTGCAACACCCACTTCATTTCTTGTTCAACTCTGCACACAAGGCAAGAACTTGAGTAATGAAAGATATTACTAGCACTATTTTTGAGATAATGTTATACATATGTCATAATTAAGCATATAAGATATAAATTAAAGTGATTAATTTTGTCTATAAGCAAACCGATACTTCATGAATCGTTGTAGTCATCCTGCGACCTCAACATTGAGACAAAGAGTCCCAATGTCTCGTTCCAGGATCTCTAGGTTTTCCCTGAGATTCCTAACTCGTTTGAGGGTATCGCTAGCAATGTGTCCCTCCATCTCGTGTTAAGAAATCTGCAAGAATATTTTTATCAGATTTCGCAATGACAATATCATAATCATAATATTGGCATTCAACTACCATCTTAAAAGTCTAGCATTTTCTGGTTTTGATTCGATTTTATTTTTCAGAAAAGACTTAACACTAGTATTATCTATTTTTAAGATAAATTTCTTTGCGAATAAAAATAGTGGTCATTTTTTAAAAGCCTTTCGAACCGCAAAGAACTATTTCTCGTTGATGTGCCATCTGATAACTTCGCTGCTGTCGAATAGACCGCTGCAATATCTGCATGGTGCTTCTCCATCTATTGTGGCCTTCATAAGTACAACAACCCATCAATGATCACTGGCATCTGTGTATAATACCAGGTCATCCTTGTCATTTGGAATTGCAAGCTTTGATAGTTTCCTGCAAACTTCTTTAAGCTGTTTGACAGCTTGTCTGTTATCTTCATTTCACTCAAATTTAACATATTTTTTGAGTAGTGGACTGAACACTTTCTTGTGATTTGCCAAGTTATTGATGAACATCCCAGCAAAATTAACAACACCCAGAAAACTCTGGAGTTGCTTTAAATCCTTGAGGTCATCCGGATATCCTTGCACTTTCTCATGATTCTGCAAGATGATTCCCGATTCTTCAATCTCAATTCCAAGGAACTCGATTTGTCTTGTGGCAATTATTGTCTTCTTTTTGGAGAGCACTAATCATTCCTTGTAACAAACGTCTGAAAAGATTTCCAAATGCTTCAGATGTTCTTTCATGTTTCTTGACGCGATGAGGATATCATCAATGTAAACGAACATGAAGCTGAAGTAATCTTTAAAAATATTATCCGTCTTCATTTGATATATCTGGGGAGAATTTTCCAATCCCATTGGCATGACATTCCAGATGTAGTGTCCTTGTGGTGTGGAGAATGTTGTGAACCTTTTGCTCGCTTCCTCCATCTTAATATGGTAGAATCAGATCTACAATCAAACTTAGAAAACACTTTGGCATTCTTGATGCTATTTACCAAATGTTCTCTGCTTAGGATATAATATCCATCGAATTCCAATTTCTCGTTGATACTTTGTAATTGATCATCAATCTTGGTTTTCCTCTTTTAATTTCTCCATGATTCCGTACGAGAAATCCCGGACTGCTGTATGGAGAAACACTTGCTGGGATTAACTTAAGGTCAAGATGTTCCTTAAGTATCGTCTGCATATCTTTTCGATATTCCTGATTCATGGGGATCGGTTTGTACCTTACGAAATCATACTCTCTTCAAGTTTTAACTTTCAAAGATTCTTTAAGATCGTTTCTATCCCATCATGCAATAGGATCCTCATTGTAGTTCCTCTGGATCTTCCTTTTTACTTCCTTGAGAGTAATCTGTTCTTCGATGGTAGCATCAGGTTGCATGGCTTTCTTATGTAATGCCTTTTTCAGTAACAGTGGATGTCAAGATTAACTTCTTCTTCTTTTTCATCTTTATCCACATCTTCATTCTATTCTCTGAATGAAATTATATTTATACCATCAAAAGTCATTTTTTGATTTGACCTGTTCCTTGTTGCCTAAATTGAAGAATCGCTTCACCAAATCTCCGCTGATCCTTTATCTAGGGTGTCAAAGTTTTCCTTCATCACCATGCTTGCTGCGAAAACTAATGAAAATTTCCTGTGAAACGCCTCCCTTAGTCGTTGGACAATAATCTTATGATCACAAAGGGTTGTGAAAATAAGCCTCCTTGTCTCGTTCTCTTGTGTAAATCGCTTGAATGTCTGTAGGAAATTGTTTTCTAGCAGCATATCAGCTCCTGTATCATGGAAACAAATAGGTAGAGTCTTGACTTTGTACCAGGGGTACCGCCTGCTCCGCCGATTATGATTTCCGCCGACTGGACTCCTTCATTAAGAATAAGAATCCGTTTGGAAAAATCTCTTCCTGCAATGGCTGGTAATTTCTCACCAACTTCTTCAGGGAAGATGTCACGTTTGGCAATGCATATTCCAGCTCCTGAATCAATATAAGCTGCAAAATATTCTGGTCGATATTTCTCGTATAACATCCCGATTGAGATGTATATTGAAAATGGACTAGTGGTCATCTGATCCGATCTCTTTCTTTCCACCGTGAATTTCATTCCGTCTTGTAATCTTTCCCAAGGATTATGTTCCTTACTCAATCCCCAGAATGAGTTGTTCTTAGATTATTCATGTCGTTCCTTCAATTGTTAGATCAATTTCATCAATATGAAGATTTCCTTGTATTTGCCAACTGTAGGTTGTTGCAAATAATATGAAACATCACAAGGGAATATATTATTCTTCTCAATGATGTCGAAGATTATCTGAACTTCTCTCCAGCCTTCTGGGAATTTCAGCATTCCTGTTGTTTTGAATACATCAGGGACTTTCTGAATTCTGCTCGAGACGGCTTTCTGTTTTTCCCCGGGATAGTTATTGATTAACATATCTTGTTGGAAAGACATCCTTCATGCAACTGCTCTCAAACAAGAATCTTTGACGTTCAGGATTCTCTTGTCGAAGATTGCCAGATTGAGTGGCGAATCAATTCCTTCCTTGAAAGTTGCATTGATGATCACTCTAATGGCTCCAATATGAATCCATGAAAGTGTTAGCAACTTCTCTTTTTACCTTGTTATTAATCTCCTGGATATCTTTGTAGGGGATTAACTGAATTTCAATTTGTTTTCCCGTGAACTCCACCGGGATAGCAAACTCACATGTTGTCACCTTATGGATAATTTGATGCTTCCTGCTTCGAAGACCAATCATATATGTGGGGTCCTCGTTACTTAATCAATTATGTATCAATTAAGCATACAGACGTGAGTCTGAATTAAGTAAAAACATGCACTGATTAAGAGTATCGTACTAGTTAAGTTGTTACAAAACCTAACCAGCTATACATCACATGTACAAACAAAACCTACTACAAGATAACTCCTAAGCAGTGGTTCAGCTCGCAGCGGAAAATGACTCACATCCCGTCTCCCCACGTCTATGAGTCCCTACAGAAACATTCACACAATGAGTATAGAGAACAACTATCTCAATGCAATATCAAAACACAATATCAATATCAACGATAAAGAATAAATATCATCTTCCTCGTATTGATGATTTGTTTGATCAGTTGCAGGGATCAAAGATTTATTCTAAGATTGATTTGAGGTCAGGATATCATCAAATACGTGTGAGGGAAGGAGATATACAGAAGACAGCATTCAGAACTCGTTATGGGCATTATGAGTTTCTGGTGATGCCATTTGGAGTGACAAATGCTCCCGTTGTCTTTATGAGTTTAATGAATCGTGTGTTTCAGGAGTACCTTGATCGATTTGTCATTGTCTTTATCGATGATATACTGATCTATTCACCGAGTGATGTAGAACATGTTCAACATTTGCATATGGTATTGCAATTGTTGAGGACACATCAGTTGTATGCCAAACTCAGTAAGTGTGGGTTTTGGTTGACTAGTGTCGGCTTTTTGGGACATGTAATATCAGAAGAAGGTATATCAGTTGATCCAAAGAAAGTGGAAGCAGTGTTGAATTGGTCAGCACCTACTTCTGTGCCCAAGATTTGTAGTTTCTTAGGTTTGGCGGGAAACGTTTTGGACCACGGAAAGGGGATGACCGAAAATCTAAAGGACAGTCCCAAGGAAGTAGTAGTAGTAGTGGACGAGGATTACAATGTTTTAAATGTGGAGGGCCACATTATCAAAGAAATTGTCCACAGTTTGATACGGTGGTTTGTTTCCGTTGTGGGAAGCCAGGACATGTGATCCGTGATTGTCCTCAAGTGGGTGGACAACCGAGGAGAGGACCAATGTCAGAAAATACAGTGCAGCAGAGACCACAGGGTGTACCACAGTCTGGTGGAGGACAGAGGGCAGGACCACCTCAGGCTCAGGTGTATGCACTGAACAGGGAGGAAGCAGAGGCAGCTCTGATACCACTAATGTGGGGTCCTCGTTACTTAATCCATTATGTATCAATTAAGCATACAGACGTGAGTCTGAATTAAGTAAAAACATGCACTGATTAAGAGTATCGTACTAGTTAAGTTGTTACAAAACCTAACCAACTATACATCACATGTACAAACAAAACCTACTACAAGATAACTCCTAAGCAGTGGTTCAGCTCGCAGTGGAAAATGACTCACATCCCGTCTCCCCACGTCTATGAGTCCCTACAGAAACATTCACACAATGAGTATAGAGAACAACTATCTCAATGCAATATCAAAACACAATATCAATATCAATGATAAAGCATAATAAATCATCTAACGTGAATGTTCTGTATCATGCATCCACAAATTGACTATGTCATGACATGTCTCAACAATTACCCTATTATCACGAGTCCCATATGATATGCCTATTCACCTCAATATGTCAGTGGAACCATATCACATCTTCATATTAGCAGCACATATCATAGTACCATACTCATCTGTGATAATAGCCAGAGCATATACCCACACCAGGTGTATATCTCTCAAGCCAAAGCATATGTAGTATATCTATCGTGACAACGATCCCAGCCAAAGCATATACCACACCAGGCATATCTATCAAGGCACTGATCTTACCAAAGCATATACACATATCTATCAAGACATCCATCCCAATCATATGAATTCCATATATGTACATGCATATGATACTACCAATCATATGATACAAGAGAACATAAATCATATGATATCAAAACCATAACATCATCATCACATCATATCTATACTCCGTACGTCAACACGTACCTGTCGTGCAATGTAAAAGATGTAAATCAGGCGTCAATGTCTAACCGCCTCGTTGTCCTGTCCCCTGTGATGATGCTACAACAATGCCAATAATATATCATGTTATAATAGGCATTAAAATCAAACTCAACAAAATATAACATTTTTCAAAACCTAACCCTGGCGATCGATCTCATGCTTTGAGGCGATCGATTGCCTAACGTTTTGATCTTCGGCGATCGATCTCCTAATTTCAAGCGATCGGTCGCCTATTCTTTGAAAAACCTACTGCCTCAAGGCGATCGATTGCCTACTTTGAAGCGATCGATCGCTCAAACACCGACTTACCCATGTTTAGCCATAGGCGATCGATCGCCTAAAACGCAGCGATCGATCGCCTCCTCTGTTTCAGAAAATAAACATGGCGATTTTCAACATTCTTCATAGTATTTCTTACACAATGCATTTCCTATCCTTTAACCACAGTTCATGAAAACCTTAGGATCATATAAACATGTTTCTCATATTATAGCATCAATATCTTGGCATAAAAACAAGTTATGATTTGACATATGAATACTTGATATGTCAATGCACATACTTAATTACCAACTACACAATTCAAGTTCAAAACTATAAATTCCTTACCAATATTGTATAAATTCACTTCACTTCACTTCCTAGCTCAATTCTCAAATGAATTCCAAGCTTAAACCAAGAGAAACTTCAAAGAGTTGGAGAGGAGCTTGTGTAGAGATTTAGTAGGTGTGATTTGGTGTAGTGTGAGCTTATCAAGCTAATTTTCTTTTTAATAGCAGCTCATCCAAACTCACATGTACATGAAACTCAAACTCACAAACACACCCCATTCAAACTCCAATTCACATGTACATCCCCTCACATCTCCTCAAATGTAGGTTAAATGCACATCAAGGTGATATGCCATATGTTTCATTCATTGCCATATATAATTTTATACATGTATTAATTCATCCTTGGGTCAACCCAAACCCAATTCATATCATATCGAAATTAGTCATAATAACGATATAATCATATCACACGTGTATAAAGCAAATCGAGGCATTACAATATCCATGGTTCATTACATTGCTCCAATTGTAAAACCATCATACATCTGAAGCTTTGATTCTTCATTCACGATCTTCATAAGAGTTTTATGAGAAAAAGTGGTATGAGAGAAAAATCCTGACGGTTCTTCTCCGAGTTGAAGGAACTCTTCTTCACTCTGATTCTGAACTGGATCACCTCCATTATCAGAGCAGATCTCTTCTTCGTAGATGATTTCATCTGCAGGAATATCCTCAAGTTGATACACATGTACCAAATCCTGGAAATAAACAGCATCCTCGAACTCCTTAGTATGCTCAAACTGTCTTATTCATTGGTTTTAGTTCTCTGGACAATCTGTAGAGATATGTCCTCTTGCTCCGCATGTCCAGCTGTTACAATCTTTGAAACTTTCATTCGCACGAGTATGAGTGCGTCTAAAAGTTTTCTTCGTTGGTGCTCTGCTGGTGCTTGCTTGATTAGAACCCGTTGACAAGGTTCTATTATTGTTGGTTCTGATCTTTGCCCGATCTGTAACTTCGGGCCTTGGTTAACTCGAATTGGAGCTTGAGGTTCATCCTATAAATGTTCGTCGCCGCCTTCTCATGTTCTTGATACTGGATATGCTAGCTGGGCTAGCACAAATTTCCATTAGAATATTTCATTTCTGGTTGAAGTGTTTAGCTTCGGCCAGATATTCTTGATTTAAATCTTTCAATTTCTGGAAGTACCACCTATAAGACTTGCACCACGAACATTCGTTCGGATCCAAAATATTTCTTGAATTGTCTCCTTTGTACAGGTTACAAATTAATATTCAAGATATTATTATAGTATTTCCAGAATAAACTTAGGCTCTGATACCATTTTACGGATCAAGGCTATCAATTTTGAAAACGTACTTAGAATAAGCGAAGCATGCCAGAATCATATATCCAAGGTTAAAAAGTTCTTTATTTTAAAATTTTCTCTTTCCGCGGAGTGATTGGAAAATCAAACTTAAAATTAGATAGTGATCTATAAAGAATTTTACAGTAGGGATTTTTATAGTAGGGAGTAAATAGAAAATGTTCCGGGGATTAATTCCCAATTGTCTCAGATTTCAATTGGTACAAAATAGGTTTAAGAAACCTAAATTCACCTCAGCTCCAATTCTCTGCAAAAATGTCGACTTTAAGCTCCACGACGGCGACCCAACCCAATCCGTCATCCGACTCCATCGACCCGATCCTCCATCTCATCCGGATCCTTCCCTTCTCTTTCCTCCGGCCGCCGCGCCTCCGCCTGAAGCTGCCGTCCTTCACTCTCCCTTCCTCGATGACAGTATTCTCCCTGGTCCTCCTCACATACTTCATGGTCGTATCCGGTATCGTATACGACGTCATTGTGGAGCCACCGGGTATTGGATCCACCCAGGACCGCTTCACTGGGTCGGTTCGACCGGTGGTATTCCTTCCGGGTCGGGTCAATGGCCAGTACATAATCGAGGGTCTCTCATCGGGGTTCATGTTTGTTCTCGGAGGCATCGGAATAGTGCTCTTGGATCTGTCGCTGGATAAGAACAGGGCGAAGAGTGTGAAGGTGTCGTACGCGTCGGCTGGAGTTGCTTTTGTTGTTATTTCTTATGTTATGAGTATGCTCTTTATTCGCATTAAGATCCCGGCGTATCTTCGCTGATTTACTCGATTAATCGTTACAGTTTTACTATAAGACAAATGAGCTTTTGTCATTTTTTGTGTTTTATAATTGTAATGCTCTGAGATTTGGATAATTGAGGAACCCTTTTGTTCAACTGTTGGTTCTTAGCTGTATTACGATTTATAAGTAAAGGGAAAAAGCCTAATGGAAATTCAGTGGCTGCTTGTCCATCTTTTAGGCTCTTCTCAATTCGGTGTATATGCATAATTTTAGATTGATTTGATTTACTTCTTGCAAGCTTTGAATAGTTGAGAACCTGTGACTGGTCCAAATGTGTGATTTCCCTTTTCCATCTTGACGTAAAGTTAGTACAATTCTTGTGATGGGTGCAATTCATTCTGTTTATCTTCTTGCTTGTCGTCCGGAGAATGTGTTTTGAAGTATACATGATTAATGTGTTACTTTTGTGTAATGTAGATTAGATGCAGAGCGGGTTTCTGTGAAAGTGCCTTTGTCTGTCATTTGGTGAATATTAGAAATTCTACTGGTTTGTTGCATGACACGCATCTTTGATGGCTTTATCTGAGTTTTATGCAATGCCTAGGCACTTCTGAATTGATGGCTCCAATGTTTATTTATAGTGATTAAGTAAGCTTCTTTCTTACATAGACCTATCAAAAGGCTGTTGTTTGCTTCACTTGTTTACGATGATTCACTTGTGAGGAGAAAAAGTGGAGGTCTGAATGGGCTTTTGAATGTTAATTGGTGTCAAACAAGCAAAGATTGACCAGTAGGTTTAAAAATATGAACATAAAGCTTTTGTTGGGATCTGCTTTTGGGGTTTATGGAATAGTTTAGGATGTGTCTTACGGTAGACCTGTCTGGTAAAATTTGTTTGATTTTGTGGGGGCATTCGATACTATACTCGTTAAGATACACTGTTGTATTTATAACATAGAGCATATTTGAGATCAAGTGAATATAATGAGATCCAAAAATATATGCATCTGGTCTATTTTATTGATGGTAGCATACAGAAGTCGTAGTCTTTGTTTTCCGCATAACACATTTCAATATTAGCTATTGAAAGGCTTTCATAAACTACTGATGTGGTATTATACAGCGGAGGGAGAAGTCTAACAAATATTGCTAGACTTCAAGAAATTACCGTCTTATCTTGGGGCCTTGTTATGAAATGCTAGGATAATTTGCAGAAATTTTTTAAAATCGGACCAGATCTGGCTGCTTTTGCTGAACTTTGTGTTCTATATTGAGTCACATCACTCAGGATTGTATGTTTTTAAAAATGTTGGAACAATTTTATTTTAGGTTATGTGACTTATTGTAGACTGCAGCATACTCTAGCAAAAATTGTTAGCTATGGGCTAACTAAACGTTTTATTTTATTAGCATAATTACCTCATTTCTTGTTCTATAAACTGTATGCAAGTGGCAAATAGCTCTTGTAGATTGAATACATATTGTGGGGAAGTCTCCAACCCAACAACAAAGCTACAACTCACTTCACAGCCCATGCTATGACACTAACTTACCCGACAATTTATTGCTGAGTATAACCAACAAATGATCCCTTTAAACAAAATAGGTTTTAATAAAAATTTAGCAGGTGATTAAAACTTAACATCTTGCTTATCATCATGAAGAATTGCATTTGAAATAGAATCATTGTTGCGGTTTCTTGTGATGACACAATTAGATATTTTTTTAACTTTTTTTTGTCAAAAGTGGTGAACACCTTGGATTTTTCCAAGTTTTACTCGTTCATTTTTGAATGTGTTGTTTTATAATGGAAATAACTAGGCCTGTGAATTACTCTGTATGTGATGTGGACCTTGACTGTTTTATCATGTCTCTGTTTGATTGCACTGAGTACTAACAACTACTACTACTAAACCTTTAATCCCAATGAATTGGGGTAGAGCTACATAAACAATAGAGAGAATCAAGTTGGGTCGGACACATGCGTCAGTCTTCTCCAAACGCTTCTATCGTTCAACATATCTTCTGTAATCCCCTTGCACTCCAAGTCTGCATATAACTTCGAGCCATGTCTTCGTCGATCCTCCTCTTGGTCTCGTGAATTGACCGAAATTCATGGACTCCACTCGATGCACAGGTGCACTGTTGGGCCTACGTCGAACATGACCAAACCAACGTAAGCGGCTTTCTTGCATCTTCTCTTCTATACAAGCTACACCTATTTCAGCTCGAAAATCTTCGTTGCTTATTTTATCTCTTCTGTTCTTACCGCACATCCAACGAATCATACACATCTCTGCCACACTCATCTTTTGGATATGATTCCTCTTGGGTGCCCATCATTCCGTGCCATACAACTTTGCGGGTCTAACGACGGTTCTATAAACTTTCCTTTCAATTTCAACGGGATATTACGATCGCATAGAACTCCGGTGGCGTTTCTCCATTTCAACCAGCCAGCCTAACTCATTGGTTAATGTCACTGTCAATCTCTCCATCCTTTTGGATAACTGAACCTAGGTATCGAAACTTGCTGCTCATCGATACCTCTTGACCACCGAGTTACAACACCGGAATCTCGAAAGTAATGACCACTAAATCTGCACTACATATATTCTATTTTAGACCTACATAATCTAAAACCCTTTGATTCCAACGTCTCTCTCCCTAACTCCAATTTGGCATTTACTCATGTCATTGTCTCGTCGATTAACACAGCATCGTCAACAAAAAGTATGTTCCAAGGTAATTCAGTTTGTGCGTCTTTTGTTATCTCATCCATTAATAGGGTGAACAGGAAAGAACTCGACGTAGACCCTTGATGCAATCCAATAGTGATCGAGAACTCACTTGTCACCCCACTGCACGTTCTCACATTGGATGCTACTTCGTTGTACATGTCCTTGATTATATTGACATACTTGATGTGAACTTTTTCTTCATCAAAGCCCACCATAATATCTCTCTTGGTACTTTATCGTAGGCATTCTCCAAGTCTATAAAAATCATATGCAGATCTTTACTCCTCTCACGACAGCGCTCGACAAGTTGACGAAGTAAATGGATAGTTTCAGTAGTTGATCGTCCTGGCATGAACCCAAATTGGTTATTTGATATCTTAACATCCCTCCTTCAACGACATTCAATTATCCTCTCCCAAAGCTTCATTGTGTGACACATGCTTTTTATACTACGATAGCTGGTGCAACTCTGAATGTCACCATTGTTCTTGTAGAGAGGGATGGGAGTAATTTTCTCCGTTCATTTGGAATATTGTTATTCCTCCAAATCTTGTTAAATAAATCTGTTAGCCAATTTATCCCCGCCGGTCATAAACATCTCCATACTTCAATAGGGATTCCATCAGGATCAACTGCTATTCGTGCTTTGATTTTATTCAAAGCTTCTTTAACCTCAGATTCTCTAATTCTGCGAGTAAACTCACGGTTTACATCATGTTGATGGATGTTAAGATCACCTAAGTCTTGGCTAAAACCACCGTTGAACAAGTTGTTAAAATAATTCTTTCATCTTGTTTTGGTGTCTTCGTCTCTAACCAAGACTTTATGGTTCTCATCTTTTATGAATTCACTGCACATAAGTCTGTTGTCTTCCTCTCCCTTGTTCGGGCAATGTTGTAGATATCTTTTTCTGTCTCCTTTCCAATTTATCGTACACTTCTTTGTAGACTTTAGTTCTAGCATCTCGAACAACTGTATTCGCTTCTTTCTTGGCAAGCTCATACCTTTCGAAATTGTTGTTCTTCTTCAGCTCTCTGTAAGCATCCCTCTTGATTCGGATAGCCTTCTTTACGTCTTCATTCCACCATGATGGATCCTTACCTGGTGGAGCATATCCTCTTGACTTACCAAGGAGCTCTTTAGCTACAATCTTAATGCCACGAGCCATTTTGTTACAGGTGGTATCAGGATCATCTCTTAGCATCCAATTAACTTCCTCGACTACCTTCTTTACAAAAGTTCCAAAGTTACATTCTTTAACCGCCACCACTTAATTCTAGGTTCTAACTTATGCTTAACTCTAGTAGCCATATTCTTAATCTAACTTCCTTGAATTACTTTACAGTCCAAGCATTTAACTCTATCTATCCTTCTAGCCAAAAAAAAATCTATTTGAGTTGCACTAGACCCACTTCTAAAAGTAACTAAATGAGAGGACATCTTCTTGAACTAGGTATTCGCTAGAAATAAGTCATATGACATGTCAAAATCCAAAAGTGAATTACATGCGTCATCATGTCCCCAATGCCATAGCCTCCATGAACACTCTCATAACCATCTCGATCAGAACCTACGTGCCTATTGAAATCCCCCCCTATGAAGATTTTCTCATTATGGGGTATTCTTTGCACCACGTCGTCTAGATCTTCCCAAAATTTTCGTTTAATAGCCTTCTCTAGACCAATATGGGGTGCATAGGCACTAATGATATTAAAAATGTCATTGTCTTAAACTAGCTTAACAAATATTATCCTATCTCCATTCCTCCTAACTTCAACGACATACTCAAGTAGTTTTTTTCTACGATTACACCTAACCCATTACGATTCTTATCATTACCTATGTACCAAATTTTATAGCCCCAATGAGCTATAGTTCTGGCTTTCTCACGTACCCATTTGGTCTCATGTATACACATATTACTAATTTTTCTTCTACTCATAGTCTCTACTAACTCTGCTAATCTACCGATAAGGGAATCTACAATTCAATAGGCTAAACGAATCATATGGTCTTGGTTTCGAGCTAACTTCTTTACCCCAACTCGCTCGAGGTGAGGGAACCCTTGTTCATTTGACACCACACCTAGGCGTAGATGTAAGGCCCCGATATTTGATTAATGTTAATTAAATATAATTTGAGAATTTATTAATAATTAATTTGTGATTAATTAATTAGAAATGAAATTGGCAATATGAATGTCAATTGACAGTTAAATCGGAACATGAAATATTTTTGAAATGGTAAAATAAGCTCCGATAATATTTTTTTTTAAAATAAATTATTAAAATGAAGAATTTAATTTGTGTTTTGTAGTGGGTATAAATCCCAATTGGTGACTGTAAATTTAATTTATCAGTACACCGATGATGCTTCGATGTACATAACTGGACTGGAAACATTTATTAAAGTGCATTTCAGCACATTTTCACACATCAGAATGTGAAAATGCGCACACATCAGCCGCGCCCCTCTCTTCTCCCTTGCATCTCACGTTCACGTCCGACCATCTCCTGTAAATTGCGTGTGCACGCCGCCGTCCGACCACCATTCGGTGTGTCCGACCAACCACAGTGTTCCCCTCTCTCTGACGCTCATTTCCATACGAGGCAATCACCGTGCACCGCCGCGAGATCGTCGGATTTTGCCCTGAAAGGTACGAGTTGCGAGGTTCTTCGCGTTATTGATCGATTTCGTTTTTCTGACCATAAATTAGTTCCAATTCTGGTGTACAAATCATTCACCTCACATGTGCCGACGTTTGCTTCCAATCTCCGCCCCTCTCGCCGACGTGGGTCATCGAAAAATGTGCATGCAGCCACTGGTTACCATTCACGCGATGGTGAGTTCGAATTTTCAGTTTGTAATTTGAAATTTTGGCCTTCAAATTGGGTGTTGATGTTAGTTCTTACATTACATGTGGAGTTTAGTTCAGCTTAGTCGATGCATGTTCGATTTTGGCCAACTGATTTCATTGTTTGGGGATTAAAAATTCTTAATTCTGTTTATCGATTTTAACTCATGTAAATCATGTTTTAGCTTGATTAATTAGAAATGAGGGAAATGCATGTAATTTAAATGTCATTTTGTTGGACTGTTTTGAGTATGGTGTTGTTTTTGGGGGAAATGACGATCGATTTTTCTTGTATGTGTCAGTATAAGAGTTTAAATCATGTCTTGGTCGATTTTAACTCCAACTGAACCATGGCTAGCTTTATTAATCTTGCTTTGAAGAGAACTTATAGAATTGTCGATGGATTTCATGGTTTTGGGGTGAATGTTCAAAATTCACAGTGAGTCAACTGATAACTCATTTAGATCCTACTTTAGCTTGATGAATCATGCATGAATGGATTGCATGTAATCTCAAAGACATTTTTGGTTGAGTTCGAAGTTGTTGATGCTCAAATATCACTTTTTAGTGTAGATTGTCTTACATGCTGAATTTTGGTAAATATGGTATAGTGATTAGCTTGGACGATAACAGCTATGTATGCATGCCTAAGTTAGTAGACATTTTGGTTAGTTAGATGTGTGAAAATGATAAGTGAGCTTCAAGAATCGATTATTTTCAAAGTCTAAACTTTCTAATGCGATCGAAGTTCCGAATCAGCTGTCGAATTGAACTTGTAATGCAGCTAATAATTATTAGATATATTTTCTGTCAGATGTAAGCAGGAAGAGTTTAGCATATAGATGAATATAAATGATGTTATTGTATGGATTTTCTACATTACCATATGACATTGGAGCTCCACGAGCTACAAGGACGATATTCATCATTTAGAAAGAAAGATTAGATATGTTGTGATCGGTAACATACGACAGGTATCTGTATTTTTTGATACATGATTTGTTGAACTTACGTGAAATTACTTGGCTATGTGATTTTACTTGAATTATGAGCATTCATAGTTGATATATCAATGTATGAAAATAATACTTCTTTTTCAATAAATGTACATCGATATATGACTTTCACGTTGGACATTTTGAGTTGCATCATATGAGATTATGATATTGGCATGATGCATTGACACCCATGGACATTGAGCACGTCATGTTGATCCTACGATTCCTTCGTTGATGCCCTCATCTTTTTCGTTGGTATCTGTGATGCGTGTCTAGGGGTGATGGACACGCTGATAGCTCGACGGAGAGAGAGACTGAGAGATGTCGTAGCAATGAGTGTGCCGACGTCGCCCAGACACGAGGGATGATGGACCGCCGATGACTCGACTGAGAGAGATGTCGTAGCGACGAGCGAGTCGACGCCCTGCTTGAGCATGATATCGATTGATGATACCTTTCTTTGGACTCTGATATTCTGGTATTTTGAGATATTTGATAGCTATTCCTTGGATTCCGGACTTCTGCTATCCAGAGATGATTTGTATCTTTCATGCATCGCATTACATTGCATTGCATGACATCAGATATCACATTTTATAGATACATGTTGTAATTACTTGATAGTTTCATATTGGGCTTTGGCTTACCCCCTAGGGGGCTGATGATGTCTTTGTGTGTGGGCAATGACATGTATTACAGGTGACCAGGATATCAAAGAGGGAATGCTCCCTGGAAGTCTTGCCTGATGTTGTTTTCTTTTGTCTATCACAGTCGTAGGATAGTTAACTATACCAGGTTGTGTTCTGGATAGTATAATTATGTAAATTGAGTTTATTTCAGTTTAGTCTTGCGTAATTGTGAATATTCGGTGTTTACTTACTACTGATGGTATTATATAAATATTTTGAGTATGAAATGTGTGTTGGAGACTTATTGTGCATGCTATGGTATGATGTAAATTTTTGATTACGGATTATGTGATAGGTGCCTATGATGCATGCTATTGTATTATGTATTTACTTGCTGCACTGAGATATGATTTTGTGCTTTTCAATTTTTTTGGTATGCCCATCGTGCCTGGAGGTCATGCCAAAATCTTTAGAGCCACTTGTTGGCAGGACTTTTAAATAATCTTCCGCTGTTTACAAATAAATAATCATTGTGTGATAATTAAACACTTGATTAGGAACTGGTCCTCACAGTTGGTTGACCGCTTATTTTTTAACAAAAGATATTTCAAAGAATGGGTTGAAGCGATTCTACCGCAAGTGCACGGTTGTCAAGTTTTAGTATAGTGAAAATTAAGTACAGGTTGTCGAATCCACAGGGACTAACGTATAAGTACCAAATAAGATTAATAAAATTATATTTAGCCTACGATAAAAGGAGTTTGATTAACTAGATCTAAATTAAACTAAAGAATAAAGATTTAAACTAGAAATAATGAAAAGAATGGTTCCGGAAATGCAAAGGTAAGTTACTCGAGAAAATTACCGAGCTCGTCGTTCAATTATGTTGTCTCTAATGATTCAATGGAATTCTCAGTTTATCAACCAATTGATTTTAAAGGTGAAAGGTTTTCACTATTATTCGATACACTCTCTCGAGCTGTAAAGAAACTAACGATAAACTAGAATAAGTCACTCTCGTGCACCTATTTACTAATTCACAGTTGCATAAATTATCAACACCTTATAACTCTAAATCTCTCGATTCCAAGTTCTCACATATGCGATATCATCTCTCGATCTCAATCGTGACATACATCATAAATTAATGGAGCGTGTTACAACGTTATCTCTCGATCTCGGCTGTAACCCTCAAATTCAATCAAAGCTAGCTAGACTTTGATCTACACATGCAATTAATTTATGAACAATAACAATCAATGCACTCAAATACCAATGAATCAATAATCAAACACAACGAAACTAAAACTCAATAATATAAACTAAATTTAATTCAAATCAAATACATAAGAGTTTTATTGTCTCTCGACCTCTAAAACATCAAATGAAATTGAAAATCAAATAAATTAAAGTTCAGAAATACGATAAACGATGGATGAATCCGTGCGTTGCACCGTGATTTCTTCTCTTGTTCCTTCCTTGCACTCCGGAATAGATTGGCTCGACCTTGGACGAAGAACGGAGATTGGATCTCCTTTTCCGGCGTTGGGCGGCGGCTAGAGCGGCTCTCCTTGACCTAAAAATCGTCTCAAATGGTCTGATATGGTGTATCCCTTGAAATGGATCAAGCCTCCCGCTTAAAAGCCCCACAATCACGATAAATAAGGAAAATAAAATCTTCAGGATTTTTGCGTCTCGATCGATCGGAAGGTTTTCTCGATCGATCGGCGCACTGTTTATGCCAGCTTTTGAATCTCACTGTCTCGCTCGATCGATCGAGATTTTGCACCGATCGATCGAGAATTTGAAAAAATCAGCTCCGAAGTTACTGCTCGCTCGATCGATCGAGATTTCTACCGATCGATCGAGTCTTCAAAAATTCTGATTTTCACTTTCTGCCTGGCTCGATCGATCGAGAGTAAATCTCGATCGATCGAGATTCCGAAAATTTCATTTCCTAAATTTAAGTTCTTTTTCGCCTCGATTTCGCCCGTTATCTTCATATTGGCTCATTTCTTCCACTTCCGATCTATTTTCCTGAAACAAATGAATAAACACCAAAAAGCATAATATCATCCAGGAAAAAGAACGGAAAGTAGGAAGAATTTACAGTTAAAAACACTCAAAATCTAAGCCTATCAACTCCCCCAAACTTAGACTTGATCGTCCTCGAGCAAGCAATAAGCTCAAAAAGAAAAGTTAAACTCGATACTAAGCATGAATCATCTTTACAACATACGTAAAATCTCAGAAATCCTACTTACACATCAATAGAAGTCCTTCAACACTTAACAAGAAGCAATTTCTCCTAAGTTAAACAATACATCGCAACATCGGAACGTGCGTGTGTGCTATTGTCAAACATGAGTTACATACATATCTTTAAAATCAACATGTGCCATATCAACTCCTAGTCAAGATTACTTTGAATTACTCTACAAATTTACTATCCAGCACTTCTCCACTAATGTAAGTATTCCCTAGACTTGGATCAACAGGACTTTAAAAGCTTATAACGTTAGGCCTTTTGGTGTCGGCTTCAAAGAAAAGGTAGGATGAATTCAAAGAAGAGAGTATAATAAAATCAGTTCAACTATTTTGAGCTTCTCTTCAACTTTTCTAGCCTTGGCCACTTTGGGTCTTATTTAAATTTTCTTTTCAAGGCTTTTTCTCTACATCTTTTCTTTTCTTTTCTTTTTTTCTTTTTTTTCTTTGCTCATTCTTTCGTTCATTTCATTTCTTTCACAATGAACTTCTCAACATATAACAATTTAATGCAATGAATGAGATTCATTATACTCTCCTAGGGATGGATAAAATTGTTCTTTTAGGCTCAAACCAAGGTGGGTATAATGAGTTTGTCAAGAATGTTGAATGGGGGTCTAATCATATGCAATGCATATACCATTCTTTTTTCAATAAGGCTCAAAATGGGACACTAAGGAATAATATATAACAGGTAGGCTTGAAATGCTCAAACGGTCCAAAGATCGCCTAAATCATCTCCAAGTCTAGTTCCTAATTATAAATTTCGCCTCAAAGTGCTTTCAACTAAACTGTAGAGTTATCTAAGATACTCAAGACTCATCATAGTTAACACAAATTTACAATTTAATCAATACATACTTCACTCAATCATGACTCAATAAGTGCTCAAATTATTCCTCAGTTTTGACATATAGTTAACAAAGGATATATACAAACAAGTTAAACATTTCCATGACTCCTATCTAGATGAGGATTAATTTCATCATGTATTACCGTTGCAATTCCAACTCATCAATTCTCAAGAATAACTCAATCAATAAAAATTTTTGTTTGTAATGCTCAAGGACGAATCAAGTGAAAATTAAGCACACAACATGTGGATAAAACAAATTAAACACGCAAGCCACTCCCCCAAACTTAACTGAAACATTGTCCTCAATGTTTAAAAGAATCAAAAGGGAAAAAGTAAACTCCCCTGATCAAGACGCTTGCATGAGGGTTTAGGAAGTTTGGCTTTTGAAAGCTCCACTGTTGTAGGGGTTCATCGCTCCACTTGAGTACCTCGCAAAAGAAGGATGCTAGGAAAAAAAAAAATCGACAAGAGAGAAAAACAAACTAAATGCAAAATTGAAAATAAAACAAAGCTAAATGCAAAAGGATACGCTTGGGTTGCCTCCCAAGAAGCGCTGATTTCTAGTCGTCGGCTTGACCATCAGAAGCAACCATTAAAGAGCGGTTGCCGCCCATAGTAAGTATCGTATGATACTACTAATGGGTCTTCATATAGTATGCCCTCAAGCTTGGCAAGAGTGTAACGGTGTAAGCTCGTTGCTCCAACAACATTCATCTTGAAGTGGTAGGAATGGGAGAATAATTCTTGAATTGGCTTCATCTCATGGATGGCGTAGTGCGGTGAAGTTGGTGGCATCGATGAGGAATACGTATCCACATATGGCCCATAACATGCCTTCATCGATGGGTGGATATCAAATTTCTCGAAAATCTCATCATCCAACTTCACTCTTGGCTCGTTGTCCCATAGGATCTCCTCAGATGCCTTTTCCACTGTAGGCTCAATCACTTCCATAGGCTCAACTTCCCTTGATTCTTCCCCATGAGTCGGATCACTCCCCCAAACTTGATTGGTTGAGTGATCATCATCATGTAACCAGGTCTGATTTGTAGATCTCGTCTCCTCCTCTTGGCAGCTCATTGAGATGGTTTCCACTAGAATTGCATATTGCTGCTCTAGATGACGTATATAATTGGTCTGGTTCTCTAAACGTTGCTCAGTTGATGCCATGAGTCTAAATAACATATTCTCTGATTGAGCCGTTCCTTCTACAAAACTATCTTTCTTCTCGTCGTGATGCTCAAAGGTTTGGTGCGTATCATCAGGGTAGTGAGGCTCTGGTGGGTATTGGTGACTCCAACCTTGCAAGGAAGGATCAAAATGCCAGTGGTAATCGAAGTCCGCCATATCATTGAACAGGTGTAATACACTGTCCTCAACTCTATCAACCAGGGGACTCCCAGTCACCAGTGCTCCTCTGAATACCCATCCTCATGTCTGTGCATCCAAACCTTTGAAGAAATGTTGCAGAAGAGTATAGTTCGAAAAGTTGTGATACCTGAATGTGTCTGCCAGTTCATTGAATCTCTCCCACGCCGAATAAAACGGCTCTGAAAATTGTTGGGCAAATCTTGTGAAGACTTGTTGATGAAGCATCACAAGTACCTCGCAAGAAAAACAAATAACATACTTAAATAATTTTTTTTTTTTCGAAAATAACAAAAAGAAAAAGAAAACAAAAATGCAATAATAAAATTGGCTAAATTACAATTAACTAATCTCGTATGATATTATACAGATTAGTCCCCGGCAACGGCGCCAAAAACTTGACCGCTTATTTTTTAACAAAAGATATTTCAAAGAATGGGTTGAAGCGATTCTACCGCAAGTGCACGGTTGTCAAGTTTTAGTATAGTGAAAATTAAGTACAGGTTGTCGAATCCACAGGGACTAACGTATAAGTACCAAATAAGATTAATAAAATTATATTTAGCCTACGATAAAAGGAGTTTGATTAACTAGATCTAAATTAAACTAAAGAATAAAGATTTAAACTAGAAATAATGAAAAGAATGGTTCCGGAAATGCAAAGGTAAGTTACTCGAGAAAATTACCGAGCTCGTCGTTCAATTATGTTGTCTCTAATGATTCAATGGAATTCTCAATTTATCAACCAATTGATTTTAAAGGTGAAAGGTTTTCACTATTATTCGATACACTCTCTCGAGTTGTAAAGAAACTAACGATAAACTAGAATAAGTCACTCTCGTGCACCTATTTACTAAGTCACAGTTGCATAAATTATCAACACCTTATAACTCTAAATCTCTCGATTCCAAGTTCTCACATATGCGATATCATCTCTCGATCTCAATCGTGACATACATCATAAATTAATGGAGCGTGTTACAACGTTATCTCTCGATCTCGGCTGTAACCCTCAAATTCAATCAAAGCTAGCTAGACTTTGATCTACACATACAATTAATTTATGAACAATAACAATCAATGCACTCAAATACCAATGAATCAATAATCAAACACAACGAAACTAAAACTCAATAATATAAACTAAATTTAATTCAAATCAAATACATAAGAGTTTTATTGTCTCTCGACCTCTAAAACATCAAATGAAATTGAAAATCAAATAAATTAAAGTTCAGAAATACGATAAACGATGGATGAATCCGTGCGTTGCACCGTGATTTCTTCTCTTGTTCCTTCCTTGCACTCCGGAATAGATTGGCTCGACCTTGGACGAAGAACGGAGATTGGATCTCCTTTTCCGGCGTTGGGCGACGGCTAGAGCGGCTCTCCTTGACCTACAAATCGTCTCAAATGGTCTGATATGGTGTATCCCTTGAAATGGATCAAGCCTCCCGCTTAAAAGCCCCACAATCACGATAAATAAGGAAAATAAAATCTTCAGGATTTTTGCGTCTCGATCGATCGGAAGGTTTTCTCGATCGATCGGCGCACTGTTCATGCCAGCTTTTGAATCTCACTGTCTCGCTCGATCGATCGAGATTTTGCACCGATCGATCGAGAATTTGAAAAAATCAGCTCCGAAGTTACTGCCTCGCTCGATCGAGATTTCTACCGATCGATCGAGTCTTCAAAAATTCTGATTTTCACTTTCTGCCTGGCTCGATCGATCGAGAGTAAATCTCGATCGATCGAGATTCCGAAAATTTCATTTCCTAAATTTCAGTTCTTTTTCGCCTCGATTTCGCCCGTTATCTTCATATTGGCTCATTTCTTCCACTTCCGATCTATTTTCCTGAAACAAACGAATAAACACCAAAAAACATAATATCATCCAGGAAAAAGAACGGAAAGTAGGAAGAATTTACAGTTAAAAACACTCAAAATCTAAGCCTATCATTGGTATCAGAGCATAAACTGGGAATGCTCTAGTTTTGAGTCTTGTGTACACTTTGAATAGGCACGAATGAACATGTGAGTATGTGTTTGAAACTTATTTGACTTATTTGCTCTTACATGATTTGGAGTGAATAATCAATATCGATATGCTGTTTATATTTGAGTATGCTGAGTCATGTCGTATTGATATTGACCACGATATCGATACATTACTGTTTATGTTTGATAAAACTTAGTAGGGAAAGAGTTTACACTCGAACACCTACGAAACCTGTTATTATTGAACGAATGTTGCATTAGAATGAATAAATGAAGAGTATGCATATCATGAGACATTCAAACTGTTTTATGAAGTTTTAATAAATAAGATGTCTTTGAGCAATGAAGTTGCTTTGGAACCTGTTGATAATAACATGGTTGGATGAGTTATGAGATAAATGATGTCCTTGGATATGATTGTGATATCTCTAGGACATAGAGCCATTTAGATTTCGGCATTGAGATGCTGGAACAGAATGGGATATGGCTATATCGGAATGATATTTGAGTAAGATTTTTTTTTTACAAAAAGTAAAGAGAATGAACTGGTGAATATGTTATATGAAAACATAGTTAGATACTTGTTTTGATAAAATGGAATATAGGTGTGATATTGTCACCAACAATGAGTTGCATAAAAACATCATGAGATGTTGGGAAAATACAAATATACAAGATATAGATCGAGAATTTTTAGGAAGTTTTATTCTTAGGATGAATTTTCCATGTACTCAAAATTTTGAAATGAAATTTAATGATGATATGACCATTTTGATGTATGATCGAACCTACAGAAGATTATTGGTTTTTAAGGAGTTCGATGTTAATGGAGTAATGAATTAGCTTCTTTAAGTTGTTATTTGTTAATAATATAGATAAAGCATAAATGTTGCGACTCATCAACATACACAATAAGATAATGCACCAATGTACATCCAGACATGATTTGAACCAGACACAATTATTAAATAAATGCTAAAAGTGGTTCAGTATATTATAAAACCATTAATGAAATGATATATACGGACCTTGAGTAAATGTACCATAGAATCCGTTTTCAAGTAAAGTTAAAATTTTTGAAAATTGATAAGTGATATAGACCCAGACCTGGAAGTCATGCCGATGTAGTATTGTACATGAAACTGTACTCGAAACTATTATGGAATTCAGATTAACTGAAGTGAATATTTTGGGTATATGAAAGGAAGAATTTGCATGGACCTGAGTAATAACTCAGTTTAGACTCCGTGCATTTGTGATAAAGTTTTGAGAAAATTTTTAAAATGGTAGAACTTCGAAGATACTTTCAAGGAAAATTGGTAAGCATATCGATAAAGAGACATTGACTCGCTATTGAATTTAGACAAATTGAACAATGATTGTCCTATGTTAAGGATCTATCTGATTCAATATTTTCGGACAATTCTGTACGTCTATTAAAAGATATGCATTCTGAATAGTATCATGTGTCAATCCAAACCAAGATCTGCCTAAATCTATTTTGTTTGCTTGATGTACGATTATGTCGTACGAGACTTCTAATTCTTGATATTTCATGGACTTGATGAGTTGAATCCTTTGACAAATTCTTGATCGAATTGTAAAGTCTTTCTCGATGAAAATAGACTGTGTTTATCTGAAACAGATGTCTCAGATTTCATATATGAAATAATTTTGATCAATTCATCCAGCCTGAATGTGGATTGCACGGGATGGTAATCTTTCTATCATGTTATTTAGCGGGATTGACTTTTCCCATCGATAGTGAAGAAGAAAATCGCACATCTCTTATGCGATTGACTCAAGCGAGTCAGATATTTCTCTAATCAGACGTGCGTAACTTTGGTTCTTTGATTAATCATCGAATCTGTTTTTGCCATTTATTATGACACCAAAGAAATTAGGACAGAGTTGAAATCGATATCTACAGTTTCCTATTAGGAATGATTCTATTTGCGAAGCTATCCAAAGTGAAATTTTGAATTATCGTAGCGATACTCTTGGGACACGTCATTTCTCGACATAGCATTTCTATTGATTCAAATAAGGTCGAAGTCGTGTTAAACTGACTAAGACCTACCAATGTCCATGAGGTCTGATGTTTTATGGTTTAGCGGGATTTCAAATGTCGATTTATCGAAAGGTGTTGTTTTTGAAAATGGCTAAACCTATTACTCAACTGACACAGAAAAGTTGAAAATGTATTTGGTCAGATGAGTATGAAATTGTTTTTTTGAGACCCTGTATATAGTTTTGAACTGGTAACAAATATTTTGTTTTAAAAATTGACGTCATCAATTATACGAAGGAAAAAATTATTTTTATTCGGACCACGAGAACTTAAAATATATATTATTCCAACACAATCTAAATACGAGGCAACGCATGTTGATGAATCTTTTGAAGGATCGTGATGGTGAAGCTCAATATCATCTAGACGAATGAATGTCGATACGGTTGTCCTCAGTCGTAAAGTCCACTTATCTGTTCTAGCTTCTGGTTGTATTTCCAAGTACATGCTGATAACTGTACTTCTGACTGAACTTTTCACTCATACTAGGAATTCTATAATTGTCCCAACATTTTAAATTGAGTCAAAATTTATTCTAAACCTCATATATATGCCTAACGAATTGATATTCAAACTCACAAATCTTACCTACTGATAGTTTCTACGACTTAATGATTCATAAGTTGCTCCTGATAATTATGATTTGACCTCTGTCATTATTCGTGAAGTTCATGACTGTAAAGACAGTATCTTCACTGAAGACAAAAGATGTGTATGACTCCGAGACCTCAGTTCTGATGGAGATATATGAGATAAGACGTTAATGGTGTATTGTCAAATGTTGAGGTTGTCAATATGTTTAAACCAAATGAATGAAACTCGGAGGGTTACTTCATGGAGTCAAAAGTCCCCAGTGGAATTGAGAACATATGACTATGGATTTTGTGACCCGTATTCCTCGATCATCCAGAGACTGTGATGATGTGTGGACATTATTGATCTACTTCCTAAGTCTGCACTTTTCTTTCCCTACGAGCGGACTTATCATTATACAAATATGAGCGTTGTTTATTGATCGCTTTTATTTTAAACAATATTTCTCAGTGTAGCGATTCTACCGCAAGTGCACGGTGTCAAGTTTTAGTATAGTGATTAAAAGAAAGGATGTCGAACCCACATGGACTAACGTATAAGTACCAAATAAAATTAGCAAAATTATATTTAGCCTACGAAAAAGATGATTAATTAACTAATTAAATAAAGACTTAATAAAACTCAAAAATTAAAACAACTCCTTTGAAGATGCGAAGGAATTCCGCTCAAGAAATCTATCAAGATGTTCGTTCAATTGTGTATCGTCAATGATTTGTTTGTTAAAACAATTACTAATCAATCAATTCTTAAGGTGACGGATTTCCGAATATAATCAATACACTCTCTCGAGCTATATTGAAACTAGTAATAAATTGACATAAGTAACTCTCGTTCACTTAAACCAATTTAATACCAAATAAATCTCTATGAAAACCGTTGATATTTAAATCTTTCAATTTAAAGTGATCACGTATGTGATTTAATCTCTCGATCTAAATCTTAAACATACAACACGATTTATTTTAGCGTATTATAATTTTATCTCTCGATCTCAATTATAATTCAGTAGTTCAATCAAAGGTAGCTAGACTTTGATAGCATTAAGCATATAATTCATGAACAAAAGAAATTAATTCACTCAAGCACAACAAAATCAATGATTCAAACACAATATTCCTCAAACTTGATAAAATAAACCAAATTAAATTAAATTCAAATCAAATTAATAAGATGTTTAATCGTCTCTCAACCTCAAAAACATCAAATAAATCTGAAAATCAAAGTAATTAGAGTAGAGAAATATGATAAACGTAGGAGCGAATCCGTGCGTTGAACGATCTTTCTTCTCTCGCTTCCTTCCTTGCACTTCAAGGGATTTCTCTTGCCTTGTTCTTCGGAGATGAAAGGCGGCTCAAGAATATTCAACTAGGTCTGATAATAATCTGAATAATGACCCTAATTTTTTTGCCTTCTTTCCTAATTTATAGAAGAGGGGAGATATGGAAGAGTTTCCAAAAATCAAAACCAAATCAAGCTTTTAAAATTCTGAAAATTCTGCGTCTCGATCGATCGGTGCATAAGTCTCGATCGATCGAGCGCCTTTAGCTTTCGAGTCTGACTTTCTCTGCCTCTCTCGATCGATCGAGATGGTGGTTCCGATCGATCGAGAGTCTCTTTTCTTTGTTGGCCAAAACTTCTGCCTTTGTCGATCGATCGCCCTCTTGTCCGATTGATCGAGAATGCCAGAATTCAATTTTTTCGTTTCTTGGCTTGATTTGATCCATTTTCTTCCTTGTAGCTCAATTCTTCCACATTCCACCTAGATTCCTGAAACAATCAAATAAATACCAAAATCATAACATCTTCACGGAATCTACACGAAAATATATACAAATCAAAGCCAAATTATGCGTAATAATCAACCCCTATCATTTATCGAGGATATGTTACGTAATGTGGCGAATGATTTTAACTTTGAAGGGCATGAAGCATTGCCGACAATCGAAGTTCCTATATTGATACCTACCAAACGAGCAAATGTTTGACATCTTTTGAAGCATCAGCCTCAGAGGAGAGAAAATGTAGATCACCTTTATTCTGGAAAGAAATCGATAAAAAAATAGTTGAACGGACCTGATATAATATGAGAAACGAATGATAAGATTCAGTTCTTCAGATAGCGGATGATGGCCGCCCAGGATCATCAAGCTAGTTATGCTTTAAACGAAGACGGCCCATAGAATTTCAGTTATGAGATCGTGTGCTTCTGGAAAAACTCTCTGTTAGAGACACCAATGTTTTGGCATGCGATACCTTGTTGTGTTGACTGTACAAGATCTGAGATTGAATTGGAAATATTGCCTATAGATTGGCATTGTCACCAGCTGTATTGGTCACTCACGATGTATCGTTCCTCATGTTGCTCGCTGTGAATATATATTATTGAATCTATCACGTCTTTCAGCCTGATGAGATTGGAATTGCTCATTCTTGTAAAACATCTTGTTCGCATTTGGATCGTAAGGATATATACATATACCATTGTGTTCAATATATATTATCGTGTATTCTGATACATATGTTGTTTTCAGTGCTGACTTGGATTTATGTTTGTGATTTCGATGACGAAATCTATTTAAGTGGGGGAGAAGTGTAAGGCCCCGATATTTGATTAATGTTAATTAAATATAATTTGGGAATTTATTAATAATTAATTTGTGATTAATTAATTAGAAGTGAAATTGACAATACGAATGTCAATTGACAGTTAAATCGGAATATGAAATAATTTTGAAATTGTAAAAAGCTTCGATAATATTTTTTAAAAAAAATAAATTATTAAAATGAAGAATTTAATGTTGTGTTATAGTAGTGGGTATAAATCCCAATTGGTGACTAAATTTAATTTATCAGTCACCGACGACACTCCGATGTACATATTTGGACTTGAAACCATTTATTAAACTGTATTTCAGCTCATTTTTCACACATCAAAACATTAAAATGCACACACATCATCCGCGCCCCTCTCTTCTCCCCTGCACCTCATGTTCACGTCCGACCTACCACAGTGTTCCCCTGTCTCCGGCTCTCATTTCCATACCAGGCAATCATCGTGCACCGCCACGAGATCGTCGGATTTTGCCTGAAAAGTACGAGTTGTGATATTAGGGTTCTTCGCGTTATTGATTGATTTCGTTTTTCTGACCATAAATTAGTTCCAATTCTGGTGTGCAAATACTTCCCCTCACCTCTGCTGACGTTTTGCTTCCGGTCTCCGCCCCTCTCGCCGCTGTGGGTCACCGAAAAATGTGCATGCAGCCAATGGTTACTATTCCCACGATGGTGTGTTCGAATTGTCATTTTGTAATTCGAAATTTTGGCCTTCAAATTGGGTGTTGATGTTAGTTCTTACATTACATATGGAGTTTAGTTCAGCTTAGCCGATGCATGTTCGATTTTCGCCACCTGATTTCATCGTTTGGGGATTAAAAATGCTTAATTCTGTTCTTGATCGATTTTAACTCGTGTAAATCATGTTTTAGCTTGATTAATTAGACATGAGGGAAATGCATGTAATTTAAATGTCATTTTGTTGGACTGTTTCGAGTATGGTGTTGTTTTTGGGGGAAATGACGATCGAGTTTTCTTGCATGTGTTAGTATAAGAGTTTAAATCACGTCTTGGTCAATTTTAAGTCAACTGAACCATGGCTAGCTTAATTAATATTGCTTTGAAGAGATCTTATAGAATTGTCGATGGATTTCATGGTTTTGGGGTGAAGTGTACTGCTGAGGACACCATACATCTATCGGCTATGATGACTTCTTACTGCCGTCTGGGCTATGATTTTGATGTGGATACATCACCGGTACGGGTATCGACTTTATTGGTAGAGCAGGACATTTATGAGAATATCCGGAGGGCTCAGAAGACAGATGATGAGATTCAGGGCTGGTTATCATTGGCACTCCTTGGACATCCATCGAAGTTCAGAGTGGCGGAGGACGGTTCCTTGAGATTGGGTAACCGTTGGGTAGTTTCGAGTACGTCGGAGTTGCGTCGTGGGATCTTACAGCAGGCTCATAGCAGTAGGCTTAGCATCCACCCAGGCGGGAGGAAGATGTATAAGGATCTATATGATCAATTTTGGTGGAAGAGGATGAAGCGTGATGTTATCACTTTTGTCAAGAGATGCTTGATCTGTCAGCAGGTGAAGGCAGAAAGGCAGAGACCTGGTGGCGAGCTGAGGAGCTTGGAGATACCAGAATGGAAGTGTGAACACATATCCATGGACTTTGTGACCCACTTGCCGAGGACTACTTCGGGTTTTGATGCCATTTGGGTGATTGTGGATAGGCTGACCAAAGTGGCTCATTTTATTCCGTACAATATGACATTCACATACTTGAGGATGGCTCAGTTGTATGTCCGGGTTATAGTGAGACTGCACGGGATTCCAGTGTCTATCGTGTCTGACCGAGATCCACGGTTCACATCTCACTTTTGGGGAGGCCTTCAGTCAGCTTTGGGTACTGAAGTGAGGTTGAGCACGACATATCATCCCCTAACGGACGGTCAGACCGAGCGTACTATACAGACGCTCGAGGACATGCTACTGGCATGTGTATTCGAGTTTGATGCTTCTTGGCAAGATTCATTGGCCTTGGTAGAGTTCTCATACAACAATAGCTATCAGACGAGTATTCAGATGGCTCCATTCGAGGCTCTATATGGTCGGTGTTGTAGGTCACCATTATACTGGGATGATTTGACCAGTAAATCAGTTGGAGGACCCGAATTGATCGGGAGATGGATGATAAGATAAAGGTTATCCGACAGAAAATTAAGGCAGCCCAGGAGACAGGCAAGCAGCCTATGCAAATAAACGGTGGCGACCGTTGGAATTTCAATTGGGTGATAAGGTCTTTTTGAAGATCTCACCTTTCAGAGGTGTTGTGCGGTTTGGTATGCGCGGAAAATTGTCTCCGAGGTATGTGGGACGTTTGAGATCTTACAGCGCATCGGTACTTTGGCTTATCGTCTGGCTTTGCCACCGTCATTGTCTGGTATTGATGACGTGTTCCATGTATCTATGTTGCGGAAGTATGAGCCGATCCGTCACATGTGTTGCAGTCTTCTGAGGTGCAGTTAGATTCTGATGTGTCCTACGTGGAACGGCCAGTCAGGATTCTGGATAGAGCAGCTCGCATACTTCGGAATAAGGTGATACCGATGGTCAAGGTTCAGTGGGATCGCAGGGGTGTAGAGGAGGCCACGTGGGAGACGGATCGGCATATGTTGCAGCACTACCCGAAACTATTTTCTGGTATGTGATTTATGTTTAGTTTCGGATTGGTAAGTGCATGCGATTTCGTGGGCGAAATCTTATAAGTAGGGGAGTATTGTGATATCCCCGAAATAATTATGTGCATTTGGGAATTAATTATGTTTATGAGATATTTATGGTGTTAATTAATTTAGTGTTGGATTAATTAATATGGTGAAATGCTTAGTCATGCGGTGGGCGTGACCTGGTAATGCATTTCAGGGTACATGTGATGCATGTTGAGAATTTGGGTGTTAGCATGGTTTATTTGTGGTGGATAAAGATTATTTGGTAAAGCATGTATTTTATTGGGGTTATGGTGCATTTCTAGAAAATGCTTTTAAAATAACAAGTTGGGGATATTTTATACATCGTGCTAATTAATGGGTACCATGTTATTATTAACCCCAACACTTATACCCCCCACTACCCCTCATAACCCCCACTCCTTATCAAAAAATTCACTACCAACCCTATCCCCAAACCCTAATCCCAATTTTGGCAAGAGGAGGAGGAGGAAACCTTTGCAAAATCTTTATTTGTGGGATTCTTGGTAGGATTTGAAGTCCATAAGAGAATCATCCCAGGTGGCAACACAACCAAGGAGATAAATTGTATTGGTGCATGTGATTGTAAATCAGGGTTATATTCCAGTGATGAAGAATACTTGCCGCCTTCATGGCGTAGCGATGAAGAATACTTGCCGCTGTCATACCGTAGCGATGAGAGAATACTTGCCGCTAATATGTCGAAGCGAATGATAAATTCCGCTGTCATATTACTTTAGCGAGGGATATTATTTGCCGCTGGTATTGCCGAAGCGATGGGTATTATTGCCGCTGTCATGTCAACGCGAGGGGTATTATGCCACTGATATAGTTTGACTTGAAAACTGGTTATTGGTATTAGTGGAATTAGTGCATGTCATGACATACATTATTGGCATTATAATCTATTGATTATGCTAATGGTACATGGACAACAAAAGGGAGCATTAAACTGTATTAAATACAGGAAGTGATTCGTATTTACAGTTTACGCATTTCTATATTACAATCATATTATTGTGAATATGGTTTGTTACATGCTCATGGTTTTGTGGTTGTTTCTGTAGGTACTTTTGGATGACGAACTAAGGACCGGGTTGTTGCGGTGAGCTTGTGAGGAGCGCTATTGGTATAGGAAAACATGATTCTTTTGTATAGTCTCTACTCTAAGAGTAGTGTAAATCTATAGGATTAACATTCATTTAGCGAATGTAATTAATCCTTTTTGGAATTTTATTTTGGCACTGTAATCCTAATAGCTCAAGGCATCAACACGAATTAATTTTTATACTCTGATTATGCATACTTAGTTCATATTGTACCTAAATCCTCACTTAAGGAACTAGGGTCCTTACAGATAGTTTCATATTGGGCTTTGGCTCACCCCCTAGGGGGCTGTTGTTGTCTTTGTGTGTGGGCAATGGCAGGTATTACAGGTGACCCGGATCCCAAAGAGGGAATGCTCTCTGGAAGTCTTACCTGATGTTGTTTTCTTTTGTCTATCACAGTCGTAGGATAGTTAAGTATACCAGGTTGTGTTCTTGATAGTATAATTATGTAAATTGAGTTTATTTCAGTTTAGTCTTGCGTAACTGTGAATATTCGGTGTTTTACTTACTGCTGATGGTATTATATAAACATTTTGAGTATGAAATGTGTGTTGGTGACTTATTGTGCATGCTATGGTATGATGTAATTTTTTTAGTACGGATTATGTACTGGGTGCCTATGATGCATGCTATTGTATTATGTATTTACTTGTTGCACTGGGATATAATTTTGTGCTTTTCATTTTTTTTTGTATGCCTATCGTGCCTGGAGGTCATGCCGAAATTTTTAGAGCCACTTGTTGGCAGGACTTTTAAATAATCTTCCGCTGTTTACAAATAAATAATCATTATGAACATGTGAATTGAGAATTTTGGGATGAAGAAAGTTATGAACATGTGAATTGAAATCATGATATAATTTTCACTGTTGGCACTTGAGATTGAAATAATTACAAACCGAGCATATATATCTATATATTAGTTTGTGTGTTCAAAGATTCGAAAATTATTTTTACAAAATATAAGAAAAACAATGAGATTTAAATCCTATTCCAGATTTTGTGTGATGAAATGTGTGAGAAAAAAATGATAAAACATGAATTTTGGAGAAGATGATCATGTGCAAACCATATGCAAAAATAAGGATGTTTATGCTTTTTAAGGGTTACTTTGGAACTACCTCTAATGTCATAGATCTTATTCCAAATGAAATATTCTAAATGCATTAGGATATGCTTAGGGAACTACCCCTGTGGATAACATCAAATATTTCCTTTTTAAGCTATAGGGGTGGAAACTAAAATTCAATTTAATAGGGAGTAAAATTGGAGAATCTGTGACATGTGGACTGATATCAAATACAAGCAAAGGTTAAGAGATTTTTAAACAAGTCTCACTAGTAAAACTAGGGGTGCTTAACGGTCGGGTCAATCCGGACCCTGCCCGAAATCGGAACGGTTAGCCCGGTTCGGAACCGGAATCGGTAAGATACCGATCCGAACCGGTTCTACCGTTTCGGAACCAGTATCTTACCGGTTCCGGACTAAATGGATCCTGTTCCAGATTGAACCGGATCCATTTTTATTTTTTTTTTGTTTAAGGTAATATCAATTACATTTTTTGAAGAAAAAAAATCAAACAAAACGGTTCCGGGTTGGAACCGGTCCAACCCGAAACCGGTTGGACAGGAACCGGATCCGATCCGGTTCCTTAACGGATCGGATCGGTTTCATGATTATTGAATCTGGAACCGGCCAGTTTCGGACCTGATCAATCCGTTAACCACCCCTAGTAAAATCACATCAAACATTATATTTTTTGATCTCATCATATATTTTATTTTATTATCATTGTTATATTATATGAGGGGTGCTTAGATTGACCCGGCCCGGAATCGAACCGGTTAGCCCGGTTCGGAACTGAAACTAATCGATTCCAACCCGCTCCGGAACCTTTAAAAATCGGTCCTGAGCGATTTCGTGCCTTGAAATCGGTAGCACCACCGGTTCCGGTGATACCAGATCGGTTCCGATTTCAGAACCGAAACCGGCAATTTTTGAAAGAAAAAAAAAGCATGCAAGGCAACGGCTTTATAACAGTTGCATTTGTGAACGTTTGTCAATGGCTAATAGCCGTTGCCAAACGTTCAGGTTTTTTATTTATTTTTTAAAAAAATTCTATAAATATGTGTGTTGTGATTTAAAAATCCACGCAATTCATTCGTTCAAAGTCATATACTTTTATCTCATATTTTTCTCTCCAGTGTGCTATCTGCATTTTTACTTATATAATAATGGCATATTCATCTAGCAGCGTTGGTCGTAGCCGGGGTCTCGTCCCGGGTTCGTCTATCACTTAGTTCATCTTCGGCAATGAATTTGTCTGTGACAATTCCTGAGTTAAATGAAAGTTATGATTTTTTTTGTTGACCTCAATGTTGGTGGTTTATCTATGAACGTCGAAACACAACAACCAGAATAACATGCCGAACCTCCTGCTGCCCAAGCCCAAGAGAGACAACAAGTGGAGTCATCCGGAGCCACTACCGCAGCGAGTAAACAACCCGACTCGTGCCAAAAGAAGTAAGATATGGGATCACTTTGAACTCGCTCAAAAGGAATGTACAAATAAATCTGTTGCAATATGTAAATTATGTAATATATAATATTCAAATAAAGCTGGTGGTTCCAGTGGAGGCACCGGAACATTTAAAAAGCACTTAGTAAAATAATTTTGATGAGACAACATTACAACCATTGGGTATAGAAGCAAACACAAGCACAAATTAATGTTCTCACTGACACGAATTTCATTTTAATTGCTGAAATTAACTGTAGATCACTTGTTAGATATGTGATTAGATGTAAACTACCTTTTATACAAGCTGAACATGCTGGTTTTATTGAATTTGTTTCGTCGTCTATACAACCCTTGTTTAAACATATTTCTAGGCACACACTTAAAAGAAATTGTATGGACATATTTGTTGAATATAGAAATACATTGTGTGAACATCTTTCTAGTTTGCCTTGTAGGGTTATCTTAACAACCGATCTTTGGACAAATGTAAATTCGGTTCATATCTTGTTGTCAATTGTCACTGGATTGATGATAATAGATGTATGCAAAAATGGAGTTTGTCTTTAGATGAGTTAGATTGTGCACATATTGGTTATGTAATTGCTAAATATATACACATGTAGACATTATGGAATTCAGGATAAGATATTTTCAATCACATTAGACAACGCTGCGAATAACAATGCTGCGATGCTTGATTTAAAGATCTATCTGAAATCAATGCTTGATGATATTTTTTTCATGTTAGATGTGCATGTCATGTTATTAATTTGGTTGTTAAAGTTAGTTATGAGGACAATCACTCAGTATGTATTGAGAAAATGAAATATTGCGCTAAATGGTTACGCACAAGCCGTGTTAAGCGTGATTGGAAATAATTATGTTTATATAATGGTTTAAAGAATATTCTTTTTCCATCACCAATAGAAACTATATGGAATTCGTTGGACAATATGTTAAATATGTTACCTTACAAAGATATTTTAACTCCATTTTATAATTCATATCAAATGCCTGATACTGATGAAAGTAGTTATTTGACTGATAAGGATTGAGAATTTGTTGAAAATTGTGTATCATTGTTAGATACTTTCAAAGAAGCGACGAAACGCTTCTCCGGTGTTACTTATCCAACTTCCGTTTATTTTCTTTCTTAGCATGTTTGATAAGTTTATAGAATTTAGAGATGACTATGACTTGCATGCTTTGTTAGTGCAATGGAAACTAAATTTATAAAGTATTGGGAACAAATCACAAACGTGCACTGCATTGCAACATTGCTAGACCCTAGTCAATGTTTAGCTTCATTTGACAAATTTTTGAATATTATGCTAAATTTTTGGGGAAGATTGTTGACGATCAGAAGACGTCTGCAATGCAATCTCTCCAAAATATGTTTCAATTGTATTATAATCAACAGGCAAGTGAATCATCGCAACAAATGGTTGTTGAAGAACAACCACAAGCTCAATCTAGAGGCAGGGCCTCAATTTGTTTAGGATGTTGGGTAGGAAAAAACATAACGGAAAATGACATTCTACTAGAACGTCGACTGAGTTGCAAATTTTTCTGAATTATCAATTTCTAACTGAAGACAACTTCGACGTTTTACAATGATGGAAGGTAAATGCAGCACAATTCCCTATCTTAGCCAAAATGGCTAGAGACGTGTATGCGGTACAAGCTTCAAGCTTCGCTTCTGAATCGACATTCTCAACATGTGGCCGAATTATTGGAGAATACAGAAGTAGTATATCTGCTGATTCGTTATGCATGCTCACATTACTTAAAGATTGGTTTGAAGTAGAATGTAAGAATAGAAGAGATGGGGCGGTTGACGAATTCGTAAATCATTATGACGAGCAAGAAGAAGATAACGCCAAAACAATACTTATCAATTATGAAGAGTGTTAAATACTAAGATTTTTTATTTAGATTTTCAATTGTCATATCTTTACAATTATTTGTATGCATTTAAATTATGAAATGAAGAAATATATTGAACTTGTGATGAATATTGTGGAAATATTTACAACATCAAAAAAATAAAAATAAAAAAAAATTCAAATTCAAAAATTTTAAAAAGTGTTCGAAAATAAAAAATACATAACAAACCAGATCGTTCCGGAACCAGAACCGGATCAGATCCGATTTCTTAACGGATTGGACATGTTCTGTGCTTAACGGATCCGAAACCGATCGATTTCGGACTGGGCCGGACCGGACTGGATCGATCCGTTAAGCACCGCTAATTATATCCTTCCAAACAATAATTATATGACTAAACATATAACATTTTAGAATATAAAGTGGAGTTAGTTTTTTAAATTTATATTTGTTGATATATTATCAAATATTTTATGATTAACTATTTATTAATTTTAAAATTTAATGAAACGAATATTTTAAAATTTATTATATAATTCTATTATTTTAGATTATATCTATTTTTTTTTTACTGATACTGATAACGTGACTTGACTTCGATAGTATAGAAACTTTTACAAATTAACAAAAAAAAAAAAAAACTAATTTAATAAATTGATTTGCTAAAATATTGTCCCGAGATTTGGCGAACCCAAATCAATGGAGGAACAACAGAGCAAGAGACTTAACAGCTCCGGCGAAGCCTTTTTTCGGTGCGCCGCCGTGTTCCTCCCATATCTAAACCCCGCCGAACTAGCATCGATTTCGTCAACGTGTAATACCTTGTACCAAATCGCTAAACTAGTAACCGCGAGAAGAACCTCCGACGCTTCCAGAGCCTTCGAAAAGTTTCCAATTCCATTCCTCAACCCCATCGTCGGCGATTCGCAGCCTTACCCTTATTTCCTTTACACCCCGACGCAGGTTCTCCCGGCAAATCCCAAATTACGCCAGCCATGGGGATCCGACAATGAAACGCGGAGGTTCAAGGAAGAAGCTCGACCCGACCCGTTTCTGTTCCGGGTTGAGGGTGGAAGTGGCTGCACGTGTGGAGTTAGGGGTGAGATTTGTGATAATTGTTCGTGTATGGAGTGTGGCCCGAGCTGTATGTGTGACCCAGGATGCGAGAATAGGATATCTCAAGAAGGGTTGTCGGTTAAACTGAAGATCGTAAAGGATGATAGGAAGGGTTGGAGTTTGTACGCCGCTGAGTCTATTCCTGATGGAAACTTTGTGTGCGAATATACAGGTAAATTAAATTTCTACATTGATTTATAACTTTTGTTCAGAAGATTTTGATCTAATGTTCTTGAACTTGAAGGCGAACTTCTCTCTACCAAAGAATCCGGACAACGGCAGCAGACATACGATGAACTTGCATCAAATGGATGCTTGACCCGTGCCCTGTTGGTTGTGAAGGAGCATCTTCCATCTGGAAACTCATGCATTAGGATCAACATTGATGCAACAAGAATTGGGAACATTGCACGATTCATTAACCACTCTTGTGATGGTGGAAATCTTGATACGGTGATAGTGCGTAGTTCTGGGTCTTTGCTGCCTCGTGTTTGCTTCTTTGCTTCCAGAGAAATTCAGGAAAACGAAGAGCTTTCTTTTAGCTATGGAACCTTCAGCCTCAGGCCAAACAATCAACAATGTTTTTGTGCTACTTCTTCTTGTGCTGGATTTCTACCATCAGAGCACACTTAAACATTTACATGTAAACACCGAATAACCTTTTCTTGTATTCAATAATCCATATGGAAGTCGGTTTAACCTTGTTTAATTGCGTATCTAATGTTCTTGAACTTGAAGGTGAACTTCTCTCTACCAAAGAATCCGGACGACGGCAGAAGACATACGATGAACTTGCATCAAATGGATGCTTGACCCCTGCCCTGTTGGTTGTGAAGGAGCACCTTCCATCTGGAAACTCATGCATTAGGATCAACATTGATGCAACAAGAATTGGGAACATTGCACGATTCATTAACCACTCTCGTGATGGTGGAAATCTTGATACGGTGATAGTGCGTAGTCCTGGGTCTTTGCTGCCTCGTGTTTGCTTCTTTGCTTCCAGAGAAATTCAGGAAAACGAAGAGCTTTCTTTTAGCTATGGAACCTTCAGCCTCAGGCCAAACAATCGACAATGTTGTTGTGCTACTTCTTCTTGTGCTGGATTTCTACCATCTGAGCACACTTAAACATTTACATGTAAACACCGAATAACCTTTTCTTGTATTCAATAATCCATATGGAAGTCGGTTTAACCTTGTTTAATTGTGTATACCTTGTCATGTGTAAGCCGGGGAATGAAACAAAATCAATCTTTGCTCTTACTAGTAATTTTCCAGTGCCGAATTACAATACAAAGGTTATTTCGTGTTTACTATAGATGCCCTCAAGTGTGTTCTGATGGTAGGAATTTAGCACACAACAAACGTTGTTGGCCGTTTGGCCTGAGCTTGAAACTTCCATAACTAAAAAAAGCTCTTCATTTTTTCCTGATGGCAAAGGGATACCAATCAGCATCCCGAGCAAAACTGATATATATATATATATATATATATATATATATATATATATATATATATATATATATATATATATATACATGTTTTTTAGCACCTGGAAACGAGGAATTCAATGGGTGAGTTCTTTCAACTTCCAAGATTCCTTGCCGTTTATCATTCTCTGGTTTTTATGAACTACAAGAAATGATTCGAAGCATCAACAAATTAAGGTTACTTTTGAACGGGTGCTCCATAAAATCTCTTCCTTCATTTCTTTAGCAAAGGCCAGTGGGGTCATTAAAGCCTCTGGAGCTGCTAGGTTTCGCAGGTTTCTCTTCTAGCGTGCTTAAAACTCGCATAGTCCTTTGGCTCAGGACACCTATCCACACTTTTAAATTGAATGTGAATGGGAGGTTTATCTGATCGATGCTACCCTAAGAGCACTGCTTTTAGATGTATATCTTACCATATATTGGGAATATTCCAAATGAAATATTCGTATGATGTATGATGGATAAACCCCTAAGGACAGTGCCCTTGGGGCTAGCATCAAAAAATCTAAATGATCCGGGAAATGCGCTTCACGAGCAAGGAAGCAAGTTTATACTATAGGGAATCCAGGTGATCTTGCTATTGGAGGGGTATTTCGTGATTCGTCAGGAATTTCCTTAGCATTTTGCAAATTTGTAGAGGGTAAAAATTTGAAAGGGGACTCACTGCTATGTGGAGGAGAATTCTCGTTTGTGAAGAGTTTAATTATTTTCCTCTTTGGATTAAGACTTGACTCCCAAGTTGCTACTAGGATCATCAAATCTTCAGAGACTGGCTAGGAATTGGACAGAATTGTTACCTCCATCAGATCGTTTCTTGATTCTCGTTCCTGGTTTATCACGCGCATCTATCGTGAATGAAGTTGCCGATGAACTTGCTTCCCTTTTTTTCACTAAATATAAATTATATCGATGAAAAATGTTTAGCTACAAAGAGAATTCCAGACGAATAAACTTGCTTCCTTGCTCGTGAAGCGCATTTTCCGGATCATTTAGATTTTTGATGTATAAAATATTCCTAGGAACATTTTATTCATGCTCGTTCCAAGTTTGAAGTACTATTTGTATAAATAATAATCTCCTTTGTTACATGATTTCTTCTTCATATAGATAGAAATAGTATCTATTGGGCAATTACTTCGAAGTATATTTTGTATTTTGTGCCGCACCTTTCCTATCTAATAGAAAAAGAAACACTCAATTTTGCACGCTCTTGCTACAATTAAATGGTCCTCTTCAGATAGTTTGTCCAACCCAAGAGTCCTATAAAATTAGATAGGACTTGCTTACTACACCTAATATTTCGTTTTTGAATTTGGGTTGGTGTATTTTGGAGGATGTTTTTGGCCTAAAATATTAAATTATCACATAAAAATGTATACTTTGTCCATTATTTTGTATGCTATTTATTTTCTTGTGCTATAATATAAATATTGTATATACCATACAATTACAAAAGGTTATATATTTTATAATTATAGACGCAAAAGTAACTTTTGATGAGTAAAAACCAATACAAAATACAAATTAGTTAGATATATTTTATAATTGTATGCAGGTCGTGAATTTTGATGTGTGAAGTTGAAGTTTTAAATTTTAGGGCAAAATCATTTAATGTCATTAGCACATCTTTAAATAATATACTCCATACATATCTTTGTTTTTTCCGCAAAAAAATGCATAAATCACGAAGCACTTTTATTATATATGTTTTTTTTTTATAACAAGACTAGAACTCGAGTCCGTCCTAAATGGGATAAGGGTGACAACTATTCCGGCTAACCCAGATGTGTTTTATTATACATGTGTCATTTCCAAAAGTAAAAATAAATAATCCCTCTATTTTATTTTATTTTATTTTTTATAAGTATATTCTTATCAATTCCTACTTTTCTAATAAAACTATCCATCTCAATAATTTTACCCAAAATTTTCCCAATAAATTAAATAAAAAGCAAATATTCCGTCATTTTTTTAAAAGTTAACTCATTAAATGTGAGATGGAGGAAAATAAATGCTTTTGAAACCCTTAAGTGAGATATATTTTTGGAAATAAATAAATTAATTTATCTTCTTTAATCACAAGCAACATATCAATATATGTAAAATATTTTAAAGTTTAAAGCATAACTTAAAAATCAATAAAAGAACTAAAGAAGTTATGTTCAAAATTAAATTAGCCGACATCTATAGTATTTTAGGTGCTGTCTATTTCGCATCTCTATAATCTAGCGTTTTAAAGGATTTTTAAGGGGTTTTTCTTCACGGGTCTCGATTTATATAATTCACCGTTATTTATTTATTTTTTTATTATTTTGATTAAATGTATTTTATATCAGAAAATAGTTGAATTTTTATATGAAAAACATGTACATGAGTAAAAATTAGATAGCTTTGTTTTTTTTAACTGAAAATGACAGTTGACCTCCTGTTTTTTGTGACGTGCAAAAGACGCTTCGTATGAATGGACAGTGTGCTATGTTTTGTAAATTAGTAAAATATCTATTTATAAACAACATATGGTGAAATACATATTCGCAAGACTATATAGATAAAATATATTTTATGAATTAAAGTTGGTAAAATTCTTACTCGAAAAAAAAATAAAAAAAAAAAGTGACTTTGATCAACATGTCATGCCACCAATTCCCACCAACCATGGCCACCAACTCTTAGGACCCCAAGCTGGTTATTTTTCATTTTGTCAAAATTACCCCAGGCATTCATCGGGCGCGTGACTGACATAAATCCTGTCGATTTGAGATAAAATATTCGATTTTTTGTGCTTTGTTGAGGATCGAATTTAAACCCGAATCTGAACCTTACTCATTTTATCGAAGACTGAATATCGAGTTTTATAAGTTCATGTCCTAATTTAGTTAGTAAGAGCTCAACTTTCATTTTGAAAAGATTTAAGTTCCAGTCACGCGGTGTACAACAAAATATTTAAACACTCCCCCTCTCGAAAAAAAATATCGAGTTTTATTGAATACAAAAACTCGAGTTTTATTGAATACAAAAACTCGGCCCATCGCTGGAGTTTATGTATTTGGTTAATTTTAAAGATAATTATATAAAATAATAATTGATATTATAAAGTACGTAAGACTGTAAGAGTAATTGTTTGTGTTGAAGAATATTTTGAAAAATGTTTTCTGAAGATAAAATATATGTTTAACATTATTTCTTCGGAAAAAAATGACTTCTATTATATATATAAAACAATGTAAGCTTTAGTTAGCAAATACTATTAAATTGATAGTTATGTGAATATAATTGGAGTGAAATGTTCTGATTTTCCAAAATGCTATATTATGGTAGAGTGTGCCTCGAAATTTAAAATTAAAAATAAAGATATTTGTTTGTAACATTTTCTTTACATTTTCAGTATTTTTATGTTGGTAGTAGGGCTCTTATGGATCAATAGTTGATATTATTGTCAACGCATAATATTCATTTATTATGTTACACATACAACACGTGTACATCGGCGGTTAGTCTATATAAACTAATAGACTTGGAATTGTCGTAATCCTGTAAATTTAGGAATCTTAAATAATCGATAAACTATAATTATTAATTTATAAATTAATTAACATAGGAACATAATTTGGATGAACCGTTAGATTGTTGAAGGCATTCAAGAACTACCAAAAATGGCACGACTGCAGATATATTGACAAACGAGTATATAATTGAGTGCGTCATGAAAACCGATATATGTGATGAAGCTAAAGATATATTTCTATTGCCGATACCTTTTCTCGAAAGGAAGCTCCGAAAGCAGCGATGGTGTTGAATAGTTTTTTGTTGAGCTATGAAAATAGCATACCAGAAATTTTATTATGTTAAGAAAAGTTGGAGATGAGATTCAATGTAACGTTAATTTTAACAATAAACAAATGACAATTGAGTTATTTTTTGTGAAGTATTCATAGCTTAATCATAAATTTATTATATATTAGAGAGTTGTTAATTTATATATATTACGTTGTCCCCAAATGGTTAAAATGATATTATTAATTAATCGAATATTAAACTATCGAAGTTCTAGTTTCCATTGTTGTAATCATATTTTGTTGGCCAAATGTATGTATGTTAATATATACAGGGTAACTAGTATATTATGAGTGTCCAATCTGATTTTGTTTATAAAATCCGAATTTTAATGTTTCAATATTTTAAATCTTGCCTGAATTAAAATGACATCTTTTGTTTATAAATTTACAAATAAATATATATAGTTACGTCGCACATCCATTTCTCTCAATCACACATTTTCCTTAAAAAGTTTCATTTCATTAAAGTCGGATGGGATTGTTAAACCCATTTTAGACCTTCCACTAATTCATATAAATCATATATGAATGTCGTTTTTGACTCAAATTTTATTTACAGTTTCGGAAGCAGTTATCTTATAGTACACATCGAAGTGAAATCATCTTATCGGTGTTTTAATTTTAAGCAAATAAACCACATTCTTAAAATCAAACGATGCACTTGTTAAAATTAAGTGCACCACCTTATTTAAAATAAAGTATATTAGCTTGTTAAATTTAAGTACATCACCTTTATATAAATCAAGCGATGCACTTGTTAAAATTAAGTGCACCACCTTATTTAAAATTAAGTATATTAGCTTGTTCAATTTAAGTACATCACCTTTATATAAACAACTGCACCACCATATTAATATAAAAAGTGCGCTTTGATAAATGCACCATTTGAGTCTAGCAGTGCACGCATCCCGCGAGTACTGCTAGACTCATGTGGGGCACTTGTTAAGATTAAGTGCCCATATTATTAAAATCATCACATTGTTTAAAATTAACTGCAACACCTTGTTAATTTTAAGTTCACCTCCTTAATATAAAAATGTGCACCACCATATATAAAAAAGTGTGTGCTTTGATAACGGCACAGTTTGAGTCCGCGGGATTTAAGCGATGCACTTGTTAAAATTAAGTGTACCACCTTGTTAAAATCACCACTTTTTTTAAAAAATTAAGTGCACCACCTTATTAAATTAAGTACATCACCTTAATAAAAGCAAATACACCACCATCTTAATATAAAATAGAACTTCTAAATAAATTATAATTTACATTTTTACAATAAAATCGAACATCTTCAAAGTATATACAGATTTTGTCCCAAGAAATAAAAATACTTCAGATTAAACCACATAGAGCTGCAATATTTGACAATTTTGTTCCACGTGATATTCGAAATTATCTAAAATCCCTTGGAAAAAAATTGGCATTTAAGTGCATCACATCAGTCTAGCGATGCACTTAACTCACGTGCATTGTTAGACCCAAGTTGTGCACACAATAACAAATAGTCAACACAACATTTCTCGTTCTTGCATCTTCCCCCTCTCTTTCCCGCACATCACACATATTCATTAATAGCAAAGAAACCCGCCCTACATTACAGATACTCAGATGCCCAAATTCAAGCATAATCCTCCCCACAAAAACGAAGAACATCAAAATAATGGAGGAATAAGTATAGCTGGTGTTGCATGAAGAAATGAGGAAGAATCCCCAGAGACGCCGCCTGTGAAGAGGTGTGCAAGAAAAACACATAGCCGCTGTCGTGTGAAGAAACCCAGTCGATACCAGCCATCGTCACCCGAAGAGGAACCAAAGAGGGCTGGAGATCGACACCCAATGGTCGCGCGAGTGACTGTTTTGGCTGTAGATTTCTTGAATGTGCCTCTAGCGGCGGAAAAGAAGATGGTGTTGGGGTTTTACGAAGATGTCTGGAGGTTTCTTGAAGAAAGAAGGTGTTTATGTGTTGTGTTATATATCTAGTTTATTTTAACTGAAAAATGGACTTAAACGATTTGGAGATTTTTTGTGGACTAGGTCGAAAAATATTTTATTATATGATACTGGCATGAAGTTTGCCCGAAATTGAATTGATCTTAATATAATTGTGAGCTAGTTTGAGCTTGGTTTGAATAATTAGCGTGATTAAAAATGAGTCGAAGTATATGATTTAAGATATAGTGTTTAAAGATGGAATTTATAATATGTATTGTTTTTCCACATAACCTTACTCAAAAAGCTGTGAAACAATCAACATTGGTTAATATGTCAGTTGCCCACTTGAATCGAACCAACAAGTTCTTAAACTATATGCTAATATGCTTAACAATAGACACATATATGGCATTTAATTGTGAAAAGATTTGGTATATCTTGATAGATAATTTGATGCATATATCATCTAATCGTATAAATGCTTGAATTTAGGTGGATCTGAAGAGAACGAGGTAACAATGATGAATTAAGATCAATGAATGACTTAGGGATCAAGAAGAAATGAAGACGGAAGAGAAAAATCGACGGAAAGTGAAAAGAACTACATATCGATTGCCAAAGAGTCACCGATTGATCGACCATATGGTGAAACCAAAGCAACAATTTTGAAGAATTACCGACTAATTGTAGGACATGCACCAATCGATTGGCAGAGTGCGAAGCTTGAAAAATAAAATGCTTGGAATTACCGATCGATCGGTAAAACAATGAGTGATCAATCGATAGGTACACGAGTCCGAAAAACTATGGAAAACTTGATTTTTTTTCCATTCTACAAGAATTCTATTATACTTTTTCACCCCCTATAAATAACCCTTGAAGATCAGACTCAAAGACACAATACATACACTAGATAGCATAGTTTTCTTATTCTCTTATAGTTTTGAATGGAGCTACGAAGATCAACACCAAGGCGGGAGTGACAACCTCGACGAGTGACGATCCAGTTGTTTGTCTTACTTTTGTTTATGATTTCTAGATTAAGTTTGTTGTTTTTAATCTAGTTATGAGTAGCTAAATATTTTTTATTCTTGGTTGAGGAAGTACAATTGGGATTTGTTGAGCCTTAAACACATGGTTGTGTTTAATGCTTTAATTTATCTCCGGATTATTTTTGAGTTATGATGATCAACAAAATTTATGTTTGTTATACTAATGTGTCTACTTAGTGTGCATATTAATTGATTAAAAATTGGATTGAATGAAGAAAATCGAGTGTGCAAAACCTGGGCTGGATCGCCCGAGGCGATGGTGATCATCGCCCCAGGCGATGACAGCCAGGCGGGGCATCGCCACGCACATCGACAGAGGCGATGCCAAGGCTCGCGTGCAGGGGGAGTTCGCCCGAGGCGATGGGCTGATCACCTGAGGCAATGCTTTGAATGCCTGAGGCAATGTGGACTCCGCCTGAGGCGATGGAAGATTTTAAGCTGCTGAGGCTACGGCATTGGATTTGGTTTAGATCGCCTGAGGCGATGCGTGATGTATGCTGACCGTTGGGGCGCGGCGATGGTGATCGCCCGAGGCGATGGCTAAGGCGATCGAGGAGTGATTTCAGCCTTATGTGTAGCAACGGCTAGTAGGAGCCTAGGGGGCCTCCTACACTATAAATATTGATGCTTTGGAGCATTTTGGAGATAAGAAACAAGCCTACAAACTTCCTCAAAGTTTTGCTAATTTAAATTTCAAATAGCATTGCAATCTCCATACATTGTTGTTGTATTGGAGTTTGTGATTCATTCTTTTTGTTAGAGTCTTGTGTTCTTCGTGTTGGTACACCGTGAAGGTGTTTGTTGAGTTGTTGTAAGGCCGTCCTGTTGGGATATGCCCTAAGACAAGTCATTAGATGATTGTTTAAGACATACAATGTTTATGGTTTTATGAATGGCAATTCATTATTATATATTATTATTTTAACTGTGCATTGTGAATTAATATATATGTTAATGTCCTTAGAATAATATTGTATTATTCTTAAAGATGTCCCTAGTCAAGTATTATCATGAAAAGGATAATGATAATACGTAGAGACTAGTATGTGTTGATCGATGAATTGTTCATTGATATGAGATATCAAATCAATACATGGGTACATGTTAGAGAACGATGTACTGGACAGACCCACCATGAGAATGCAACATGGATAGTTATATGATCGTCATATGCAATTCTCATAGTGATAATAATGTATGTAATCCTTACGACTTGTGATCATCAGAGATCCCAACATAAGGAGTTATGTATCTTGATATCGTCAAACGTTACCCGTAACAGGGTATACTATAAAGGCGACTACTGGATACACTACGAATTATGTAGAGGGATGTTGACTGATCAAGATGATTTGTCCCTCCTATATAACAGGAGATGTGTTTGGCCCTTGATCAAGTGAGAACTAAAATGCATGGCCATGCTCGAATGAGTCGATATGAGATATCGAGCTTATTCGTTTATTCTAGTTCTACTTGGGGATCAAGAAATAAAGATTGGATATACGAGTATGACTGTTCCATGACTCGTGTTCAATCTAAACACAAAGGACAAAGGGATTAAGTTACATGATTAATATTATCACAAGTTCTAAAGGTTATGTCGAGTCATTGACATTCTTGTAATTTGGGTAGCATTGATGTGTTGCTAGATACCGCTCAATGCTTGAGACATAAAATGAGATTTTATGTCACTGCCAACATTACAAGATCCTATCGGGTCGCACAAAAGATTAAATCGAGAAGGGAAATTAAATTCATGGGATGAATTAAATAATTAAGAGGAGTCTTAATTAATAATCATAATGATTAATTAAATCATGGGCTTAAGCCCATGAGGCTTTATGAAAGCCTTTAATTAATCATATAAAATATGATTGCAAGGGGTTTAATTAGAAGGAACACTTCATAACACAAAACCTAACTCTATAAGCCTCTCGGCCGCGAGACTCACGAGCTTCACCGCCGCCGCCGATCGTGTGGTGGTTTTGAGGTTTTGCTTGGTCGTCGTTGTTCGGTTTTGATTCGAGAATAAGTCTAGCAACTTATTCTTGAATATCCCTTCACCCGATTTGATCGTGTGGATACCGTAGAGACGAAGGTGAAAACTTTCGTTTGTGATCTCAGAGTTCGTTGGACGTGCTGCTCCGTGGAATCTGCTTCAAACACGCTACAAGGGTGAGACCTTCGTATACCTTAATCCGATATGATAACCTATGTATAGATCTGCTGGTTTGTAATCCTAAAATTTTATTCCGCTGCGCTGTATGCTCATAGGATTACTTACAGTGGTATCAGAGCCGTGTACAAGGCTCATATCGGATTTATGTGATTAAATTGTGTTAATCATATTAGAATTAATATTGCATGCTATTAAAACTGTATAAACATATATGATATGTTAATATCGAGTTTTTGAAATTCATCGTAAAATTGTATTTGATATAATTGGCGAATAATTGTATACGATACACGAAAGCATAAAATCGAGGTGTTGGCTCAAGGTGGTTCGACCACTTCATGACTTGACCCTCGGGCCGCCGCTAGTGAGCTAGGGTTCGGACCCTTGGCTCATGCATGGGGCCGCGCCGCTTCCAAAAGGCTAGGGTTTTGAACCCTAGTCACATAAGCCACTCGGCCGCCGCTTGGGCTAGGGTTTTTCGAACCCTTGGCTCGAGATGGTTAAGCCGTCACCGTCATGGACCGTCCATGGTTGGACCGTGGCTTGTGGCTCGTGGATTTCGGTGTTTCGAGCAAGTTGGCTCGATGAAAAACCAACATGGTGCAAGGCGGCTAGGGTTTGGAACCCTAGTGGCGCCGCACCGATGCCATCGGCTCGGACCATGTCGTGGGCTAGGGTTTCGAACCCTAGGCCCATAATTGGTCCAGTCGTGGTGTATGGTTGGTTCGAACCATGGTGGTTCGTAGCTAAGTCGCATTAAGTTCGTGGCATGTGATGTCCCGAGCTACGATAATTTTTCAAAAATTATTTTACAGTTTTAATTAGAATTAAATTTAAAATGTTTAGAATTTAATTAATTAAATGTTGATGCATGCTTTATGTGTTGTTTGAGCATGGTGCGTGGTTATAGCCCTTTGACCTATTAGATAGGATTTGTGGATGTTTGTAATTTATAATACGACCTGCGTGTCGTGCCTCTCTATTTCATTCTAAATGTAATCCCTCCCATATGTTCCCCTCGAATGTGAATCGAGGAATTCTATATCTTGTAAATAGTGTAGTTTATTTTATTGATAGTGATCAATGAAGATGGAGCATCGTGCCGGGATGAGGAGGCCATTCACAAATTGGAGCCAAAGGAAGGTGCTTGTGGAGTTACCTTAGGTTGACTCATAGGATTTTCTCATTGGCTTGAGAAAATCATTAGTAGGGGCTATAACCATGTCACGTTTAATTATGTATGTTGATGCATGATTTATCTTATGTTTTAGTTTGATAATAGTATTACACATATATTTAGATATGTATACAACTATATGTAGTGGACATATTTTAAATTATCAAATTAATCATGAGATCAATAAATCCCTCTAAAATATTAAGTTTTAGATGCCTTCCAAAATTAAAAGTACTCGTCAATAACTTCGATTGTACATGTGTGGGTTTGCCAAAGCAAAGCACCGTGGCAATCTTAGTAAGGCGCGAAAGGATAAAAGTGATATCCGTTATACTTTAATTGGGTACGACTTAACTAGGTTATCTCAATATGATTGGGAACCTAGAGGCATGGGTTGGATTATAATTCATTTGATGAATTGAACAAAGTGTTGTTCGTCCAACTATCCAAGAATTATATGTGATGTAATTGACAAAGTGTTGTCTACCTAAATAACCGAGTCTTGGGCGATTAGCCAAAGCTAACTCAAGATTAGGCGAAATATGGATCTTGGCCCACTAAAGGTTTCGAGGGTTGATATTTTTTCAAACAAAATAGTGGGAGTATCATTTAATATAAGACCATGTTAAATGATTTAAATCATAAACTTATTTTGCATATTTATATTGTAATATCCATGGCAACTAACAACGTTACTAGCACTTTATCACTGCGATCGGTCCTTGAGAAGGACAAATTAAATGGGACGAATTTTCTAGACTGGCATAGGAACTTGAGGATAGTCCTCAAACAAGAAAAGAAACAATATGTCCTAGAGGAACCCTTGCCCGCTGAGGAACCTCCCCTAACAGCTACAAGAGCTGAAAAAGATGCTTACAAGAAGCATCAGAGTGACGCACTTGATGTTGGGTGCCTCATGCTTGCCACCATGAACTCTGAGCTTCAGAAGCAACATGAGGAAATGGAGGCGTTCGATATGATCGAACACTTAAAGCAGTTGTACCAACAGCAAGCAAGACAAGAGAGGTATGACGTCTCTAAGGCGTTATTTCAGTGCAGGATGGTAGAAGGAAGCTTAGTTGGAACTCATGTGCTCAAGATGATTGGGTACATTGAGAATCTGGACAAGCTGGGTTTTCCATTGGACCAAGAGTTGGCCACCGATGTGATCTTGCAATCGTTGCCTGAGAGCTTCAGTCAATTTGTAGTAAATTACAATATGACTGACATGGAAAAGACTCTACCACAGTTGCTTGGTATGTTGAGAACATATGAAGCAAATACTAAGAAGACTAAGGCCACAAATGTCCTTATTGTGAATAAGGGCAAAGGAAGGGCTAAAGCTAAAGGCAACAAGAAAGCAAAGAAGGTCTTTGCTAAATCTAAGCCAAAGTCTTCTGCACTAAAGCCAAAGGGAGGGATAGCAAAGGAAGGGAACTGTTTCCATTGCGGTGAGACCGGCCATTGGAAAAGAAACTGCAAAGTATATCTGGAGGATCTAAAGAAAGGAAGTGTGACTTCTGCTTCAGGTATTTTTGTTATAGAAGTCAATTTATCTACTTCTTCATCATGGGTATTAGATACTGGATGTGGATCTCACATTTGTGTAAATGTGCAGGATCTCAAAAGGAGTAGGACATTGGCGAAAGGTGAAGTTGATCTCCGAGTTGGAAATGGAGCAAGAGTTGCTGCATTAGCTATATGAGATTATCATTTAGCTTTACCTTCTGGTTTATCATTGATTTTGAAAGATTGTTATTTTGTGCCTTCAATTACTAAAAACATTATTTCTATTTCTTGTTTGGACAAGTATGGATTTTCATTTATTATAAAGGACAACTGTTGTTCTATTTATTTAAATGATATGTTTTATGCTAGTGCACAAATGGTGAATGGTCTTTATGTATTAAATCTTGATATGCCTATCTATAACATAAATACTAAAAGGATTAAAAATAATGATTGTAATCCGATTTATCTCTGGCACTGTCGCTTGGGCCACATAAACGAGAACCGCATATCTAAACTTCATAAGGATGGAGTACTAGATTCATTTGATTTTGAATCATATGAAACATGCGAATCTTGTTTAATGGGCAAGATGACAAAAGCCCCTTTCAAGGGACATGTTGAAAGGGCAAGTGTTTTATTGGGACTAATACATAGTGATGTATGTGGACCAATAAGTACACAAGCTAGAGGTGGTTTTCAATACTTCGTTACATTTACTGATGACCTCAGTAGATATGGGTATGTGTACCTAATGAAACATAAACATGAAACCTTTGAAAAGTTCAAAGATTTCAAGAATGAAGTACAAAACCAACTTGGCAAGAGTATCAAAATCCTTCGATCAGATCGAGGAGGAGAATACTTAAGCCAAGAGTTTCATGACTATCTAAAGGAATGTGGGATAGTCCCACAACTCACTCCTCCGTATACTCCACAATGGAATGGTGTATCCGAGAGGAGAACTCGAACCTTGTTAGACATGGTTAGATCAATGATGAGTCATGCAGATCTTCCGATATCGTTTTGGGGACACGCTCTAGAAACAACGATTTTCTTACTGAACCGTGTTCCATCTAAATCAGTGGAAAAGACATCATATGAGATATGGACTGGGAAGCGTCCTAGTATGTCTTTTATGAAGATTTGGGGTTGTGAGGCTTTCGTTAGACGTCACGCCACTAACAAACTTGGACCCAAATCTGATAAGTGTTTATTTGTGGGGTATCTTAAGGAAACGAAAGGATACTATTTCTATTATCCCACGAGAACAAAGTAGTTGTTGCTCGGACTGGTGTATTTCTTGAAAGAGAATTTATTTCTAGAAAAACCAGTGGGAGAGAAATAGAACTTAGTGAAGTTCAACCACAAGAAAACACTGAACCTGAGATTGAGATGGAAACAGAGCAGGCACCGCAAGCTGTTGTGGAAGAAGTACCTGCTCAAGGGACACAAGCCCAGCGTAGGTCTGTAAGAGAACACCGGGAGCCACAGAGATATGGATTTCTTGTGACTCAACAAGGTGACTTACTACTTATTGATGAGGATGAGCCGTCATCTTATCAACAAGCTATAATGGGCAATGATTCTGAGAAATGGCAAGAGGCCATGAAATCTGAGATGTAATCCATGTATGCAAACCAAGTATGGACTTTGGTTGATCCACCTGAAGGGGTACGACCCATAGGGTGCAAATGGATTTTCAAGAAAAAGACCGATATGGATGGTAACGTACAAACCTATAAAGGTCGGCTGGTTGCAAAAGGATTCAAACAAATTCATGGTATTGACTATGATGAAACCTTTTCACCAGTGGCCATGGATAAATCCATAAGGATCTTACTTGCAATAGCTGCATTTCATGATTATGAAATCTGGCAGATGGATGTCAAAACAGCTTTCCTTAATGGAAATCTGCTCGAGGATGTGTACATGACACAGCCCGAGGGTTTTGTCGATCCAAAGGATGCTGGAAAGATATGCAAGCTACAACGATCCATTTATGGATTGAAGCAAGCTTCTCGGAGTTGGAATCTTCGTTTTGATGATGCAATCAAAGAGTTTGGTTTTATCAAAAATGAAGATGAACCTTGTGTCTACAAGAAGGTCAGTGGGAGCGTAATCATTTTCCTAGTGTTGTATGTAGATGACATACTTCTTATTGGAAATGATATCCCTGCCTTGCAATCTGTAAAGATATGGCTAGGGAATTGCTTTTCGATGAAAGACTTAGGAGAAGCCACCTATATTAGGAATCAAGATCTATAGAAATAGATCGAGAAGGCTTCTTGGTCTAAGTCAAAGTACATACATAGACAAGGTGCTTAAAAGGTTTAGCATGCAAGAATCCAAGAAAGGATTCGTGCCTATGACACATGGTATTTATCTCTCGAAGGAACAGTGTCCTTCAACACCAGATGAGAGACAACGCATGAGTAAGATTCCATACGCGTCAGCTATTGGATCTATCATGTATGCCATGATATGTACTCGTCCCGATGTATCGTATGCTTTGAGCATGACGAGCAGATATCAAGTTGATCCAGGTGAAGGTCACTGGATTGCTGTCAAGAATATCCTACAGTACTTGAGAAGGACTAAGGATACATTCTTGATTTATGGAGGTGAGGAAGAGCTCAATGTAATGGGTTACACTGATGCAAGCTTCCAAACCGACAAAGATGATTTTCGATCGCAATCTGGATATGTGTATTGCCTGAATGGAGGTGCTGTGAGCTGGAAGAGTTCAAAGCAAGAAACAGTAGCCGATTCTACAACGGAAGCTGAGTATATTGCTGCCTCGGATGCAGCAAAGGAAGCTGTTTGGATGAGGAAGTTCATTTCTGAACTTGGAGTGGTGCCTAGCATTAAAGATCCGATAGAACTCTATTGTGACAACAATGGAGCGATCGCATTGGCTAAGGAACCAAGATCTCACCAAAGATCCAAGCACATACTTAGGCGTTTCCATTTCATTCGAGAAATCGTTGAAAGGGGAGATGTTAAAATATGCAAAGTACCAACAGATGATAATGTATCTGACCCATTGACGAAGCCGCTGTCACAGCAGAAGCATGATCGTCATACTAGATCTCTAGGCATTAGGTATATGTCTGAGTGGTCTTAGTGCAAGTGGGAGATTTGTTGGGATATGCTCTAAGACAAGTCATTAGATGATTGTTTAAGACATACAATGTTTATGGTTTTATGAATGGCAATTCATTATTATATATTATTCTTTTAACTGTGCATTGTGAATGAATATATATGTTAATGTCCTTAGAATAATATTGTATTATTCTTAAAGATGTCCCTAGTCAAGTATTATCATGAAAGGGATAATGATAATACGTAGAGACTAGTATGTGTTGATCGATGAATTGTTCATTGATATGAGATATCAAATCAATACATGGGTACATGTTAGAGAACGATGTACTGGACAGACCCACCATGAGAATGCAACATGGATAGTTATATGATCGTCATATGCAATTCTCATAGTGATAATAATGTATGTAATCCTTACGACTTGTGATCATCAGAGATCCCAACATAAGGAGTTATGTATCTTGATATCGTCAAACGTTACCCGTAACAGGGTATACTATAAAGGCGACTATTGGATACACTACGAATTATGTAGAGGGATGTTGACTGATCGAGATAGGATTTGTCCCTCCTATATAACAGGAGATGTGTTTGGCCCTTGATCAAGTGAGAACTAAAATGCATGGCCATGCTCGAATGAGTCGATATGAGATATCGAGCTTATTCGTTTATTCTAGTTCTACTTGGGGATCAAGAAATAAAGATTGGATATACGAGTATGACTGTTCCATGACTCGTGTTCAATCTAAACACAAAGGACAAAGGGATTAAGTTACATGATTAATATTATCACAAGTTCTAAAAGTTATGTCGAGTCATTGACATTCTTGTAATTTGGGTAGCATTGATGTGTTGCTAGATACCGCTCAATGCTTGAGACATAAAATGAGATTTTATGTCACTGCCAACATTACAAGATCCTATCGGGTCGCACAAAAGATTAAATCGAGAAGGGAAATTAAATTCATGGGATGAATTAAATAATTAAGAGGAGTCTTAATTAATAATCATAATGATTAATTAAATCATGGGCTTAAGCCCATGAGGCTTTATGAAAGCCTTTAATTAATCATATAAAATATGATTGCAAGGGGTTTAATTAGAAGGAACACTTGGAGCCCTAAAGGCCAAGAAGACTCGTGAAGAGTGTTGGTAACTCGGGAAGAGTTGTGTGTGGCTATCCTTGGAGTCCTTAAGGCCAAGAAGACTCGTAAAGAGTGTTGTGCTCGTGAAGAGCTTTTTGTACTCGGGAAGAGTTGTATTGTGGCTAACTTGGAGCCCTCAAGGCCAAGATCATTTGTTCTAGTGGAACCTCGGTTGGAAGTTATCTAGCCGGGAAGAGGAGACGTAGGCGTTTCATCGCCGAACTTCTATAACAAATATCCTTGTCATTTACCGCTTTGTTACATTACGCATTTATTTATTTATTTACGTCTTCTTTGTATTTATTTATCGATTGACTTAAGCCTTCCGCAAGCGCAAACTATTTTATTTTGCAAACTCATTTTAAAAAGCTAAAGTAGCCAAGGAATCTCAATCACGCCCCCTCTTCGATTCCAACAGGATTTATTATTCTTATGAAATTCATGTTTTTAATTGTCAATCTTGCTTGAGTATTTGTTATTTTTCTATTCTTTATTGATATGCTTGTTATGTTTAATTATTGGATTGATCACCTATTAATTTTGCATACAATCTAAAGCTTGATCTATGAAGCAACTAAGATTAATAATTTTGCGCGTGTGTGATTATTAAATTCTTAGGGAAAACATTCAACTAAATTAAACATATTCACGCGAATTATATTGCCTTTTTTAAAGTTATCATCTTTGAATCTTAACCGCATGTATTTTGATTGATTGATTGATAAGGGTTAGTATAGAACATTTGGACTACCTAACTAAGATTAATGTGAAATAAGTATTGAGTTTCCAATGCGGATATTCATATACAAATTGAAACTTTTGTGAGAAATGATGATTAAGATGAGAAACTCCAATTGTAAAGTCGATCGAATACCAATAATCGCTCAATTCATGAATTAATCCATCTTAGTTTAATCGTGCATAGTAGTTTAAATAATAGTTTTTACATTTTAAATTCATAGTAGTAATTTAATCAATTTCAAAAACCCCATTTTTACTCATACGTTAACACAAGATACATCTTTCGTGGGATCGATCATTACTCACTCAGTCACGTTGATGCATTCTTATTATTGTTATTAACTGAGATGGTTAACTTGAGCGTACGCGATAAACGTTACCAACTGCCAATGATAATAAAATAGAGCTGCAGCTATAGTCTCTCTGTTGGTTTTTCGTGTTTCGCGATACCGACCTTTGCCTCTCTCCACGAAATAAATAAAATAAGATAGCAATGTAAAATAATAAAAATCTAAAAAATCATATGAACAGAAATACTGTACGAAACATAATTACAAATCTTTTGTAATTGAACATCAAATAGAGGTAAAACGATAGATCACTAATCTTGTCACCATTATCCTAAAACTACATACGTTCAAATCGTGCACTAAAACATAAAAAAATTCTATCAGAATACGAAACAAAAAACATAATAAATTAAAGTATCAAAATCTTCTACAATGAACTTGAGACATTTTAACAACTTTAAACTTTATGTGTACAAAATGACATTTCATCAGTTTACAAAATAAAAAATAATAATATTCCCTAAAAAAAAAAACTATTGTTATTACTAGGAGATGAAATTGAAAAATTTAAAAACAATTATAGTTACTATAATATGCATAATAAACGAACTTGAATCTATTCTATCTCAATAAATCAACAACTTTTTTTAATTGACAAGATAAATAATATTAAATAATACACAAGAAATCAATCAACTGAGGCATGGTGCATATAATTATAATTTGTAACTTATCTTTAAATTGTTTAATTTTATAATTTAAGATATCTTAATATATAAATATGTAAAGGAATTTGGTGGATATATGTGTGGAGGTGCAACAATCCATACCAGTTCATATAGATGTGGTTGCTCAATTTTTTAACCGCGACTTCTTTTTTGGAATGTTAAAACAGACGGATACATGTGAACGAATATGAGTCGGGCCGACGAGTTCGGTTGTACGGTTTTTTTTTTTACATCCTAATTTTGAAATTAAGTAGACAAAGTCTGATTTCAATTATAAAAAAAAAACTAGAACCAAAATCGAGTTCATAACCCGAGTAATCAAGGGATGAGAATATACATAATCAAAATTAACATACATATAGTCCGATTAAAATGCCAGTAAAACCGGCTTATGTAGCTTCTCAAAAAAAAAAAAAAACCGGCTTATGTAGTCGGAAGCACGCACCTCAATACGCGCGTCACCCCGTCAAAATTTCACTTAATTCTACATATAAAATTTATTTATTAAAAAAAATGAAAACGGGAAGATTTCACCTTCCTAGATCTACCACACCACAGCAGCCAACTCTAATGTTTGTTAATCTTTCTCTATAAAATGAGATCATCACCCACTCTTTAAACTCGCGTCTTCCATTTCTCTCCGTCTCCCTCGCTCCAATTCAACCGCTACCCGTCTCCATTTCCCCGGAAAGTACGGATTCCCTGTCCCTCTGTAGTGTTTTGAACTGTTCGTTTCGTGTATTTATATTCCTTGCTGAACGTCTTCGTTCCTTTATTTTGTCGAGTCCTTTTCTGTATTAGATTCGTGATTTTGTTTTTGTTTTTGTTTTTGGTAGATTTGTGGCTTTCGAATTACGTTTTTGAAGTTTTTTTGCTTCGTTTCGCTTAGATCTATTGGTGAGAATCTGTTTTGTTTGTTTTTCTGTGATTTTTGATGATGTGATTTTCGTTTACTTGCTGTGTTATTGCGTGATTATTGGATTGAGTTGTTATGATGTCGGTTTTGTGTCTTCTGAAAACGCGATGCAGGTGATTGTGCTGACGTGGCTTTAGTAAGGAGTTGTGATTGGGTGACGGGGTGGCGTTTGTGTGGATAGGCTGTATATATATAGTTTTCGGGGTGGGGAAGGGTCGGAATTTGTAGATCTGGATTTGGAATTTTACTTTGAATAGATCTCGCTTGAAGTGGATAATGAGAGTGTATAGTCCGATTAAATTTGTCGGCATTGTGCCACTCTTTCGGATTTCGAGCATGTAATGGTTTCCTGTGTTTGGATCTGGAATTTTGTGGCAATAAGTTTTTGGATCTGAGAACTTGTGGTTGTTGATTGGACATCACCATAGATTGGAATCGTCATGAGACTTGATTTGCGAATTTTTTCGTTACTAGTTTTTATCATTTGTGAGGTCTAGAATATTCCCGTCTGATTTCATCTGTTCGAATTAGGTTAAATCTCTCAGCATGAATGAGCTAATCTAGTGGGAAATTCGTATAAAATATGTTTAACCGTTTTTCTTGTTTGGGTATTTGACGTTGTTTTGTAAGAAAATGATACGCATACCTGCTGCATGTGAGTCATGTGATGTATTTTAACATTTTTTGGTTTTAGTATCTCATGTAATTAACATGTAGAACTTTTTCAATTTGACTTGATTGTATGAAAACGTGATCTGATTGAATGAATTTGGTGTACCAGAAAAATGGCATCTCACATTGTTGGATACCCACGTATGGGCCCTAAGAGAGAGCTGAAGTTTGCTCTGGAGTCTTTCTGGGATGGGAAGAGCAACGCGGAGGATTTGGAAAAGGTGGCTGCTGACCTCAGGGCATCCATCTGGAAGCAGATGTCTGATGCCGGGATCAAGTACATTCCTAGCAACACATTCTCTTACTACGATCAGGTACTTGATACAACTGCGATGCTTGGTGCTGTCCCTGCAAGATACAATTGGAGTGGTAACGAGATTGGTTTCTCAACATACTTTTCCATGGCAAGAGGAAATGCCTCAGTTCCTGCTATGGAAATGACCAAGTGGTTTGACACCAACTAGTAAGTGATGGGTAAAATTCCTCTTAATCTTCATCTTTATGTTGATAATTCTTTTTAAACTTATGTATAATTGTGCCAATGCAGCCACTTTATTGTACCAGAATTGGGACCAGATGTGAAGTTTTCATATTCTTCCCACAAGGCTGTGAACGAATACAAAGAGGCTAAAGCGGTATGAGCTCTGTAAATCTCATTCTATATTTCAATTTTTATCAATTAACAGAGCATGTGTGTTTTTCTAAAGGATAGCAGTTATCGCCAACGCATCTGTGTATTTGAAGTGTCATTTCATAATGATGTTTCATTGTTAACTACAAGTTTGTTTGATTTATTACTGCCTCCTGATGAGTTTCACCTTCCCGCAGCTTGGTGTTGATACCGTTCCTGTACTTGTCGGCCCTGTTACATACTTGTTGCTTTCTAAACCAGCCAAGGGTGTTGAGAAGACTTTCCCCCTCCTCTCTCTTCTTGACAAAATTCTTCCAGTCTACAAGTAAGAGAAATGTTACATTATTTTTATTAAATCAATGGTCATATTGTTTGGAACCAATTTTGTAATTAAGTGGATACCTTCCTGCAGAGAAGTTATTACTGAACTGAAGGCAGCAGGTGCTTCATGGATCCAGTTTGATGAGCCCACCCTTGTTTTGGATCTAGAGTCTCACCAATTGGAAGCATTCACGAAGGCATATGCGGAATTAGAATCAAGCTTATCTGGCCTTAATGTTCTTATTGCGACTTACTTTGCTAATGTCCCTGCGGCGGCATTCAAAACCCTTACCTCTCTTGCCGGTGTCGCTGGGTTTAGTTTTGATTTGATCCGTGGTAGCAAGACCCTTGATTTGATCAAGAGTGAATTCCCGTCTGGAAAAGTCCTGTTTGCTGGAGTGGTTGATGGCAGGAACATCTGGGCTAATGATCTGGATGCATCTCTCATCACCCTGCAGTCTCTTGAAGGCATTGTGGGAAAGGGTATATTGGCCAACTTCTGAATATAATAGGTATCGTTTTACTTTTATGGAGAGTCATTTTTCTTAACTTTTTTGCAGATAAGCTTGTTGTGTCCACCTCCTGCTCTCTTCTCCACACTGCTGTGGATCTTGTGAATGAGCCTAAGCTGGACAAAGAAATTAAATCTTGGCTTGCATTTGCTGCACAGAAAGTTGTTGAAGTTGATGCTTTGGCAAAGGCACTGGCTGGAAAGAAGGATGAGGTATAAGCCACAACTGTTGTCTTATGAAATTGAGGACAAATTATGTTCATTTGAACTTCTTTTCCCTAATAAATTTTGTTTATTATACTATTCACATTTGTTTTCCCCAATTTCTTTATTGGTTTGTCTGGAATATGAAGACGATTACATTAATATGAATGTTTGGCTGTTATTTTGCTTGTCAGGCATTCTTCTCTGCAAATTCTGAGGCTCAGGCTTCCAGAAAATCCTCTCCGAGGGTGAATAATAAAGCTGTCCAAAAGGCTGTAAGTAATTAATCTGAATATTTACCACTTGATAGAGTTCTGTCTAGTGCTTACTGATCTACTCTACTTTTTTGCAAACAAGGCTGCTGCTTTGAAGGGCTCTGACCACCGCCGTGCCACAAACGTGAGTGCTAGACTTGATGCGCAACAAAAGAAGCTTAACCTTCCAATCCTCCCGACAACCACCATTGGTTCCTTCCCTCAGACCATAGAACTCAGAAGAGTCCGTCGTGAATACAAAGCCAATAAGTGAGAGATTCTTTCTTCCGTTGCACTTGTAAACGGAACGATCTTAAGATTATGTATTTTAAAGCTACATTTCTTTTGTAGGATCTCTGAGGAGGAATATATCTCATCTATCAAGGAGGAAATCAACAAAGTTGTCAAGCTTCAGGAGGAGCTCGACATTGATGTCCTTGTTCATGGAGAGCCAGAGGTAAGCCAATAGAATGATAATAAATAAGCTATATGTCATATGTTCTAACAATCGAAGCTACTAGTCATTGTAACGATGTCTATATAATTTGAATCTTTTAAATTCCAGAGGAATGACATGGTTGAGTACTTTGGAGAGCAATTGTCTGGCTTCGCCTTCACTGCCAACGGGTGGGTGCAATCTTATGGATCTCGCTGTGTGAAGCCACCGATCATTTATGGTGATGTGAGTCGCCCCAAGCCAATGACTGTCTTCTGGTCCACTGCTGCCCAGAGCATGACCAAGCGCCCAATGAAGGGAATGCTTACAGGCCCTGTTACCATTCTCAACTGGTCCTTCGTACGAAACGACCAACCCAGGTTTACAGCATTAAAATGTACCTTTAACGCGTCAGAAGAGGTGGATTTAGTGGGAGGGCGAGCGCTCCCCTCCTCCCCCTCAGACAAAAAATTGGAAGTTTTACATCTGAGAGTCTCGCCTCTCAAAGTCCTGAATGGCTGAATCCATCTCGACCCCTTAAATAAGATCCTAGATTAGTCCCTATATCTTTCCTGGAAAGATTTGACGTTTCTTGTTTCTCACTATTTAGAGAAATTCTGACTCACGTTTCTTGGTTCTCAGATTCGAAACCTGCTATCAGATTGCCTTGGCCATTAAAGACGAAGTCGAGGATCTCGAGAAGGCAGGAATCATTGTAATCCAAATTGATGAAGCTGCATTGAGAGAAGGATTGCCTCTTAGGAAGGCTGAACATGCTTTCTACCTAAACTGGGCCGTCCACTCATTCCGAATCACCAACTCTGGTGTCCAGGACACGACCCAGGTGCGTCCCATTCGCCTCGCCCTTTTCAGTCCATTATCTTATCATGTTACAAAAGAAAAAAAATCTTGTTGAGTCACCTCCCATCAGCTTGTGCAAATTTTTTGAGAAATGGTTTCTAGCATGATATCAGAGTCTTAGTTTAAAATACCCTGGAGAAAATACCTCATACATACATATGTATGTGTTAGGTATTAATAAATTGATATTACGTGTATTTTCCCGAGCTCTGGTTTATTGTTGAAGGGTCATGTAAGGTAGACAATTTTTTGCCATCTGTTATAAGCTCGATTTTCAGGGAAAATGGAATGTATCTGCCAACACTATAATACTTCTTTTCTAATCTTCTTCCTTTTCACACTACAGATCCACACCCACATGTGCTACTCCAACTTCAACGATATCATCCACTCCATCATCGACATGGATGCTGATGTGATCACAATTGAAAACTCCCGATCCGATGAGAAGCTGCTATCTGTTTTCCGTGAAGGAGTGAAGTACGGTGCTGGAATTGGTCCCGGTGTATACGATATTCACTCCCCTAGAATACCATCTACTGAAGAAATTGCAGACAGAATTAACAAGATGCTTGCTGTTCTTGAAACCAACATCTTGTGGGTTAATCCCGATTGCGGTCTGAAAACTCGCAAGTATGGTGAAGTGAAGCCTGCACTCGAAAACATGGTTTCTGCTGCGAAACTCCTACGCACTCAGCTTGCAAGTGCTAAATGAGCAAATCTAAAGGCGTCACACACTAGTTTCTATACTTAGTTGTTTCTCAAAGTTTAAAGAAATGTTTTCTCATTATTGAATAATTTTTTGTTTGTCATGAAAAAATCATTCAGCGGTTGTAGGCTGCCGCCAAATGGCCGTTTTTTTTTTTTGGGTGTTTTCTCTTTCACGCTATTTGTAGAAGGATTGTATTTTCTATTTTGAGCATTTGTTTTAGTGTATCTTTATCAAGAAATATTGAACCTCTATATTTTTCAGATCAAATGGAGAAACGCTGACGGAATTCGTAGTATTTAATCTTTTGCATTTTCTCACTGTTTCAAGGTGGAAAAGTGTAAACGAATTGAATTTTAGTTAAAAGCTGCTAAATTTAATTGAGAAGTTTCGAGTTTATGAGTTGATGCTCGACTTATCTCATTAAAATTTGATATGCAAACATGAATTCTGGGCTTTCACTCGGTTTGCATATAAGTTTCAATTCGACTTCCATTTATTTGGTTTACATTTGAACTTCATTTGGGTAAAGATTCAAATAATAGTTATGATTAGGCTAATTGCACCGAACGCCCACATGAAACTTTCACGCGCTAAAGTCGCGCCAAACCCCTTGTAATATTAATTAGTGTTTAACAATCTGTTTTTTGTAAAACGAAAGTTTTTTTTTCCAGAGGGGATGTGCTAAATATTCTTCTGCACACTGCGGGACTCGAACCCGAGTCTCTCCAAAATGGACGTGAGCTCTTATGAGCTGGGCTAGGCCCAGCAGCTCAAAACATAAGTTATATAACATCATTTCTGTTTTTGTAAATTCACGTGCTTTAGATACACCTAATAATGTGTACTTTATATTTTATACTTCTAAAATATACAAGGAGGTCATATTTGTAAAATAAAGTTTAATTCGATTTTTGTATTAGATCGTGTTGTTAGCATTAAGTGTTATTAACTTTTGTAATTTAACGTAGTAAAATCATCAAATAAATAAAATTAAATATATAATATTGAATAATCGAATGACACGAGATAGCCAACCATTTACAAATTTTGCACTAATTGTGATGACCAGGGATTATAGGTGTTAATCCCGGAGTATTAATAATCCCTAAAGTGGTTTTACGTGGCGATTTGAAATTTAAGAGAGGTGTTGGGCCTTCTGGGCTCGTTTATTTGGGCAGTTGGGATCGTTGGACCCAGAGGTTGAGATTGTATTCACATTACGGTGTAAAACCTAAGAGTTGGGTTTTTGATGTGTCTCGGAATCTCGGGTGTTGTGTGAGCACCGGTAGGGGATTTTGGAGTTAGAGAGAGAGTTTTTGAGAACAGATGATTTTTAAGGAATCACGATGTATTTGTGGGGCTATTATTTTTTCGGGGTATTTTTGCTATAAATAGCAGTTGAACCCGAAATTTTATGAAAATTATCATTTCAGCCCCAAATCTTTTCCCTCTCCTCCCCTGCGCGCGATTCCCGCTGCTACAGCGCCCCCCGCCGCTTCAAGCGGTGCGCCCGCCGCCGTCCAGCCGCCGATCGGCGCGTGCGACCTACCCACGGCTTCGTCTCGACGAGGCGCTCCTTTCCCCTCTGTCAATTGAAGGTTTCGTCGCGTCCTGGAGTCGGATTTTACAGAAAGGCGTCGATCCCCAAAAGTTAGGGTTCATCGATTTTGAACGATTTTGCTTCCGATTTTCGTTGGGTAATCTCCCTTACCCCTTGTTCTTCTTTTTCGTGCATTTCCCTGCTTATTTTGGTGATTTTGGTTCGAAATAATTTTCGAAATTTGTAGGGTTTGATTTCGAAAATTTGGGGGTTTTTGGCAGGGGTATTATTTCGTGCAATTGATCGATTATTGCATGTTTTAAGAGTATTATGATGCTTGATTGAGATCGAATTGAGAAGCTTTGGTTCGAATTTGAAGAATTTTAAGAGTTGGGATTTAAAGGCTTGTTTGGGTTCGATTTTAAGGGGGTTGAGTTCGAAAATGGGGAGTTTTTTTGTCAAGGGATGTTGATTCTTGCTTGAATAGCTTAATTGACATTTTAGATGAATTATGGTATTTTATTGGGTTCGAAATTGTGAGATTAAGGTTCGATTTTTGTAGGGCATTCTTGAACAAATTTCGATTGTCTCATTTATTTCCTTCCCTGCATGTACCCTGCCCCGGGTCTTTTAAGAGGATAATTGTTGTGTATTGACAATGTTGTGAGGGATATGGGTGTGCTTGAGCATAGGTTACATGTTCGTAAATAATTGTGAATTATTTATCGTGTTAGCACATCATTCCTCGGGGCATGGAACTCGAGCAAGGCTTGGCTCGGACTTCGGAGATTTAAGGTACGTGTGACGTACGAGCATTACTATATATATGTGAAATGCATAAGGTGTTTTTGATTTCATTGAATGTTTTGTGTATGGTTATACATATATGTTGATATAGCCAAGGAATGACCCAAATCTTGATATCGCAGCTTGTAGCGTGCGTGACACTAGAGTATGATGACTCTTACATGATATAAGGGGTACTGGGTTTATATGACTATATTATGAGACATTTGAGATGTCTAGGTTTGTAGAATCATGTATTCTTCGTGAGACATTGAGATGTCTAGGTTCGTAGAATCATGTATTCATTATGAGACATTTGAGATGTCTAGGTATAATGGAAAGCGAGATTATGAAATCAATATTAGATATTGATATATCTATATTTGCATATATATGAACTTGGAATCATTCATTCTTAATATTTGAGAATCAGGCATACGATGTGTAAATCAATGCGTTGATTTACTGATTTATGAGATTTGATGAGTTTGATGTTGTGAGAATAGGGACAGTACACGGAATCCCGGATGAGGATGTTGCCATCCAGGGAGTATCATTTAAATTCATTAGTATTTACTTGTGTTGTAAATTATGAATTTCATTATTATGATTATGGGATTTTGTGTATTGGTATGCTCACCCCGTTGGGGGCTGTCTCTGTTGGGACAGGTGGACAGGTACATCGATGGCTATGGAGCTGAGCTCGAGCTGTTGATTTGAGGTACTCCCAGGATCGTGGTACCAGGGCTTGATGGAGCACGGTATCGTATAGAGTACCTATATATACACCTGAGGATTTATACATATTCATGATGCTCGCATGTGAGCACGATTATACTTGTATATGGATTGTATATAAAGGCATGAGCCTTTCTCTCTTTCATTTAAGGTTGCATGCAATTAGGTTGAATTGCTAGAATGATATGAGAGTCATTGGTGTATTATGTGGGTGTTGGAACCCACTTTTGTTGACATATGTGTGGTGTCTTCCCTGGCTGGGAATCTACTTGTATTACTGCTTTCTGTTGAGTATTATGTGTTCCCTGGCCGGGAATTTTGTTATGTGTTGTACTCTTTTTTTTTTGGGATAGCTCTATTTATGGGGAGACTCTGCCCAAATTTTTATAAAAGTTTACAATGTGAAAAGTGGCACCAAGGGGTTGGTAAAGGGCAAACATATGAGTCTTTCATTGACAGGCAATGATTAAGTATCATCAGAGCTTCCCGATTGACATTTTATAGAAAGCATGTACCACACATAGTGGTTAATACACTAATCAAGGTTTAAGGGCTTGGGGTCCTTACATTAGTGGTATGTTGACAATATAAAGTACATGTTACCTCGGAAATATCCCTTTACCGGATTTTCTTAAAAAAAAACCAGCTTCCTTGGCACATGATGAATGCAAAGTGGTGCATTGAGGTTATGATATATGTTATTGTGCATTGTTTTTGCATATGTATGTTGTGAAATATAAGAGGTGTATTTCACGAGTCAAAGTTATCTTAGTAAGGATTTTAATGGCTTATGCTAAAGTCCATATGAAGCGATGAAGAGTCCCGCTTATATGGAGTAGCAACGCTAAAGTCCATTGGAAGCGATGAAGAGTCCCGCTTACATGGAGTAGCAACGCTAAAGTCCATTGGAAGCGATGAAGAATCCCGCTTACATGGAGTAGCAACGCTAAAGTCCAGTGGAAGCGAGGAAGAATTCCGCTTTCCTGGAGTAGCAAGAAGCATTAAAATGTACTAATGATAAGGGCTCAGGATGAAATAAGGATTTAAGGAAAAAGAATGTCATGACATTGCATATCCATACATTCATATAATGCGTTTTTATTATGTATTGAATGTTGATGCATAGCGTATATGGCTATTGTTGTTAACCCTGATGGTTGCAGGTTACAGGAAATAAGGAATACAAAAAGGAATGATGATTATACATATGTATGGGCATCCCAAGGGCAACATGTATTATGTGGTTAGTCATTTAACACAAGGTAAATCAAGGTATGCATAAGATAGTGCATTATGATATGATACATGTTGATACGCATCGTTTTGCATATGTATATTGTGAAATATAAAGTGAGGATTTCAATGCTTACACTAAAGTCCATATGAAGCGAGGAAGGATTCCGCTTATATGGAGTAGTGAGAAGCATTGAAATGCACTGATATTTCACGAGTCCAGGTTATCCTAGTGAGGATTTCAATGCTTGCGCTAAGGTCCATATGAAGCGAGGAAGGATTCCGCTTATATGGAGTAGTGAGAAGCATTGAAATACACTACTGATAAGTGACTCGATTCGAGGTTTATTTATAGCGATGGTTCATTCCGCTATATCTATTGGCGATGGTTCATTCCGCCAGGTGTATTTATAGCGACGGTTCATTCCGCTATATTTATTGGCGATGGTTCATTCCGCCAGGTGTATTTATAGCGATGGTTCATTCCGCTATATTTATTGGCGATGGTTCATTCCGCCAGGTGTATTTATAGCGATGGTTCATTCCGCTATATCTATTGGCGATGGTTCATTCCGCCAGGTGTATTGATAGCGATGCCTCTTTCCGCTACTATGTGGACGATGATTCATGCTCAGGGTATAGCGAGGTTTCATGCCACTTATTATCTGACGAGGTGTCATACCGTCGATTCTATAGCGAGGGATCTTGCCGCTATGTACTCAGCACAGGATTTTTGCCGCCTTCGAGCGATGGGTGCTGATTACGCACTATTATTGAGCGACGGAGACAGGTATGACGCTATATCACTAGCGATGAGGTATGAGATATTGCTATTTTATTAGCTTTATTGTAGCTGGCATGCATTGATATACATGTTTTATTATGCCTATTTTACTAGCATGATAGTGGATGACATACGCTGATGTACATGTATCGTCACTAGTTGGCAATGTTTTAGATGCCATGAGTTGGCATGTGTCGTCACAGGATGACGATGACGATGGTGTAGGGGATGTCTTATTAGACATGCATCATCGTTACGATGATCGATGCGTTGAGTATACGTATTCAGTGGTATGCCTTGGGTGCCAGTACTGGGCACAAGGTGGTGTGTGCGACACCGATGGACGTGACCCTTATACCGAGCGGGTTGCTCGAGGAATGGTTGGATGCGCTGTACATGTGATTGTACCGCAGCTTACGATTGGAGGAAGGTACTCGCTTTCTGTCGATGTGACATGTGGTAGGCATGGTCACACCACCCTTGAGGGTGTAGGATGGGTCCTAAGGGAGTAGGATCAGGTTATGTTAAGTACATAGGGACATTGGAGTGTCCAGGGTGTATCGGCATTGAGGAGTGTTGGATAAAGACCCACTACTCTATTGAGTTTTCTTCCCATAGTATGTTATACCATGTGGAAACGTCCGTCTTGTTAGTAGGTTTGAGGTAAACCTAAAGAGGCAGAGACTAGGCTGTCTGCCACGTGTGTGTAGTACCGTGATGGGCTTGCTAGAGCCGTTATACTGCTCGTTGGAACCAAGTTTGGCAATCGTAAGGTGATGCGATGTGGATCGTGGTGGACTCTAGTAGTCACCACATCATTTGAGGTTGTGCGTGCCTCGCTGAAACGTGTATACGTTTATGTTTTAATCTTGGAGACTTGTCTGGGACAGCTCAGGATGTTGGAGTACCAACAAGAGAGTCATCAGGTTGTTATTGACTCAATCTAAAGGAACCCGTGTATTGGGATACAATGGGTGTTATTGTATCCAGTTTTTCCGAACGATGGTTCGAGACTTGTGGATCTCGAGTTCGATGGCACTTCCCTTGCGAGGAAGGAGGTAGTATTATACCTATTTGGGAATCTTGAAAGATTCGGTAAGTTGGTGCAAGTGGTGTTGATTTTGGGAATCACACCGTGTATTGTTAATCGTCGATTTTCATCCTCCACTGAGTAAGGAATGACTCAGAATTGACGGTTGTGTTTGGGGCTTAGGGATATGTGGTAGATACCCGAGCCGAGTGCATTGAGTATGCATGCGATATCAGTGCTTAGGCAGGTATACCGGTGAGTATACGGATGCCAGTTATTGATTTCCTCTCTGTTAAGCATAGAGTTATGCTATTTTTTGGATGGTTAAATCTCTGATGAGAGATATGGAACACCTTGAGATTGGGAATCTCCATGGCACGATGTTTATGAGGAACAATCGTAAAGTTAGTTGACTCCCTTGAGGAGGGATTTTCTTGTGAGGGTTAAGGTATTTCCCTTGTTGGTGTTTTCCTTCGAGTTATGCGACAGCCTTCCCAAGTTTGGATTGTTAAATCCGAGGATTTTCAAGGGATGGCAGGATTTCGGATTGGTTGAGTGTCGCTGACGACACAAGCGTTGAGGATGCAATGGGTTTATTGCATGCCCCTTAAGAATTTTAAACTCTGCGGAGTCTCGGTTGTTATTTATGATCAGAACGTGATTCTTGGAACATCCGGAGGTGGACATCTTGTGAGATGTCTTTTGTTGAATTTGTGGCCGTGAGTTGCCCAAATTAAGTTGCAATGAGGCGACTACTCCTTCGATGAAGGAAGTTTGAAAGTGGAAACCAGGTTTGGTATGTGTACACCGTGGTTGTACTAGTGTTTCCCTCGTAACGATGTATGTTAGACATCGTGAGTCTTGGTAAAGATGTCATTGGATGATATCTACGATAGAATCAAGAGCGATTCGAATCCTTGCAGTTTCAGTTGACTAACTGCTTTTGGACTGTTAGCGTTGAGTTGTGCTGACGCTCTTTGACGTTATGATGGATTTGGAAGTCTATTCCACTCCAGAGTTTGACACGAGGTCAACGTTCTTACGGTTGAGGTGTCATTCAGGACGTGTTCGTACTGTTATATTAGATCGAAGGAGGACTGTCCGATCTACAGTCGTAAGTATTGGTTGATTTGCAGTCATGAGAGGCTGACTTCTGGGATGACCCGCATCGAGGTACGTTTCGCCTCTTGGGTGATATGTTGGTTTTGGTATGTCGCTCTGTTTCAGAGTTAGATGAGAGGTAAGTATCCTCGCGTTTATTAATACGATTCTGATATGGTCAGGAATCGAGGTTATGGCTTCATGTTGTTGTGCAGCCTGGGTGTTACGTGATACACCAGTGCTAATTTCGAGGACGAAATTCTTTTAGTGGGGGATATTGTGATGACCAGGGATTATAGGTGTTAATCCCGGAGTATTAATAATCCCTAAAGTGGTTTTACGTGGCGATTTGAAATTTAAGAGAGGTGTTGGGCCTTCTGGGCTCGTTTATTTGGGCAGTTGGGATCGTTGGACCCAGAGGTTGAGATTGTATTCACATTACGGTGTAAAACCTAAGAGTTGGGTTTTTGATGTGTCTCGGAATCTCGGGTGTTGTGTGAGCACCGGTAGGGGATTTTGGAGTTAGAGAGAGAGTTTTTGAGAACAGATGATTTTTAAGGAATCACGATGTATTTGTGGGGCTATTATTTTTTCGGGGTATTTTTGCTATAAATAGCAGTTGAACCCGAAATTTTATGAAAATTATCATTTCAGCCCCAAATCTTTTCCCTCTCCTCCCCTGCGCGCGATTCCCGCTGCTACAGCGCCCCCGCCGCTTCAAGCGGTGCGCCCGCCGCCGTCCAGCCGCCGATCGGCGCGTGCGACCTACCCACGGCTTCGTCTCGACGAGGCGCTCCTTTCCCCTCTGTCAATTGAAGGTTTCGTCGCGTCCTGGAGTCGGATTTTACAGAAAGGCGTCGATCCCCAAAAGTTAGGGTTCATCGATTTTGAACGATTTTGCTTCCGATTTTCGTTGGGTAATCTCCCTTACCCCTTGTTCTTCTTTTTCGTGCATTTCCCTGCTTATTTTGGTGATTTTGGTTCGAAATAATTTTCGAAATTTGTAGGGTTTGATTTCGAAAATTTGGGGGTTTTTGGCAGGGGTATTATTTCGTGCAATTGATCGATTATTGCATGTTTTAAGAGTATTATGATGCTTGATTGAGATCGAATTGAGAAGCTTTGGTTCGAATTTGAAGAATTTTAAGAGTTGGGATTTAAAGGCTTGTTTGGGTTCGATTTTAAGGGGGTTGAGTTCGAAAATGGGGAGTTTTTTTGTCAAGGGATGTTGATTCTTGCTTGAATAGCTTAATTGACATTTTAGATGAATTATGGTATTTTATTGGGTTCGAAATTGTGAGATTAAGGTTCGATTTGTGTAGGGCATTCTTGAACAAATTTCGATTGTCTCATTTATTTCCTTCCCTGCATGTACCCTGCCCCGGGTCTTTTAAGAGGATAATTGTCGTGTATTGACAATGTTGTGAGGGATATGGGTGTGCTTGAGCATAGGTTACATGTTCGTAAATAATTGTGAATTATTTATCGTGTTAGCACATCATTCCTCGGGGCATGGAACTCGAGCAAGGCTTGGCTCGGACTTCGGAGATTTAAGGTACGTGCGACGTACGAGCATTACTATATATATGTGAAATGCATAAGGTGTTTTTGATTTCATTGAATGTTTTGTGTATGGTTATACATATATGTTGATATAGCCAAGGAATGACCCAAATCTTGATATCGCAGCTTGTAGCGTGCGTGACACTAGAGTATGATGACTCTTACATGATATAAGGGGTACTGGGTTTATATGACTATATTATGAGACATTTGAGATGTCTAGGTTTGTAGAATCATGTATTCTTCGTGAGACATTGAGATGTCTAGGTTCGTAGAATCATGTATTCATTATGAGACATTTGAGATGTCTAGGTATAATGGAAAGCGAGATTATGAAATCAATATTAGATATTGATATATCTATATTTGCATATATATGAACTTGGAATCATTCATTCTTGATATTTGAGAATCAGGCATACGATGTGTAAATCAATGCGTTGATTTACTGATTTATGAGATTTGATGAGTTTGATGTTGTGAGAACAGGGACAGTACACGGAATCCCGGATGAGGATGTTGCCATCCAGGGAGTATCATTTAAATTCATTAGTATTTACTTGTGTTGTAAATTATGAATTTCATTATTATGATTATGGGATTTTGTGTATTGGTATGCTCACCCCGTTGGGGGCTGTCTCTGTTGGGACAGGTGGACAGGTACATCGATGGCTATGGAGCTGAGCTCGAGCTGTTGATTTGAGGTACTCCCAGGATCGTGGTACCAGGGCTTGATGGAGCACGGTATCGTATAGAGTACCTATATATACACCTGAGGATTTATACATATTCATGATGCTCGCATGTGAGCACGATTATACTTGTATATGGATTGTATATAAAGGCATGAGCCTTTCTCTCTTTCATTTAAGGTTGCATGCAATTAGGTTGAATTGCTAGAATGATATGAGAGTCATTGGTGTATTATGTGGGTGTTGGAACCCACTTTTGTTGACATATGTGTGGTGTCTTCCCTGGCTGGGAATCTACTTGTATTACTGCTTTCTGTTGAGTATTATGTGTTCCCTGGCCGGGAATTTTGTTATGTGTTGTACTCTTTTTTTTTTGGGATAGCTCTATTTATGGGGAGACTCTGCCCAAATTTTTATAAAAGTTTACAATGTGAAAAGTGGCACCAAGGGGTTGGTAAAGGGCAAACATATGAGTCTTTCATTGACAGGCAATGATTAAGTATCATCAGAGCTTCCCGATTGACATTTTATAGAAAGCATGTACCACACATAGTGGTTAATACACTAATCAAGGTTTAAGGGCTTGGGGTCCTTACACTAATTGTTGAGGCATCATAGGTGTTGATGGATCTCTTGCTCATTCTCCAGAAATCGCTAATTTGCACTTTTAGCTTTTCTTTATTGAAATCTTGAAATCAAAACAACGCATTTGAAAGGAGTTCTGGCCAAATTTCTCACATGAGTATTAGCCTACTTTTGAAATAGAAAGTAATGTACAAACAATTCTTACTAAGGATCCTAACAGGCAAACTTATTCATCTCTTATTTCTAAATGTACTGAAGAAAATAAGAACATATAATAAGTCCAACAGAAAATGAGAACCAACTGAACGAAAGACTTCTTCCCCCACCCCCACTTACCTCACATTTCATGGAGATTAGCATTTGAAGCACACAAGTCGAAGTGTTTCTATTATTATTTCTTAACTCTTTGTTTTTTGTGTAAAAAATGCTTTAATATAACTTAGCAAATTTACATCTTAATTAATGTATCGTACCACGACAACTACTAAACTTTTAATCTGAATAGATTGAGATGGACTAGATAAACCATAGAAGGAATCAAGTCGGGTCGCACATACATAAAGCTTATCCAAAAGCTTTTTTCGGTCAAAATATCATTGTTGATCCCTTTGGACTCCAAATCATTGTATCTAATTTGGAGTCACGTCTTCTTCCATCGTCCCTTTGCTACCGTGAAAAGGGCTCAAATCCATGGACTCTACTCAACATATATGTGCATTGTTGGGCATATGTCGTACGAAACCAAATCAGCGTAAATGAACGATATGTGAGTAATTTTTCCAGCTGCTACAGACCTACTGCTACACTCCTCATTTATCCTGACTTGGAACATACAACAATATATATCACAGGTGATGCATATCAATGACGGAGTTATTAATGTATCATAATATTGATGACAAATAATAATTATAAAAAAGCTAAAATATAGTCAGCTATTATTTAAAATCTTAGAAAATGAAAAAATATATCAACATACCAAATATATAGTTAATGCAAGAGTCAATCACTTACTAATAAAGTATACATAATATATTTATCATTTCAAATCTGATTTTGCGTCCAATGTATAAAGATAAATAAAGTAGAATCTTAAAATAAATTTATTTTTTCTCTAAATTTTATATAAATGTATGACATGCTAATTTAAACACTGTTGGGGACAAATGGTTTACCCCTCGAACCACCAGATAGTCTAATTTTACTCTTCTATGTCATAAATTGCATTATTTTATATTGATGTATGCGTTGTTCTACGTCTTTGCTTCAGCAGGTGTTATAAAGTATGAGAGGAACCATGATCAAGTCGAGACAAGTGTTGGACACTTTGTCTTTGAAAAGATTTTGTCCCGTTCACGATGTTTATGGAATTTGGCAATCTTCTCCTCCCAATGTACAACGACTTCTGTTGAGGTACAACAATTGCCTTTGGTGTGATCGATCGAAATGTGGTGCTTGTGCTGTTGTACGGTTTAAAAGATATGCGTTGCACCGTTACTATCAACTATAACTTTTGATAAAGCGGCAAGAGCTTGATCCTACAATTGATATCAGATTCAAGGTCACGTGTTCGATTCTCATTAGTTGCAAGGAGTGTAATTATTGTGAGGAGATTGTTGGGGTACAACAATTGCACTTGCTGTGGGATCGATCGAAACGTGGTGCTCGTGCTGCTGTACGGTTTAAAAGATTTGAGTTGTACCGTTACCATCAGCTATAACTTTTTGATAAAGCGAAAATCGCTTGATCCTACAAATTTCTACTTGTGACAGTTGCACTACAACTCACAAACCACAAATGTTGCTAACTCTATTCATTTTCTGGAACAAAAAAATGAAACAATACAAATGCACTTTTGATCTTGATTTTCTCTCTACGATGCACGGACACCGACACGACAATACTGACACGACAACACTAACACGACACGACACGAACGCGGCGACACAGATTTTCAAAATTTTCAGGATACGACACGGCTGATATATATATACACACACACACACACACACTAGCAATTTACATTTTTAAATTCTAAAACCATGTAAAATTAACAAAAATATTCTTACCAAATTCATACATTTTTTAAATTCTAAAACCATTAAAATTAACAAAAATATTCTGACCAAATTCAAGAAACATATAAATAAATGCATGTCACTAGAATCATCATAATATCATCATACTAACATCAAATACATATTACTTTAATTAATATAAAGTTTAACAAACACGTCCAAATAAAATATAACACCAAAAATATTCTTACCAAATTCAAAATAATATATATAAATGTATGTCACTGAAATCATCATTGTATCACTGATACTAACAACAATTGTATATTACTTCAATTAGATAAAGTTTAAGGAATACCTCTAAATTTTATTTTAGCCAAAAAGTTTTTAAACTATACAATTATCACCCAAAAGTGTCATTTTTGTGTCGGACAGGACTCGAACATTCCCATCAGCCATGTCCGACACGGGTGTCTGATTTTGAGGGAAGTGTCCGACACGCCCATCATAATATCATTCATACTAATATCAAGTACATATTACTTTAATTAATATAAAGTTTAACAAACACATCCAAATAAAATATAACACCAAAAATATTCTTACCAAATTCAAGAAACATATAAATAAATGCATGTCACTAGAATCATCATAATATCACTCATACTAACATCAAATACATATTACTTTAATTAATATAAAGTTTAGCAAACACGTCCAAATAAAATATAACACCAAAAATATTCTTACCAAATTCAAAATAATATATATAAATGTATGTCACTGAAATCATCATAGTATCACTGATACTAACACAATTGTATATTACTTCAATTAAATAGAGTTTAAGGAATACCTCTAAATTTCATTTTAGCCAAAAAGTTTTTAAACTATAAAATTATCACCCAAAAATGTCATTTTTGTGTCGGACATGGCTCGGACATTCCCATCAGCTATGTCCGACACGGGTGTCTGATTTTGAGTGGAGTGTCCGACACGCCCATCATAATATCACTCATACTAATACAAATACATATTACTTTAATAATATAAAGTTTAACAAATACATCCAAATAAAATATAACACCAAAAATATTCTTACCAAATTAAAAAATAATATATATAAATGTATATCACGAAAATCATCATAGTATTACTTCAATTAAATAGATTTTAAGTAATAACTCTAAATGTCATTTTAGCCAAAAAGTTTTTAAACTGTACAATTATCAACCAAAAGTCTCATTTCCGTGTCGGACACGGCTCGGACACGCTCATCAGTCATGTCCGACACGAGTGTCTGATTTTGAGGGGAGTGTCCGACACGGGTGTCCGATTTTATTTTATTAATAAAATAAAGGACGCGCCACGTGGCGTGCCCAACACATGTCCAAGGAATGTCCGATAAGTGTTGATGTCCGGGAAGTGTCCGACAATTCACCGAGTGATTTTTAGAAGTGTCCGTGCATCATATTTTTCTCTCAATGTGTAGTGTTTAATCTCGAAATTAATCTGTTTTAAATCAAATGTGATGTTATATTTATACTAATACAAGATAAATATCATCAAAAGACATTATTTGAAAGCATCAATTCATGAAAAATAGCAACTACACTCGAAGGGATGAGTCTGCGGAAAAGACTGCACAGGCAGCGATCTATCGCACGCTTCTTCCAAAAAACTCTGTCAGTAGAGACCGATCACCGCCTCCAGATTATTTTTCCCATGTCAGTGATCGGTCGCTGCCTCCAGAATTTTAGGCTTTTTATATTTTTTGGTTTTTTTTATGCTTAATTTTAATTCTTTATACAAATTCCAACAATATATATTAGGTTTCGAGGCGGATCAATTCCATTATAGTAAACGGCGAAGAAGAGTAACATCTGGTTGTAAAAATGGTTATGTAGACAGAACTTTACAGATTTTTAGTCACTGCTCCGTAATAAAATTAGTCGTCTCGCAGAAATATAATCTTCAATAACACATATCTTTCCACGCGTGATTAAAGTATATATACTTTTTGTGTAATATTGGCCATTTTTGTAATTTGGTGGCATCAAATAGTCTAGCCAACAGAAAAGTCCAATTTTATATGCGCCTTAGTAACTCCGTCAACAATCCAATTGTCAAGAAAAATAAAAATTTTAAAATCTTTCTTTAAAATCAAACCCAATTCAAATCACAATATCGGGTTCTTTTAGCATAGTTTGTGCTACCAAATTCTTTATTTTCTAAAAAAATCGTTTTATAATAATCGACTTAGCAACAATAATCTGAAAATATAAAGTAGACCATTTTGGAGGGTATTAACGTTGTTTTCAATGAAACCATCTGACACTCTTTCCCTGATTTTTCTCCTGTACAGTTTTGTAGCTTTTGACCGGACTTCTTGGTCATGATGTTGGCGACTGTGTCGGGTTTGTTTTTCAGTTGGATCGGGTTGGCAAGGGATGTACCGTCTGAAAACGCAATCTGATCAGTTATGTTGGTTGCAACCTTAATGGAATTCTTGGCATTGTTTCTATGGGACTCTTGGCAGTCATTGGTTGCTTTCGGCGTGGTTGCAAGGCAACTCCTCCATCCGCCATGAGTTGCTTTTGGTGGAATCCTCGGCGTTTGAGCGACTACCGAGCATTTTGTTGCCCACGAATTTGGTTTCATGAGCATTCTCCCTTGTTAATTATATTATATCCTATCTACTTTCTAGTTTTCTGTATGTTATTTTGGTGTCATATGTCTGGAATTCTCGACTTTCATGCCTTTTGTTTCGACCTTACCTTGTTTGGCTTTATCATGGTTTGAGTTCTAGTTTGTGTGCTTTGGGTGGACATTAATTTTGTCCTTTTGGCTGAAGTTCTCTTGAGTAATACGGTTGGTATTCATTGTTTGGACATATTCTCTGTGATATCCCCGAAAGGATTATGTGTTTACATGCTATCAAAGTGTTGATAATTATGTATTGAGGTGATTTAATTTGGGGTTTATGGGATTATGCTTTATGTGGTAAAAGTATGTAATTAAGTTGGGGAATTAATTTATGTGGTTGGTGTTATATTTATTTTGATGATATGGTTTAAGAGGCATAATAGGTGTTTTTGATGATGTATTGATGTGGTAAAATTATAAAATATCAAGGAGGGATATTTTTATACATCGTACAAAATACCGGGACACAATTAAACACCACAATGCCACCCTACAAGCAACCACCTCCCCCCCCCCCCCCCCCCAAGTGGCTGAATCACGCCCATACCCCCCTGTTTTCAGGCATGCAGATTGATCAACCATGCCTCTTCCATCACTTCTTTCCCACTCTCTTCTCTCGGTTTCCTCTCCCTTCTTTCCAGAAACATATCGTCCAACATATGAACTGATTATATGAGAAGATATTTGGTGTTTTGTTGATCGGAATTTAACAAAAATCGAAGAGCAAAAGTGGTGAGGAATCACATGTTTTTCCCAGATTTCGGTTTTTAAGCATATGTTTTCTTTATAGCAGATTTGGCATGCTAGTTTAAGGTTCGACGAAATCTTGTTATGAGTGCTTGCATGTGATGTTTATGAAGCTCCTAGCATGTCTTTTTAAGTAACTTACATGCTTTATATGTTAGATTTTGAGTTGTGAAAAGTGGTCCTCGAAAATCTGGGCAGGGAAACTGCCCTGTTTTTGTTTGAGTAGGGGTTTAATCATGAGGATTTGAAGCATGCTAGCTTAGGTTTTGGTTGAACCTTTGATGTGCATACATACATGGTAGTTTTGTGAAGTTACTAGCATGTTTCCTTGAGCATGAGTTACGGGTTATGTGGTAGTTTTGTTGTTGTGAAGATGCATGCTCGAACAATCTGGGCAAGGTTCATATGCCCTGTTTTTCTGGAATTTCTGGTTGAGTGCAGAAATTGAGGGGTTATTACGATGCATGCTGGGCTTAGTTTTTGTTGAAACTTTGATTTAAGCACTTGCATGGAAGTATTGTGGAGTCCCTAGCACTTTTGTTCGAGCACATTACACATATTATGAAGCTGTTTTAAGAGAATGAAAAAAGGTGCTCGAACATTTCTGGAAAAAAAATCAGTAGTGTTCCATTTTCGAAAAATGGGAATTTTATTAAGTTTATGATATTGGATCATTATGAGGTGCCTAATATTGTGTTGTGTGGTTATGTAGAACCATCCCAGGTACCAGCACAGTCGAGGAGATAAAGTCTGTTGACTCCTCTACATTTTGGAAAGGTACGTAAGCGACGTACGGGCATCCCAACGGTAACATGTATTCGTATTTATTTATTTAACACAAGATAAAGTAAAGTATGCATAAGATGGTGCATTATGATATGATACATGTTGACATGAATTGTTTTTGCATAAGAATGATGTGGAATATAAGAGGTGTATTCCACGAGTCACGGTTATCCCAGTGAGGATTTTAATGCTTACACTATAATTCCGCTGAAAATGTGGAGCGAGAGGTAGAGGACTGTTCGCACATGGAGGCGTGAATTTCCATAAGAAGCGAGGAAGAATACCGCTTACGTGGAGTTCCATAAGAAGCGAGGAAGAATTCCGCTTACGTGGAAAAGTAAGAAGCATTGCAATACACTAATGATAAAATGACTCAAGATTGAAGTAAGAATTTAAGAAGTAAAGATATGTCATGACATTATTAAGGAACCATAATATCATATAATGTTTTTATCATGAATTATGGTACAGGGACAACTAATGGGCGTTTTAAATGCATTGGAAATACAGGAAGTATTTTATGACTATGATTATGCATTTATGCTTTACATTCATATTATGTTTGATATGAATTATGATATGTTCATGTGATGGGGGTTGTCCTTGTAGGTGCTTTTGCTAAGGAGAACCAGGGTCAGGTTGATAAGCTGAGCTGTAAGGAGTGCTACAAGATAGCAAGATAAAGACTTATTTTGTATAGTTTCTACTAGGAGTGCAGTAGAAGTAGCCTTACCCAAATTTGTTAAAGAATGTAACAAATTTCTTTTGGCATGTCATACAAACATGTAAACCTTAAGCTCAATTGTCAACACGACTTACAACTCTGATTTGATATGATTAGTTCTCTTAATTGCACCTTATAGTATGTTGAGATAACGGGGTCTTACATTTAGTGGTATCAGAGCCAGGTTAGATAACCAGGGAAGAGTGAAGGGTAGCCTTTAGAGACAAGTTGGCTAGGTATTCATTGTTGGGCATGTTATGCATGTGATGCATATTTTTGTATAAGTGTTATACTAACATGCTTTTGAATATGATACTCTTGTTATCTAACGGCTTATATTACTGCTTTTGGTATTGTTGTTAACTCTTGTGTTACAGCATGTCGGCTATTAACCCGGAGAACCTCAATGAGGAGGTAGGAGATATGGGCAGTATGAATGCCAGTATTGCTCAGCTGAACCCTTTACCGCCACCTGCTGTGGGCGTGGAGCCCAGTGCACAGATGTTATTACCAGGGGAGCTCAGTTTGACACAGTTTCTGAACTTCCATCCACATATATTTGAGGGGATTGAGTCTGGTGAAGCAGCCGAAGAATGGCTGGAGCGGATAGAGCAGATACTTGTGACTGCGCCTTGTGCACGTACTGCATGGCTGAGGTTAGCCGAGTTTCAGATGGCGAAGAAGCCTTCTATGTGGTGGAAGACCACGGTGATGGAGCTGAGAGCTCAAAGTGTGACAGTTGACTGGACTGTATTCAGGACCCGGTTCCTTAACCGGTATTTTTCTGCAGCTGCCAGACAATTAAAGGAAGATGAGTTCAATAATTTAAAGCATGGCAGCCTGTCAGTGTCAAACTATGCTATGCAGTATTCCTCATTATTGAGGTATGTACCTCATGTCGCTGTGAGCAGTCATGCCAAGATGAGAAACTTTCTGAAGGGACTGAGACCAGAACTATTTGATCGGGTTGTCTCCAACAACCCCAGCTCTTTTGATGACGCCCTGACCCGGGCAGAATGGGCAGAGATTGCAGTGGGCGTGTACAAGGAAGTTGTACCCCCTTTCCCACCACCGCAGAGACCTGTTGGTGACCGTCTGAGGCCACGAGGGGACCACTTTAAGCCTCGTGGGGCCTCATCATCTTCCAGATTCAGTGGAAAGAAATCTCAGGGTCAGAAGCAAAGTAACCGAGGGCCATCCCAGGGAAGTAAGACATGAGGAAACCGATGTAACAACTGTGGATGATGACACTTGTCACGTGACTGTCAGGGTTGCTATATTTGTGGCAAGATGGGCCACTTGGCTCGAGGTTGCCCCAATCGGGGAGGTCAGGCAGACACTGGGCCGAATAGGCCAAGATTTGACGCAGGAAGAACACCACAGAGGCATCATTTTGCACCACGACCGCAGGAAGGTCAGGCGGCGGGACAGCCGCAGGGTCAGGTGTATGCATTGACGTGGGAGCAGGGTGAGGCAGCCCCGGAGGAGGTCATTGCTGGTACGTGTCATTTATTTACGTACCCTGCATTTATATTGATAGATACAGGTGCTTCCCATTCTTTTGTATCTGCTGCTTTTGTGGAGAGACACCGCCTGTGCTCGTCTCTGTTACCCACGCCTCTCATGGTCTCGACACCCACAGGGAAGCATGTGATTGCAGACCAACTGTTATCTGATTGCCTCATTTCTTTTGAGGGCAATGATCTGAGAGCCGATCTGATTCAGTTAGAGATGACAGATTTTGACTGCATTATCGGTATTGATGTGTTGAGCAGATACCGAGCAGTGGTAGATTGCCGACAGAGGATGGTACGTTTTCTTTCTGATCAGGGGTTCCAGTAGACCTTTTATGGTGACGACTCTCGTCCCAAGATTCCAGTGATCTCAGCAGTTAAGATGTCGCGGTTATTGGAACGCGGCCACACGGGCTACATTATTTATGCCGTGGAAGTCTTTGAGGAAAAGGAAGAGTTAAGGATCGAGGATATACCGGTCGTGACGGAATTCATTGATGTATTCCCGGATGAGATTCCAGGGTTTCCGCCGATAAGAGATGTGGAGTTTGCCATTGAGCTATTGCCGGGGACATCAGCCATTTCTCGTGCCCCATACAGAATGGCACCGACAGAGCTGAGGGAGCTGAAAGTGCAGTTGCAGGAGCTCCTTGACTAGGGATACATTCGTCCTAGTGTATCGCCTTGGGGTGCACCAGTCTTGTTCGTGAAAAAGAAGGATGGTTCAATGCGTCTGTGCATTGACTACAGGCAACTGAACAAGGCCACAGTGAAGAACAGGTATCCACTTCCGAGGATTGATGATCTGTTCGATCAGCTTCAGGGTACAGAGGTTTACTCAAAGATAGATTTGAGGTCAGGCTATCACCAGGTGCGGGTTAGAGCTGATGATGTCCAGAAGACAGCTTTTCGGACTCCGTACGGGCACTACGAGTTCCTAGTTATGCCGTTCGGTGTAACAAATGCCCCTGCTGTATTTATGAGCCTAATGAACCGAGTAATTCAGGAGTACCTTGATCAGTTTGTGATCGTATTCATTGATGACATCCTTGTCTATTCAAGAAGTGAAGAGGAGCATGCTAGTCATTTGAGGACAGTATTACAGATCCTCAGAGATCACCAGTTGTACGCCAAACTCAGCAAGTGTGAGTTTTGGCTGAGCAGTGTATCATTCTTGGGTCACATTATCTCTCTAGAGGGGATATCAGTAGATCCCAGGAAGATTGAGGCAGTTATGGATTGGTCCGCCCCTACTTCAGTCAGTGAGATTCGAAGTTTTCTTGGTTTGGCTGGCTATTACCGACGTTTCGTCGAGGGTTTCTCAAAGATCGCCAAGCCACTTACACAGCTGACTCAGAAGGGAGTTCCATTCTGTTGGTCAGAGGCTTGTGAGCAGAGTTTCCGGGAATTAAAGCGCAGACTAACTACTGCACCAGTTTTGGTGATTCCCAGGGAGAACAAATGATTTGTTCTTTATACTGACGCATCGCTACAGGGCCTAGGATGCGTACTGATGCAGGACAGACATGTAGTGGCTTATGCTTCTAGACAGTTGAAGCCACACGAGACGAGGTATCCAGTCCATGATCTGGAGTTAGCAGCTATAGTGTTCGCCTTGAAGATATGGCGACACTACTTATATGGTACCTCATTTACCATCTTCACTGATCACAAGAGCCTGAAGTTCTTGTTTACACAGGCTGAACTGAATATGAGGCAGAGGAGATGGATGGACCTGCTCAAGGACTATGACTGTGAAATCGAACACCATCCGGGAAAAGCAAACTTGACAGCCGACGCTTTGAGTCGGAAAGTGAGGAGCACGGCAGAGGATGTCATGTATGTATCAGCTATAATGGGCTCCTACTGTCAGTTGGGGTTTGATTATGATATGTCTTCTTCTCCGGTACAGGTGTTGACCTTACTAGCTGAGCCGATCATTTATGAACACATCCGGAAGGCTCAGGGGACCGACGCAGAGGTTCAGAGATGGATGTCAGTGGTTCATTCAGGTCAGCCATCGAGATTCAGAGTGGCTGAGGACTGTTCTCTGAGGCTTAGCAACAGATGGGTGGTTCCAGATACACCCGAGTTGCGACAGGGTATATTACATCGAGCTCATTGCAGCAGGATGAGTATCCACCCGGGCGGGAAGAAGATGTATAAGGATTTATGCAGCTAGTTCTGGTGGAGGCGAATGAAACAGGATGATACCTCATTCGTCAAGCGCTGCTTGATTTGTCAGCAGGTGAAGGCTGAGAGGCAGAGACCCGGTGGTGAACTAAGGAGTTTTGAGATACCCGAGTGGAAGTGGCAGCACGTGTCTATGGATTTCGTAACCCACTTACCAAGGACTTTTTCGGGTTTTGATGCCATATGGGTAGTCGTCGACAGATTGACTAAGAGTGCTCATTTCATTCCATACTGTATGACCTTCACATACCTAAGGATGGCTCAGTTATATATCAGAGATGTGGTGAGACTGCACGGGATCCCTGTTTCGATTGTGTCTGATCGAGATCCGCGGTTCACATCTCACTTCTGGGAGGGTCTTTAGTCAGCTCTAGGTACAGAGTTGAGGTTGAGCACAGCCTATCATCCTCAAACGGACGGACAGACCGAGCGTACGATACAGACGCTCGAAGATATGTTGAGGGCTTGTGTGCTGGAGTTCGACACTTCTTGGCAGGACTCAGTAGCCTTGGTGGAATTTTCTTATAATAACAGTTACCAGGCTAGCATACAGATGGCTCCATTTGAAGCCCTATATGGCAGGCGTTGCAGGTCGCCTTTGTGTTGGGATGATGTGGACCGTAAATCGGTCGGAGGAACAGAGTTGGTCCAGGATATGGAAGAAAAGGTAAAGGTCATCAAGAGAAAGATGAAGGCAGCTCAGGACAGACAGGCAGCGTATGCCAATCAGCGGCGAAGACCGTTGGAGTTTCAGTTGGGCGACAGAGTCTTTCTGAAGATCTCACCTTTCAGAGGTGTGGTACGGTTTGGAATGCGGGGAAAGTTATCCCCAAGATATGTAGGGCTGTATGAGATCTTGCAATGTATTGGTACCCTGGCGTACCGTTTGGCTTTACCGCCCTCTCTGTCTGGTATACACGATGTATTCCATGTGTCTATGCTGAGGAAGTACGAGCCAGATCCTTCGCATGTGTTGCAGCCTTCAGAGGTGCAGTTGGAGTCCGATGTTTCCTATGAGGAACGGCCTATCAGGATTTTGGATAGGACAGACCGCAGGCTTCGGAACAAAGTTATTCCTATGATCAAGGTTCAGTGGGATCGTAGGGGTGTCGAGGAGGCCACGTGGGAGACAGAGCGACGCATGGTGCAGCACTATCCAGAACTGTTCTCTGGTATGTGTTTTATGTTTATATTATTTTGGTAAGTAAGTGTGATTTCGAGGACGAAATCTTGTAAGTAGGGGAGTATTGTGATATCCCCGAAAGGATTATGTGTTTACATGCTATCAAAGTGTTGATAATTATGCATTGAGGTGATTTAATTTGGGGTTTATGGGATTATGCTTTATGTGGTAAAAGCATGTAATTAAGTTGGGGAATTAATTTATGTGGTTGGTGTTATATTTATTTTGATGATATGGTTTAGGAGGCATGTTAGGTGTTTTTGATGATGTATTGATGTGGTAAAATTATAAAATATCAAGGAGTGATATTTTTATACATCGTACGAAATACTGGGACACAATTAAACACCACAAGGCCACCCTACAAGCAACCCCCCCCCCCCCCCCAAGTGGCTGAATCACGCCCATACCCCCCTATTTTCAGGCATGCAGATTGATCAACCATGCCTCTTCCATCACTTCTTTCCAGAAACATATCGTCCAACATATGAACTGATTATAGGAGAAGATATTTGGTGTTTTGTTGATCGGAATTTAACAAAAATCGAAGAGCAAAAATGGTGAGGAATCACATGTTTTTCCCAGATTTCGGTTTTTAAGCATATGTTTTCTTTATAGCAGATTTGGCATGCTAGTTTAAGGTTCGACGAAATCTTGTTATGAGTGCTTGCATGTGATGTTTATGAAGCCCCTAGCATGTCTTGTTAAGTAACTTACATGCTTTATATGTTAGATTTCGAGTTGTGAAAAGTGGTCCTCGAAAATCTGGGCAGGGAAACTGCCCTGTTGTTGTTTGAGTAGGGGTTTAATCATGAGGATTTGAAGCAGGCTAGCTTAGGTTTTGGTTGAACCTTTGATGTGAATACATACATAGTAGTTTTGTGAAGTTACTAGCATGTTTGCTTGAGCATGAGTTACGGGTTATGTGGTAGTTTTGTTGTTGTGAAGATGCATGCTCGAAAAATCTGGGCAAGGTTCATATGCCCTGTTTTTCTGGAATTTCTGGTTGAGTGCAGAAATTGAGGGGTTATTACGATGCATGCTGGGCTTAGTTTTTGTTGAAACTTTGATTTTCACACTTGCATGGAAGTATTGTGGAGTCCCTATCACTTTTGTTCGAGCACATTACACATATTATGAAGCGGTTTTAAGAGCATGAAAAGAGGTGCTCGAACATTTCTGGAAAAAAAATCAGTAGTGTTCCATTTTCGAAAAATGGGAATTTTATTAAGTTTATGATATTGGATCATTATGAGGTGCCTAATATTGTGTTGTGTAGTTATGTAGAACCATCCCAGGTACCAGCACAGTCGAGGAGATAAAGTCTGTTGACTCTTCTACATTTTGGAAAGGTACGTAAGCGACGTACGGGCATCCCAACGGTAACATGTATTCGTGTTTATTTATTTAACACAAGATAAAGTAAAGTATGCATAAGATGGTGCATTATGATATGATACATGTTGACATGCATTGTTTTTGCATAAGAATGCTGTGGAATATAAGAGGTGTATTCCACGAGTCAAGGTTATCCAGTGAGGATTTTAATGCTTACACTATAATTCCGCTGAAAATGTGGAGCGAGAGGTAGAGGACCGTTCGCACATGGAGGCGTGAATTTCCATAATAAGCGAGGAAGAATACCGCTTACGTGGAGTTCCATAAGAAGCGAGGAAGAATTCCGCTTACGTGGAAAAGTAAGAAGCATTGCAATACACTAATGATAAAATGACTCAAGATTGAAGTAAGGATTTAAGAAGTAAAGATATGTCATGACATTATTAAGGAACCATAATATCATATAATGTTTTTATCATGAATTATGGTACAGGGACAACTAATGGACGTTTTAAATGCATTGGAAATACAGGAAGTATTTTATGACTATGATTATGCATTTCTGCTTTACATTCATATTATGTTTGATATGAATTACGATATGCTCATGTGATGGGGGTTGTCATTGTAGGTGCTTTTGCTAAGGAGAACCAGGGTCAGGTTGATAAGCTGAGCTGTAAGGAGTGCTACAAGATAGCAAGATAAAGACTTATTTTGTATAGTTTCTACTAGGAGTGCAGTAGAAGTAGCTTTACCCAAATTTGTTAAAGAATGTAACAAATTTCTTTTGGCATGTCATACATACATGTAAACCTTAAGCTCAATTGTCAACACGACTTACAACTCTGATTTGATATAATTAGTTCTCTTAATTGCACCTTATAGTATGTTGAGATAATGGGGTCTTACATTCTCTGGGCCTTTTGGTGGTGGCTTAGTTGTATCCGTGTTTTACTGTTGTTGGAGTTTAGACGGTTTTGCCTACTGAAGTTTTGGGTTTCGTGCCTTCTGTAGTGCTATCCTTTGGTCAATTAATGATGATTGCGGATTTCGGTTACGAAAGCTTGTGCGTTTGGTGTCTGTTATCAGTTTGTGTCTCTCTTATCCTCTTTGATACCTTCTGACATCAAGGAAGACATATTCCTTCTTCGACCTTATAGTTACCTTCTTTGATTGAGTGGATCTGAATGGCTCGGGTGGTCCATGGCTTCTCTTCACTGCAGTACTGCGCCTATGATGCTTCGGCACTGCACTACGGGGCTTTTTACTATTATTTTCTGGTGTGTGTATTGGATACTTGTCACTTGTATCGCTCGCAAATTTATATTTTATTGTGTTTTGATTTATGGCTTTAACCGAAATTCTATTGTAAACGTTGTTAGTTGTCACTTAATATAAATTCCGAATATGCTAAAAAAAATAAACAGAACTTAGATTATATAATTTTCTTGAATTTATTTTCGAAATTACAACTCAAATCCCGAGAAAATTAATCAAATATTTCAAATCGGAATCCACATATTAATAAAATTTTCGAATCTTGATATATTTTAAGTTGTTACTTGTTACATATGATTGGTAGTAACAAGTATAAAAAAGTCTCTATACCTTTTTTTTTTTTTTGCTTTTAAAACGTATATTAACTGATATTAATGTCATATTTAAGAAATTTCAAATGTTAAACCAGCGGCCAATTAAGTTTCGAAAGTGATGGCCACCACATTTTTTGTAGAAATGATATTGCCTGAAAATGGATTTGGTTGATGTTGTTCCCAATAAAGACATATCAACAATTAGATGAGAATATTCACTTTCAACATGGATAAAAATATACTCATCCAATTATACTATCCCCGATAGATGCACTGTCTGTGAGAGTAGCAACTACTCAACCCAAAAATTGAGAGGAATCATAAATAGTACTACTAAAATCACAGCATCAACCACAAGGTCCAAAAAAAAAATTACATTAAATCAAAGGATGAGATAATGTCTATAATTTTTTTACTTAAATTTCAAATATGGGAAAGATTTTGATAATAGAAAAAAAAATGTCGGTACGTATTAGCATGTGGTAGATATATGCTATGTCATATTCAAGATTTGCACTTTTTCTATAAAATATTAATGAAGAAATAGCTTTTTTCAACAGTGAACCGCAAGCCCAAGCTAAGCCACTAATCTATAAAACATCAATTAATCAATAAACAAACTTGGGTATGTGTGTGTATATATAATAATTAATATATGTTTTCATAAACTTATACAATATTATTATAGTAAACTAAAGTAAAACTTAAAATAATTCTTACTGATATTGATTTACATAATAAAAAGATAAAATACAGTAAATGATGCATTAAGATTTAGTATAAAAAGTTTAACATTAGATTTTTTTTTAATATCTCGATATCCGACCGGAAGACGAACTAATCTGATAGATCAATCCCAACGTCCACTAGACAAGGACGGAGGGTGGTCAATTAAAGCTGGTGCTTTAAGCCATATTACTGTGTCTGTCTGGAGTTTACTTGATATGTATTTAAGGATAGGGGCATTGGGATTTTCTTATCATAAAAAAAACATGAATAATAAATGTTATTATAAAATTAAAAAGCACAATATACTTATATAATATCCTCCACGTGTCAACAGCACAGCTGCCAGAAGGTGGCACTCCGACATGAAGAGAGAAAACGTGGCCGCTTAAGATTTGGGTCGCTCCGACCCGACCCATCTCTCGCTCTTCAATTTCACAAATCCGAGGGCATTTGGTCTCCCGAAAAATTTGACCATGCTGTACTTCAACTCCAAGCACTTGGTTTTCTCCAACTTCCCGTTGCTCCTTTTCGGATTTTTTGGGGTAATTCTCTCCTGACAATTTTTGGGTTTTTTTTTCTTATATGCAGTATAATATAAAATATTACGAACTGATTCACACACATGTGCATTCTTACATAATCTGTGATTTGTGTACATGTGTTTACTTATTCGGAGTTTGCTGGATTTTGAAGCCATTTCTCTGACTTCTGCAAATGGATTAGTTCTGCTGAGGTGATCGATTTGTCCCGCAACTCCAAGGTGAATCCTTTGAATTCTCATTAATTATTGGTTTTTGTTGCATGGTTGTTTGTTGGGATGTAATTATTTTTTAGCATTTTTGTTTTTGTTTTTTGTTATTCTTAAGCTATCGTTGTATGATGGGGTGATTTAGGGCTGGAGGACCACTGTGGGTTTTCAATTAGTTGAGATTGAGTGGATTTGTTGGTTCTATTTGGAACTTTGATCAACGCGTGGAGTTTTGATGTTTAATCGTTTTGAATGCAGATTTGAATGCAGAAACTAGTCCATTGCGTTTCATGATTTTTTTTGTTTTACTAGGAATAATTAGGGTCATGTTGATCGGATTTTGATTTATAATCAAAAAAATTTGGATAATGGTACCGAAGTTTATTTTTGAACTGTTTTATTCAAGGGTAGTCCTTCCTTTTGGTTGTCTCTTTGATGTTCTCCGTTGCATTGTTAAGTGTCGGACTTTGCGATTTAATCCAAGTCGATTTAGTTTAGTTTTTTTACTTTTCTATTGTTTGCTTCACTCCGTTTCCGTTTAGACAATAAACGATAAAAATTGAAATATCTTGTCTCGTGATAATAAAAGACGAATTTCTTGTTGTTGAGACATACAAAGGGTAAAAAATATTTAATTAGTGTTTCAGATGCTTGTTAAATAAGCTTAATTTTCTGGCTGTATTTTGCTTTGCAGTTTTCGTTCGAATGCTATTGAGGTATTGAGAGATTTTAGTGCACTTTGGTGGTTCTTAAAAAGATTTATTTTATCTATTGTATGAGGTGAATATGGATAATCGTGTTATCTGGATTGGCAATGATTGATGCATTATAATTCTTTGTTAATGTTCGATTTGATCTAATCTCCCTACAAAACTTGGAAGACATATTCTTGACAGTGGTTTTTCATTAAATTTTCATTTTAAAGGGCGGCGAGTACTGGCCATTGATCAAAATTACAAATCCTTATTGGCTAATATATTTCCATGGAGGATTTGGTTGTGTCTCCATGCCAGAAGCAGACTACCCATGCTCCTCGAAGAAATTCATCGTCTAAGGATCTCTGGCTTGTTGCTCGAGAAGGTTCTGTCTCTGATTTAGATTTGGCCCTGTCCTTACTGAAGAAAAATGGTGGAAACGTCAATGCAAGGAACTCATTTGGTCTCACACCTCTTCATATTGCAACATGGAGGAATCACATACCTATAGTTAGAAGGCTGCTTGAATTTGGTGCGGACCCTAATGCTAGGGTACATTTTTCATTCCAATTTTTTATTATCTTCTATTCTACTCACTTTAATGTCCGGTGCATGACAACTTATTATTAGACGATTCGTATGGAGTTGTGGGTTTCTTGATTACAGTCATCATGAGCAGGTCCTGGTTATCTTTATCTTCGAAGTATTTATTTGATTTTCTTTTTCATTTCGTATTCACCTTGAATTCAGGCACTGGATAATCCGGATATATTCAATTATGAAGAAACATCTATATAGATTGGAGATGTGTCGTTCACTGTTGCTAAAATGAAGAGCTTTGTTACAATCAACATGAAGAAGATTAGCTCAACAGTAAAATGTATCATTAAAATAATGTGTGGTTCTCCTTGCATAATCATTAGCTTGTGAGCAGTTGGAAATCACTATAATTTGATAAATGGGTCATGCGTTTCTTTTATTTCTCATCACCCATGGAGTTGGATTTGTCACTATTATCTAAAATGAGGTTGGTGCCTCCTCAGGATGGGGAATCGGGGTGGAGTAGCCTTCACAGAGCTTTGCATTTTGGCCATCTGGCAGTTGCTTGTGTCCTCCTTCAGTTCGGTGCCTCTCTTACATTAGAGGACTCAAAATCCCTAATTCCTGTTGATCTCCTATCTGGGCCTGTAATCCAGGCTGTTGGGAGTGAAAATCATTCAAGTATGTCGTCATAAAAAGTGAAATTCTTGGTGTGTTTTGATCATCATTTAGGATGACATATTCTACTTTTTCAGTAGCTACTGAGGTCTTCAGCTGGGGCAGTGGTGTTAATTATCAACTGGGAACTGGAAACGCACACATCCAAAAATTACCGTGCAAGGTTGATTCACTTCATGATTCATTCATCAAATTGATTTCTGCTGCAAAATTTCACAGTGTAGCAGTTAGCTCGTGTGGGAAAGTCTTTACCTGGGGATTTGGAAGGGGTGGCCGTCTTGGCCATCCTGACTTTGACATACACAGGTGAGTGGAAATCAGTTTGGCGTTTCTGCTCTTGTACCGAAAAGTTAAATTTTCAGGGAGAACATGGTAAAATGGTGCTGATCTATCTGAAAATATTTTGCATGATTACTTGTATTTACCTTTTTGGATTTTGCTTCCATTATGTCAATATTCGAACTTCTTGTCGTAAAACACTGTGGGGTTTAGAGTTTGTACATTTCTATATTTATTAATGAATTTTTCATTTCTTATCGAAAAAAGAACTGGCATTATCTCTGTGAAGTTGTCTTTTTCATGTTCCTAACATACCTGAGATTTTTTTTCTCTTGTTTAACTGAACTCTGTGTGAGGATCGAACTGAATGTTTCTTGAAATTTGAAATACTCCTTTTTTCATTAGAATAGTTCTGGTTTCTTTAAAGTTCTCTGAGATGTACTGTGTCATTTTGCAGCGGGCAAGCTGCAGTCATCACTCCTCGTCAAGTGACTTCAGGTTTAGGCGCACGTCAGGTGAAGGCTGTTGCTGCAGCTAAGCATCATACTGTTGTTGCTACAGAGGGTGGCGAAGTATTTACTTGGGGTTCTAATAGAGGTAATTAAGCTAGAGGTAATTAAGCCCTGGATGTCGTATTCTGCGTACCCCACTATGCTATAATTCAACAATATTCATGTTTATTTTTTCTTTTTTGCAGAGGCTGGATTGAAAATAGACTAGTTGTGACCGCATTAGGATAGTTTTTCAATTTGTTTTGGCTTGAGAGTAGAGCTAATTGGATTTGGGAATAACATGACTGATTAGCATTTATAATTATCACCATTCATCTTATTTTAACGGATTTGACTTTTTCCTATGAAATTTGCAGAGGGACAACTTGGCTATAATTCTGTTGATACCCAGCCCACACCTCGAAGGGTAAGTTCTTTGAAGGCACGAATAGTTACTGTTGCAGCTGCAAACAAACACACTGTCGTAGTTTCGGAGGCTGGTGAAATTTATACATGGGGTTGCAATAAAGAGGGTCAGCTTGGTTATGGCACCTCTAACTCAGCTTCAAATTACACTCCTAGGGTGGTTGAATACTTGAAGGGAAAATCTTTTTGTCGCGTTGCTGCAGCCAAGTATCACTCTATTGCCTTAGGATCTGACGGAGAGGTATGTGAATATGTGTTGAAATATAGAATATTGATCTTAAATAGATTAGGATATTTATGGAATATTTGATTGTAAATAGATAATGATCTTTTGTTTTTAAAAGATCATTAGGATAGGAAATAATTGATATGGTTGGATCTATCTACCTAATTGGGTAGCATATCCCTCCTATAAAAGGAGATGTAATTATGTGAATAATGATATACAAGAAATACAATTTCTATCCTAGAAAACTACATGGTATCAGAGCCAAAAAATTCTCTGATTTCAATTTCCGCTTTCTGCTCTGCGCCTTACGTTTCACGTACGTAAAATTCGTAGGTTTCCCAAATTTCAATCTGTATCCGATTGCAATCCTACACGATCGACGCCATAGAAAGTTTTTTTCTCGGCGTGTTTATCCATCGATCATTCTGTCCGCGATTCAATTTGCTTCTCGATCGAGAATTTTTTTACGCAATTGAGAATTGTTTCCCTGTGCGTTGCTGCAATTGTTCGACATCTTCTTTTCCGCAATTGATTGTTTCTCTGCGCAGTGCTGACATTTATCGCACATTGTTTCACGAAATTCAGAATTGTTTCTCTGCGTGTTGCTTCCGCGATTGAAGTTTATCTCTGCGCGCTGGTTTCACGTAGTCTTCCAGCCACTTCCAACCACCATGAATCCAGGGTCAGATTCTTCTCACAATTCATTCCAGTTAACCCACCATAAATTGAATGGGAAGAACTATTTGGAATGGGCTCAGTCCATGAAACTCGCAATCGATGGCAAAGGTCGGTTAGGGTATCTGACTGGGTCGGAGGAACGCCCAAAAACAGACGATTCCAAGTTGAGTGCCTGGGGTTCTGAAAACTCGTTAGTCATTGCATGGTTGATCAATTCAATGGAGCCATCAATAGGTAAACCATACCTTTTTCTACCCACTGCCAAGGATGTTTGGGAGGCTGTCAAAGCCACATACTCAGATTCTGAAAATTACTCTCAACTTTTTGCATTAAAACTTAAACTGTGGAAGTCTAGACAAGGCGATCGTGAGGTAACTGTCTTCTATAATGAGATGGTCTCACTCTGGCAAGAGTTAGATCAATGCTCCACCGATAAATGGGATTGCCCGACCGACAGTGTCCGATTCATGAAGAAAGAAGAAAGTGATCGGGTGTATCTCTTCTTAGCCAGTCTCAATACTGAATTTGATGACGTTCGCTCTCGCATCCTTGGAAAAAGCCCGCTGCCCACTCTGCGAGAGGCGTTTTCTGAGATTCGGCGTGAAGAAGCACGGAGGACAGTGATGTTGAAACCTAATACTGATACTAGATTCTCAACCCCTATGGTAAATGACCATTCTGCATTTATCTCCAAGTTTGGATCTGAACCTGCCAAGAAAGACAAGGACAAACCTTGGTGTGATCTTTGCAAACGACATTGGCATACACTGGAAACATGCTGGAAAATCCATGGCAAACCCCCAAATTTTAAGAAAAAATCAGCATCTAACAACCGAGCACTACAAGTCTCCACTGATGACCAAGGGCCACAAAGTAATCCAGAATCTTTTCCTTTTACCAAGGAACAACTATTGCAATTGCACAGGCTCTTACAAACTTCTTCGACTCCACAAAATCCGTCAAGTTCAACTGTCCAACCAGGTAGTACAGCCTCTGTTCCAGCCTCGTTTTTTTCCAGCAGTACTCCTCGCCAAAACAGTCCCTGGATTGTCGATTCTGGGGCTACTGACCATATGACAGGTTGTTCCCATTCCTTTTCTACGTATATTCCATCTGCAGGTCATAAACGAATTCGCCTTGCTGATGGTTCCACTTCGGCAATTGCTGGAATTGGTAGTGTCAAGATCACACCCTCTCTCATTCTTCATGATGTTCTCCATGTCCCTACCCTCTTTTATAACCTTGTGTCATTGAGTAAATTAACTTCTACCCTTAATTGTCGTGCCATTTTTAACTCCTCTCAGTGTGAATTTCAGGAAATGGTCTCGGGGAGGATGATTGGCAGTGCTAGGGAGCATGGAGGACTTTATTTACTTGAAGATGGACCCATCGGAAATCTTGTTAAAAACACCTGTTTGAACTCTATTTCTTTTTCTAATAATGTTATGCTTTGGCATTATAGGCTAGGACATCCAAGTTTTTCTTATTTAAAACAGTTGTTCCCTGATTTATTTAGCAATACAACTCCATCATTTTTCCGGTGTGACATTTGTGAATTTGCAAAACATCATCGCTCAAATTTTCCTTCACGACCATATCAAGCTTCCAAACCCTTTTTATTAATTCATAGTGATGTTTGGGGACCATCTCGTGTCTCAACAATGTTTGGAAAAAAATGGTTTGTTAGCTTCATCGATGATCACACCAGACTTAGTTGGGTATATTTGCTAAAAGATAAATCTGAGGTCAAAGAGATTTTTAAAATATTTTATCAAATGGTTGAAACTCAATTTCAGGAAAAAATTCGGGTGTTCAGAAGTGACAATGGCTGTGAATACTTTAATGACTGTCTTGGGGATTTTTTTCTAAAATTTGGCATCGTTCGTCAAAGCACATGCCCCGATACCCCTCAACAAAATGGCATCGCTGAACGAAAAAACAAACATCTTTTAGAAGTCACCCGTGCCCTACTTTTTACACATAATGTTCCAAAGTACTTATGGGGTGAGGCACTCCTAACAGCCACATATCTCATAAATCGAATGCCGTCCAAAGTTTTGAAATTCAAAACTCCCCTTACGGTCTTCACAGATTGTTTTCCAAATTCACGATTAACATCTGATTTACCACTTAAAGTATTTGGGTGTAGTGCCTTTACTCATATCCATGATCATCTTCGTGGGAAATTAGACCCTAGAGCTCGAAAGTGCGTCTTTGTTGGCTATGCTCCAAATCAAAAGGGGTATAAATGTTTTGACCCCACAACAAAAAAAAATGATCATTACTTTAGATGTTACCTTCTTTGAGGATCGACCATTTTTTCCTCCTCTGCGTCAGGGGGAGAGCCTAAGGGACGACTATGACTCTGACCCGGTTACTCTTGATCAAAATATTTTTCTAAATATGGAAGCCATCAGCGAAAACTTGGACACTAGAACTATAACGTCATCTCATAACACTACTATAAATGCAAGTAAGGAACAAACAGGTGAGCTACGTGTTTACTCGAGAAGGAACAAAAATCAAAGAATGGAGACTAACACCTCCCAGCACTGCCAAGAGTCTTCACCTCAGATCATTTCAAGTCTTCCTAATGTTCCAGGTAATTCCGCTCTTCCAGAATCAAATCCACCTATACTTGTGTCTGACCTTGATCTTCCAATCGCTCAACGTAAGGGAGTTAGAAGTTGTGTCAAGTATCCAATGTCAAATTTTGTTTCCCATAAAAATCTATCCCCACATTTTTCATCATTTATCTCTCAATTATCCATTGTGGAGATTCCAAAGACTGTGCAGGATGCTTTAGGGGTTCCTGAATGGAATGAAGCTATTCTTGAAGAAATGCGAGCCCTTGAAAGTAATGAAACGTGGCAGGAATTGGAACTACCGAGGGGAAAGAAAACTGTTGGCTGCAAGTGGGTGTTTACCACCAAGTTCAATGCAGATGGCTCGTTAGAGAGATATAAAGCTCGGCTGGTAGCTAAGGGATTCACTCAAACGTATGGGATAGATTACCTTGAGACTTTTGCACCAGTGGCAAAGCTAAATACTATCAGAGTACTCTTGTCAATTGCGGCTAATCTAGACTGGCCATTACAACAACTAGACGTAAAAATGCATTTCTGAATGGTGACTTAGAAGAAGAAGTCTATATGGATCCACCTCCAGGATTTGAGAAAACGTTTGGATCAAAGGTATGCCAGTTAAAAAAATCATTGTATGGACTAAAACAATCACCAAGAGCTTGGTTTGAGAAGTTCACACATTCTGTAAAAAAACAAGGATATACTCAGGGACGAGCAGACCACACCATGTTCACACGGCACTCAGCAGATGGGAAGGTAGCTATCCTTATAGTATATGTTGATGACATTATTCTTACAGGGGATGACATGATGGAATGGTACGATTGAAGAATTGTCTTGCTTCTGAGTTTGAAATCAAAGATCTGGGCTCACTAAAATACTTTCTCGGCATGGAGGTAGCCCGATCAAAAAAGGGGATTGTAGTATCCCCGAAAAAATATGTGGTAGACTTGCTGAAAGAAACTGGAATGAGTGGCTGTCGTCCCACCGAAACACCTATTGATCCAAATCATAAGTTTGGAAGCAAAGAAGGAAAACCAGTAGACATAACTCGGTATCAAAAGTTAGTGGGAAAACTGATTTATTTATCACATACACGACCAGATATAGCATTTGCTGTAAGCCTAATAAGTCAGTTTATGCATTCCCCATGTGAGGAGCATCTCGAAGCAGTCTACCGCATCCTAAGATACTTGAAGAATTCTCCGGGAAAAGGGTTATTTTTTGGAAAGAGTCAACATCGCAATATTGAGGCCTACACAGATGCAGATTGGGCAGGGTCTATTTCAGATCGAAGGTCTACATCAGGCTATTGTACTTTCGTATGGGGAAATCTTTTCACTTGGCGAAGCAAGAAACAGAATGTTGTGGCTCGTAGTAGTGCTGAAGTTGAGTACAGATCAATGGCACAGGGAATATGCGAAATGGTATGGCTTAAACGGATCTTGGAAGAATTGAGAAGTGCAGTAACTGTCCCTATGAAATTATATTGTGACAACAAGGCAGCTATCAGCATTGCTCATAATCCAGTTCAACACGATAGAAGTAAGCATGTTGAAATTGACAGGCATTTTATAAAAGAGAAGATTGAAGACGGAACTATCTGTATGCCCTTCATACCAACGACGCAACAAATAGCGGACATTCTCACAAAAGGACTATTCAGGCCAAGTTTCGAATTTCTTATCAGCAAGTTGGGCATGATAGATATCTATGCTCCAACTTGAGGGGGAGTGTTGAAATATAGAATATTGATCTTAAATAGATTAGGATATTTATGGAATATTTGATTGTAAATAGATAATGATCTTTTGTTTTTAAAAGATCATTAGGATAGGAAATAATTGATATGGTTGGATCTATCTACCTAATTGGGTAGCATATCCCTCCTATAAAAGGAGATGTAATTATGTGAATAATGATGTACAAGAAATACAATTTCTATCCTAGAAAACTACAATATGATTAACTACTTCACTACATCATTGTTAAATATGAATTTTCTTTCCTAGAGGGAAGAGGTTTCTATAACCTGGCCTATCTGTGATGGTTGGCAGGTGTTCACTTGGGGACATCGACTTGTCACTCCAAGACGTGTGGTAATTGCTAGAAGTACAAAAAAAGTAAGAAATACTATCCTTAATTTCCACCGCAAGGAACGCCTCAATGTGGTTGCCATATCTGCCGGAATAATGCACAATGTAGCTCTAACAGAAGATGGTGTTTTGTTTTATTGGAAATCATCTGATCCTGACCTTCGTTGCCAGCAGGTTTTTGTTTATTTTGTGGTATTGATAATATGTATTTTATTGGATATTCCCCGATAAATGAGGTACTTAATATTTTTGCTTTCCATGTAGCTTCATTCACTATGTGGGAAAAGTATTGTCAGCATTTCTGCTGGGAAACACTGGACTGCTGCTGTTACCATTACTGGTGATGTTTATATGTGGGATAGTAGGAAGGCGAAAGATGAACCACTTGCTCCAACTCGATTGCATGGGGTGAAAAAGGCAACTTCTGTTTCTGTTGGAGAGACGCATTTATTATTAGTTAGCGCTCTCTATCATCCAGGCTATCCTCCTACTACTGCTGACAGTACAGAGGAGTTTAAGGTCCAGGATGAATCACATGAATTGAGTGAAAGTTTTGCGATGGATGATTTAGAGTATGTGCAGAAGGATTCTGTGAGCACAGCTCTGACAGATTATAGAAACTTCTCTGAGAAAAGAGGAGTGCCTTCATTAAAAAGTCTTTGTGAGAAAATGGCAGCAGAACATTTGGTGGAGCCTCGAAATGCTATACAACTTCTAGAAATTGCAGATTCACTTGAAGCAAATGATCTTCGGAAACATTGTCAGGTATGTTTTGCAATCTTATTTAGTAACTTGCTTTACCTTTTCATAGTACTACTGTTCGTGAGTCTTTTTGTAAAACTGATAGTTTTTGTCCCTAGGGTAGTTTCCTGGGAACCACGTCTTCCTAGTAAAAGGGTTCACGTGATTCTTCACTGATGCCTAACTTATTTGTCTGCTGTAGAAATTTGTTTTTTGTTGGCTAATAATTCTAAATTCTTCTTATATACTTAAGACGTGCGAAACTTGCTGCAGGAGATTGCAATTCGCAACCTCGATTACATTATTACCTTGTCAACACAATCTTTTGTAAGCACTTCGTTGGATGTTTTAGTAGATCTTGAGAAACTCTTAGATATTAAGTCATCAGAACCTTGGAGTTATCGCCGGCTTCCTACCCCGACGGCTACGCAACCCGTCATTTTGGACTGAAGAAGAGGATTGTGAGAGCGACCTTTTCCGGACATGCGATGATGGTACAAAGAGGCCATCATCCTTCAAAAAAGACGGAGCTCAAAGATTAGAAGGCTTTCTGCATGCCTATGATGATGCAAAAGAGGGCATCTCCAAACAGATAAGAGCTTTGAGGAAAAAGCTGCAGCAGATTGAGCTGCTAGAAGAGAAGCAATCCAAGGGTCATATTCTCGATGACCAGCAGCTCGCAAAGCTTCAGAAAAAATCGGTTTTGGAAAGTTGCCTTGCCGAGCTTGGGGAACCAATGCAAACATTTTCAAAAGAATGTTTGTCTGTGGATGAAAGAGGGAGTACGAGAGGGGGGTATCGAGAAAGCAAAGAAGGAAGAACAAGCATAAGGAATCACAAAAGGAAGAGGAGGCTAGCAACGTTGTAGACAATGCCGAATCAGGCCTTGAGAAAGGTTTCCTGGATGTTGAGACTCCTCAAGATGCGGATGAGGTGCGAATGAATATTTTCTCGTATTTAATGTTGATTGCAAAAAATTAAAAATTGTGTCATTATGTGGTATCAAGGGTTATAATGGCCATTTATTCACAATCTCTTGTTCTTACTTTTTCCAATACTTTTGAAATCAGTGCACACCCTTTTTGTAATCTTGGGTTAAGATTTAGAACATCCGACTTTCGGCAGCTGCATATTTATTTGAAGGTGTCATTAATGTTGAACTCGTTGCCCATATAATTCACATTATTTTTTAGTCTAGAGTGTTAAAACGGTCCCATTTCTTTGTCATATGTAATTGTTCTTCAAATTGATTTTAAATAATATATCCTTTCAACCTGTAGGAGAAAGATGTAGATTTTGAAAGTCCCGTGCTAAGCCATGACTGCAAGGACCGCAAGGAAATTCGTTCCAGTAATAACAAAGCAATTAGAGACAGTACCAAGGATAAGATTGCTTCATCTGCATCATCCAGGAAGAAAAGGCGAAAAGGCGGCCTCTCTATGTTTTTGAGTGGTGCCATCGATGGCATACCAAAAAGCACCCCTCCTGTGATTGCCAAAAGTGAAGGGCCAGCATGGGGTGGCGTTAAAATCTCAAAGGGGCTAGCCTCGCTTCGTGAGATACAGGATGAGCTGATCAAGAATAGTGAGACTAAGGGTACGAAGCAAATAGAAGAGCTTTCCGATGGCATTATTAGTGGGAAACTTCAAGTTAGTTCATTTGTGCCTTCCTCTCCGATCCCTATGGTCCCTGCTTGTAAAGCACAGGTGCCTACTGCGGAAAAAGATACTCCTCCTTGGGCTGCATCTGGGACTCCACCTCTTTCCCATCCCTCTATTAGGGACATCCAGTTGCAGCAGGTATGCATCGCTCTCTTTGTCATCCACTTTTTCTGTCCCAGTGTATTTGTACTTTCTTTGCATGCCGAGTGATCCTTGTACATTTTCTTGCGGGCCAAATTCTAATCTTGTCGAAGATCGCTGAAACCTTTGTTGAAATTCTTCCTTCTTCGTAGCTAGTTACACGTAACAATTTTATGTGCCAACTATAAGAACACCTTTTGATTTTTTCAGGGAAAACAACAGAACATCTCTCACAGTCCAAAGACTAGAACAACAGGATTCTCTGTAATGACAGGTCAAGGATCACCATCGGAGAACAGTGGCGTGAACCGCTGGTTCAAGCCAGAAACCGAGACATCCTCTACTATTCGTTCGATTCAGATTGAAGAAAGGGCTATGAAAGACCTCAAGCGATTTTACAATAGTGTTAAGATCGTAAAGAACCAGTCGTAGCAGGGCTTTTATCAGGGTGACTTTGTTTCCTTCTTTCCCTTGTTTAAGTATCATTCTTCTGTAAATTTACTTGTACAGATCGTTTCTAATTTCTTATTTCATGACATGGTTCCCAAAATTAGAAATTAAAATGTAAGAAATTTTACTTTTCTAACAAGTTTTATCATGTAGGCTACAGTCTACTCGGACTTCTTAAAATTTGAATTTTAAGAAGTGTATTTTTTGGTGGATCAATATCACTTGTGGCATTGGAGTGAAGCTCAGTCCAAAAATTCTAATTACAACCTGTGATCTAATTCTTACATTAAAAAAAAAAATTGGGGGCTTTTCGAAACTTATAAAAAGAGTAAAAATGTTAGTTCTTTTCTGAACTTAAATTTAATGAAGTCCTAAGCAATAGAGGTTTTGAAAAAACAAAAACGAATCCGGTTCCTAAAATGGTTTTTCGAAACTTATAAAAAGAACCAGCCGATTCAAAATGCTTTAGATGGACCAACTGGGTAGCACGACTACCTTGAACTTGGCTTAACATGACAAACTGGTTATTGATGTTTTTTCTTTTACTTTCATCGCTTTACGTCTCTTAAGTTTTCCACAAGTACAAAAAATTTGGCACTTAACTCTTAATTCGAGTTGTATTGAGTGTATGATCATTTTACGAAAAAAATATAAGAGGAAAAAAAAAAGACCACATAAGATCATGTCCAGTTTCAGTACAAAAGTAGGAGACATGGCTGGTCAAAATCATGTTAATAAAGATCGCATTGCTTCTCTTTTCCACTGCCGAATTAAAGATATATAATCTGGTGGTATTTATTCATGTGTGAGCATGTGATTTGAGCAAGTGAGAGAACAATGAAAGGCCAAAAAGGAAAACAGACAGAGAGAGAGAGAGAGAGAGATTAGAAATATTGCAGAAACATATGAAAATTGAGGAAGCTCGATATTTATTTATTTATTTTTGATATGGGAAGGGGCTAAAGATTTTTTCCGCACACCGCGGGACTCGAACACGAGTCATCTCCAAATGGAGAGTGAGTTTTTTACCAACGAGCTAGACCCAAAACTCAGAGAGCTCGATAAAAATTTAAAAGGTTAGATACATATGTCAAAGTCATGTTTGATTCTTGGGGTTGATTGTATGAACCCCTTGTAATAATGAGTTCAATGAGTTCATGTAACATCATGGTACGCATCGTGCTACATGCTACCAAACTATTAGGCTTCATTTGGATGGTAGGATTTGTATTTCAAATCATTAATACAAATTCATTCAAATTGTTTGGTTAATTTTGACATGGATTTCAAATCAACCATCATTAATTTTAAGACATTTTTTAACACCACCAATGTATTACAAATTCCTAATTATTGAAATAATTTCAAATCCATTGCTGAAATGAAATCATTCAATTCAAATACAACCTTACACAAATTTAACTGAAAAGATTAATGAATATATAATTAATCACGTGGAACACAATGAAATTTGAAAAAAAATTGATGGGACTTGAAACTTTTATACAAATTATGAGTTTCTATATTTGAACGGAATGAACTTTTTCCTACTCGATCACGTTGGTTGATCGTCGATATTGGGTACACATTCAATTTCAAAACCAATTGAAATGCTATTACTGGATCAGTTGGCGCTATAGAGCCGGGCCAAGGGTTTAGGCACGTGCCAGCAAGCCCGTTGGCATGAATTTTTTAATTTCAGCATACGTGCCAATTGATCGGTAGCATTCGAAGTAATATATTCATTATATTTCAATGTTTGATTTTATCGATCGTTCGATACTATTGTGCCGATCGATCGGTAAAGCTAAAAAATGTAAAAATAAAATTAAATTGAAAGGCACGACCCCTGCGACCATGCCTTTCGTGAAAACGGCCGGCATGGGACGTTCCGTTTCCAAACCGTATCGTGACCCGTTTGGCATCTCTACAAGAACACCCACCCAATTTTGGAGCCCAAGAATTCTCCCAAAGTATGCCTTCATTTTGTGGTTATGCGCCAAGGATAAGCTGTTTACACGAGATAGACTTCCTTTTCTTACTAAAATCGTGTTTTTTGTTCAGGTAACTTGGAGTCAATAGATCACCTATTTTTTCAGGAGCACCTTAGTGTTCCAATTTTTGTATAAAGTTAGGGCTTGATTACATAAACATTTCTTATTGCCTATAATCAAGACTGCTCTTAATTGATTTAAATACGCATATCAAACTCTTTCTCGCATTAACAAAGCACAAATTTTTGCTTTGTCAAGTACTATATACGCCTTATGAAAAGCCCGCAACAACTTGATGTTTGAAGGCATGGGCCCTAATGTGGATGAGATGTTCTTACAGTGTAAGCTTCATGTTTTACGATGCCTACACTTGTATTTTCCTTCATCTTTGTTTCATTGATTCTTAGATTAGGATAAGTCATTTAAACTTCAAGCTTTCATGTGATTAATAGGTCAATTGTAGCTTCTACTTCTTCCTTGTATGCCTCAATATAATTTACATTTAATGATCAAAATAAGAACACCGACCCAATTTGAACAAGCATACTAGATTTGGTTCGAGTTGAATCCAAACTAATACACTAATTCAAATAATCCTACTGAATTTGGTTGACACTCATATTCACATGCTTACCCAGCTTGAAAAAAAGAAATAATATAGGCAGAGTTGAACTACAAAACTTTTTAGGATCAAGCTATATCTTTTAGCAAAGTGGTAAGCGATTTTATAAGAGTGCAGCATAAAAAAACAACAAAACTAACTAATATTTTCGAAAATGAAAAAAATGATTTACAGAACGTATAACCAAACCAAATTTTGATTCTATTAAATAAATTAATCCAACCATATTAAATTTGGCATGATCCAACCCTAAGAACTTATTTTCAACTTGCGACATAGGGACTTGCCCCAATGGATGTCGTCATCCCATAAATGGGATGTCTCAAGTTCGAGTCCTGCAATCATCCACTCATCATGATAAAAAAAAATATTCAACTTGCTAATAGCAGGTGAAAAAGCAAAAAACAAACAAACAGCCCATATAAAGCGAGAGAATAAGGCAAGACCAAAACTCCAAAACCCACATCAGCCTTTCATTATTATAAGCATCAAATGTCTCTGTACTTTATTATTTTCTTTTGTTCCTCCTTCAGCTCGCACACTCTCATGTCTCTTCACTTTGCAATATATTATACAATAATGTCACAACTAATAGTTGAAGACTACTGTGGAGTTGAATCGTGTGAAGGTTTCTCTCCACTCTTTTGATCCATAATTGATTGTTCAATCACAAGAGAGAGAAATAAGGAAAGGGTGTGTTTGGAATGGAGACTGCTCCAAGATCTTAACTTCTTCTTCTTCATGAGTAATGATGGAGTACTGAATGATCTCGGACCAGGCTTCATTCCTTACTCTCCAATTCCCATGCCTTATCTCATCCTTAATTATGAGTTCATCTTCAGTTTCTTTGTTAAGACAGGTAAAATATATAAACTTCCATTTTCCTGGCTAAGAGTTACCTTGTTTTAATGATGATGATTTCATTAGGGTTTTGAGATTGTTGGCTTTTCTGGTTATTAAGCAGTCGTGATATTGTATTATATTATGTTACTGTGATATTCTTGTCAATATTTCTATCTTTTTTTTTTTGGATAACGGAAACTCGCAGCCGCTGCCATTTGGGTGCACACTGGTAGAATAGTCGATATTCTATCTTGTAACGAAAGTTAGTTGACCTAGCTCTGAAGGATGATTTAGTGTTCTTTTCGTGTTTGCTTTGCCACTATGGTCGCCTACACACTATATGAGATAATGAGAAATATCTATAATGGGATCAATTGGATATTTTATATGCAGGTATTCTAATTGATGAGGAAAATGATTCATGAAACGTGACATATATCCATGGATGGACATAGGGGGACTAACTAAGAATCGTCTCAATCGAAAAACAGTTCAAATTTTATGTATATAATCTTTTTTTGGAAAATCTAAAGTCTCCCAATTCCCAAACAATTGTGGTTCCTCAGATGAAATATTGGATCCAACCATGATAACATCAGTAAGGTATCGACTTGGTCCTTTGCCCTGAAGTGGTATTTGAATCTTCTTCATCAAGAAGGAATTAGTGATGAAACTATATCCGAGTTTATGACCAGATCGACGTAGGAGAAATGGATCGAGTCCTCACTTTTGGTTGTGTTATCCTTGAATTTATAGTGAGGTGCCAATGAACACCGATTGTTTTACTTCCCATGATAAGAAAAAAATTTAAAGCTCACCATCCTTAGCATTAAACCCAAGAAAAGGGAAAGAGGTCACCTTTTATAGGGAAGCTAAGAGGCTTTTCCTTGGATTCTACTTGATCCTTAGCACTAAACCCATGAATCAATCATCTCATGGTGTATTTGGATTCAGGGATTTGAAGCCATTGATTTCAAATTATTTAATTATTTGGATGGATTCATATTGCTTATCTTTCGAATCCACATATTTACTAATATATGCAAATGTAATGGTAGTTTTGGTGGATTTGAAATACACCTAATATATGTGTCATTCAAATCTAAGTTTAAAATTCATTCTCAAATCAAATACCTCCATTCAAATGAAATTCATCCATCCAAACACAACATCAAGTTATTTAAAGTTTATATATCATTGTATCACGTCTTCTTTCCTCATGATATATGTTATAGTCTACTAGTCAACATGCAATTTTGTTTATGATCCGAAAGCACGAATCTCCCACTATGCACATGGTCGAGATGGGGTCGGACCACTTTAAAAAAAATTCTGATAAGCGCCTCCTTTAATTCCCCCTCACACAATATGTCCGCATCTCTTCTCCTCTCACCCAGTACATGCACCTCCCTCTCACAAGTTCTCTCCCGCTCCTTTTCTGAGTGATTCCAGCTCTTCCTTTGTGGTTCAGCGTGTTGAGTATGAGGGTTGTCTTGTCCGGATGCTTTGTGCTCCGGTGGTTTGGCGTTGGTGAGTGGTTCAGGTGAGGCGTGTACAGAGTGCTGTGTGCGCTTGGTTGAGTGGTTCTGTCACATGAGTGTTGTGTGTGCGCTTGGTGAGTGTGTGGTTCTGGCGTGTGTTTTGGTTCTGGCCATGAGTGCTACGTCGTCCGCGTTGCTTTGTGCTTCTGGCAGAAATGTGACGTGGGTGTTGTCGACACTTTCTGGTCTTTACCGAGGTTTCTCTAAGTGACATAGATGGGGAAAATAGCAGATCTGAGCCGAACTGAATATCCTTTTGAGATTACTATTATATTTGCATATTATATATTTGTAGTTGTTTTGCAGGTACACATGGCGATGCCAAGATATAACAGGGCCTAATGCATGCAATCTTTCACTTGCTCTGCAAAATAGTCTGTTTCCACGAAATTCAAGATATGATCGGCATGCAAATCCCTTTTCATTTAGTTTATTCAATCTCAGGGGTCTTTGTTGCTTAATATTCGACCAAGAAGCACATTAATTTGTACGTTGATTTGATTGTTTAAATTTGTCCCTTGTACTCTTGTCGAGGAATCCATATCTTTTGATCTCGTTTTGGCTCTGGTTGTGCATTGTTCGTTTTTTGTTCAATAGAGTTCGTAAACTATTATCATAATCTTTTTTTTTTGTATATTTTAATTTATTTGTAAAAATAAATGGTACGCACTTTCAATCAAATTTTGTAATAGTCTTAATTTGATTGAAGAAGAGATTTGGACTTATAGAACAAAGGATCAAATCAATTATTTATTTTAAAATTGGATGTTAAGAAACTTATTTATAGCTCAACTCTAGATTGGTATTGTCATGCCCCCGAAACCGAGCATGTGACACCGGCGTAGATTCCAAAAATAATTCAAAATTCAACAAGCCTCATAATACAGATTATAGCGAAAACCCAGTATTTATTCCAAAATTATCAAATATGTCTTTACAACTTGAAATATAACTATTATAAATTGTTCAATATTCTAAAGCATAGCAGAAGCATAAAATAAATTAAACTAATATCTTGAGTCTTGAAAGCGTCAATAGATCAACGATCCAGTGCTTATCCAAGGAGCAAAAATACTTTGTCATGAAAGAGATTTCCGCAACGAGTCTCTAGAAGAAGCTGGAGGACAAGTACATGACGAAAAGCATAGAGAACCGGCTATATCTGAAAAAGAAGCTTTTCCAGTTTCAGTATAAGAAATGTACGCCATTGATAGAGCATCTTGATAATTTTAACAAAATGATTGCCGATCTGCAATCTGGAGGTTGAAGTTAAAAAGATGAAGATATGACGTTAGTTATTGAATTCCCTACCAGAATCTTATGATCATCTGACCACGACTTTGTTATACGGCAAAGACGAAGTCAAATTCATGGATGTTTCCAATGCTTCGGGAAACAATATCGAAGGAAATATCAGCATGATCATAGAGATACCACATCTGAAGCATTGATGGTATCCAGAGGGAGGGAGAAATAACAGTAGAAAATATGTTAAAGGACGAGGCATATCCAGATCGAAGTCCAGGGGAAAATCAACACGAAGACGTCCTGCAAAGGATAAATGTGTATCGTTATCAGAAAGGGCACTGGAAGAAGGATTGTCCTAACAATGATAAGTCAAATGCGAATGTAGCACACCAAAATTATAGCAATGAATATGATTCTGCATTCTCAATTTCATCATCTTCATTCAATTCATCTGATAGATGGATTCTGGATCGGGTTGTTCTTATCATATGTGTCCACCATCGCCAGTGGTTCTCATACTTCGAAGAAATCAATGGTGGAGTTGTCATCATGGGCAACGATAATGCCTGTCAGACAAAAGGTATCGATATAGTCCGCTTAAAGATGCACGATTGTACGATCACACAACTTACAGAAGTGAGATATGTTCCTAATTTGAAAAAGAATATGATCTCACTTAGAGTACTTCAGTCCAATGGCTACAAGATAACCATTGAGGGCGGAATTCTAAAAGTTATACGAGGTGCACTCTTAGCGATGAAAGGTACCCGAGAAAGAAATCTATATTTTCTGGATGATCACATATTTTCTGGGAGAGCTGCAGTCTCCATTAGCATCGGAGAAGATTCACCTGATACCTCACAGCTCTGGCATATGCGCTTGGGTCATGCCGGTGAGAAGGCTTTGCAGAATTTAGTGAATCGAGGTGTTCTGAAAGGTACCAAAAGTGGGAAACTTGACTTCTGTGAACATTGTGTCTTGGGCAAGCAGACACGTGTCAAGTTTGGTACCGCTATCCATCGTATCAAAGGGATACTAGACTATGTGCACACCGACGTTTGGGGACCTTCTCAGAATGCTTCATTGGAGGTAAACGTTGGTTTGTTACATTTATAGATGATTTCTCGAGATATGTCTGGGTGTATACTATGAAGCACAAGGATGAAGTTCTGGACATCTTTCTCAACCGGAAGAAGATGATCGAAACCCGGACCAGGAGAAAGAAAAAGACGCTCAGATCTAACAATGGTGGAGAATACAAGTCAGACCCATTTCAGAAAACCTGCCAGAAGAAGGGATAGTCAGAAATTTCACCGTATCAGGCACGCCACAGCAAAATGGTGTAGCAGAACGGATGAATCATACTCTGATTGATAAAGTCCGCTGCATGTTATCCCAAAATGGGCTGAGCAAGGAATTCTGGGCCAAAGCCTTGTCATATGCCTCTTATATCATCAGGCTACCAACTTCTGCACTATACGGAAAAACTCCAAAGGAGGTATGGTCTGGACGACCCGTTTCTGATTTTGATTCTCTGCATATATTTGGGTGTCCAGCATACTTTCACGTCAGAAAATCAAGGTTGGAACCTAGAGCCGAGAAATCTATTTTCATGGGCTTTAGTGAAGGAGTTAAGGCACTCCGTCTATGGAACCCCGAGTCAAAGAAGATTGTCTTGAACCGAGATGTTACCTTTGACGAATCTGTAATGCTGAAACAGAAAGAGTTAGAGATATAGAACCAAGACCCGAGTTCTCAATTGCTGGTGCAGTTCGAGATTCCCACAACTCCAGACCAACCTGTTCAGATTGATGATCATCCTGAAGAAGACTCTGACGATCAGATTGATGACTCTGTTCAAATGGAGGTACCAGATTCAGCATCATTACCTGATTCTATTGCTACCAGTAAACCAAAGAGAATTATCCAAAAACCTGATTGGTTTACTGATATAGTAGCGTTCCATTTTCCAATTGATCAAGATGGTATTCCGTACAACTACAAAGAAGCTATGTATAGTACAGAAAAAGCCATGTGGGAGACGGCGATGGATGAAGAAATGAAATCGCTTTATCAGAATAAAACCTGGAAGCTGGTTCCACTTCCTAAAGGAAAGAAAGTGATTGGCTGTAAATGGATCTTTGCAAAGAAGGAAGATGCATCAGGCAAAGACAGTATCATATAAAAGCTAGACTAGTAGTAAAAGGCTACGCTCAGAAAGAAGGAATAGAATATGATGAGGTTTTCTCACCTGTTGTAAAGCATTTGTCTGTTCGACTTTTACTAGATTTGGTTGCACAGTTTGACCTCAATCTAGCCCAGCTTGATGTCAAAATGACATTCTTTCATGGAACTTTGGACGAGGAGATCTATATGGCTCAACCTGATGGATTCAAAGTTCCGGGTCATGAAAGTTGGGCTTGCAAGCTCGATAAGTCACTCGATGGTCTCAAGCAGTCACCGAGACAATGGTACAAACAATTTGACGTCTTTATGAAGAAACAAAGGTACACATGCAGTCATTTTGATCATTGTGTCTACCTGAAGAAACTTCAAGATGGTACATTTATCTATCTGTTCTTATATGTTGATGATATGCTGATCGCATCTAAAAGCAAGATAGAGATTGATAAACTGAAGGCTCAGCTCAACTCAGAATTTGAGATGAAAGATCTTGGAGATGCCAAGAAGATTCTTGGAATGGAGATCAAGAGAGACAGAATAAAGGGCACAGTCTGTCTGACTCAGACTCAGTATCTGAAGAATGTACTCCAAAGATTTGGTATAGATGGGAATACCAAACCTGTAAGTACTCCGTTAGTTCCGCATTTCAAACTGAGTGCATTGATGTCTCCTACTACAAATGCCGAGATGAGACAAATGGATAGCATTCCTTATGTATATGCTGTTAGAGCTCTTATGTATGCAATGGTGTGCATAAGACCTGACATTTCTCATGCAGTTAGCATGGTGAGTCGATACATGCACAATCCTGGTAAAGAACATTGGCATGCAAAAGTGGATTCTACGGTATATTCAGGGTACCGTGGATGTTGGTCTGAAATTTCAGAATGACGATACAATGACTAATTGTCTAGTTAGATACGTCGATTCGGATTATGCTGGTGATCTTGATAACCGTCAATCAACTACTGGTTATGTGTTTACCATGTCAGGAGGACCAGTGAGCTAGAGATCTACGCTACAGTCTACAGTTGCTTTGTCAACTGCATAGGCAGAGTATATTGCGATCACAGAAGCATTCAAGGAAGGCTTCTGGTTGCATAATTTGGTGAAAGACTTGGGCATCAGGCATAAGAATGTAGAGATTTTTTGCGACTGTCAAAGTGACATATGTCTGGCAAAGAACCAAGTTTATCATAGTCGCACCAAACACATTGTTGTTTGTTACCACTTTGTTTGGGAAACGTAGAAGAATGAGATATTCTACTCAGAAAAATTGGGACTGCAGCTAATCCTGCAGACATGTTAACAAAGGTGGTGACAGGGATCAAGTTTCAACATTGTTTGAACTTGATCAACATCTCTCGAGTATCCAACGCCTAAGGGCGTACTGAAGGAGGCAGCACATATCAGCGGAAAATCGCCAAGTTGGAGATTATTGAATAATAGTTCAAATAAAGTGGCTATTTCCTATGCAATTGAAGACCATCCAGAAGCTTGGACTTCAAAGATGGTAGAATACAAGTTTGAATTTGATTACCTCCGAGAGGGTTTCTGCAACTATAAATATCCCTCAACACATCCCTCACAATTGATGTTTATTATAAAATGGTTTTTTATTATGATTTACAATTAAACTCAACTTATTGTGTATTAGATATTTGTCTTTCGAACCTAGGGGTGCTTAACGGGGCAACCCAGACCGGTCCGATCCGTAACCTATCGGTTCCGGATCCCATAATCCCGGTATCGGTTCGATCTGGTTCGGGTTGGACCGGTTCCAACCCGGAACCAGTTTTTTTGAATTGTTTTTTTTCTTTCAAAAAATCTAGGGAAATTGTTGCTTGGAGGATTCAAACACGCGACCATCATCTTCTAATCTAAAGCTCTAACCAATTAAGCTAATGTGTCTTTGTGTTTGTAAAATAACCTCAAATATATTTATCTAAATTTTAGAAAAAAAATTTAATTTTTTTTTAAATTAACGGATCATGTTCCAGTTCAACCCGGAACCAGATCCATTTAGTTCGGAACGGTAAGATACCAGTTTCGGAATGGTAGAATCGATCCGGACCGGTATCTTACCGGTTTCGGGCCGAGTCCGGATTGACCCGGACCGTTAAGCACCCATATTCAAACCACAATTAATCATCATGAATAAGTAAGTCTTTCATGTAGGAATTTACCTACCTAGTTTGCATAACAAATGCTTCGTTTGAAATTTTCAAATGCACTATTTTTCTATAGTAGTTTATTTTTAGGTTAAAAGTTACTACCATTTTTATTTATTAGTGATAATGTTTTTGTTTTGTTTTTGTTTTTTCAGGATTTGAATAATTTTTATATTTTATTTGAATTATTGTATATTGATATAGTTTTTTAGCTTAGGAATTTAAATGAAGTAAATCATGAGAATGATATACGCACTAGTTTTTGTATATTTATATATGTGTTTTGAACCCACCGGATTAAAATTTCTGGCTACACCTCTGCTTAGAGATGTGTAATAGTAACATATAGCTCAACGCTCCTTCCAAAACTTGTCATGATTTTTGACACTGGAAATCCATTTTGAACTAATTCATCAGCTCTTCTTGTTTAAGTACAAGTTAAAACAAACAAAATCTTAACTTGTTCCATCACTGATTTACTAAAATCTCTACAATCACAGAATCTGGTCGTTGCAAGTTGAGAAAACTTGTCTTTGTTACACAAAACATATGAGCAAAGGCCAATCATATTCCCGAACTAGTCATGCAATTTTGTTTATGATCAATTGGTAAAGTATAAATATTGTTTGGATCATTTAAGAGGAATTTGAGTTTATAAGAAACACGGTGCATGAAGCTCAATCAATGCATAGGGGTCCGAGATGGGGTCGGACCATTTTGACCTAACGTACGCAATCTTTCACTTGAACTGCAAAGAATGTTTCCATGAAATTCAAGATTTGACCCGACACACAAAATCCCTTTTCTTTTAATTTAGGGGAAATTACATGGAAGTCCACTTTGGTGACACAAAATCTACTTAAGTCTTGAGAAAAAATCTTAGTGCATAAAAAGCCAAATTGGAAACAATTGTGTTGAAATAAGTCCACTTTTCAAATTTTCAAATCAATTGGGTGTTTTAGGATGACTCTTTTACCCCTCAATAGTTTGATATATTGCATTCTATCCTTTAGGCTTTTGTTTAAATTACAAAGAAGTCCATATATAATATTTAATTATCTTTGTTATCCTTATATTTATAAATTGCAACATTGAACATCGTCTTTTTACAAGTCCCCATATTTTACGATCCTTTCACAAAATGGTATCAGAGCCTAGGTTTATTCTGGAAATACTATGATAATATCTTGAATATTAATTTGTAACCTATACGGAGGAGACGATTCAAGAAAAATATGGACCCGAACGTTTGTTCGAAGTGTCATTCTTACAGGTGGTATTTCCAGAAATTGGAAAAACTAAATCAAAAGCATATGGCAGAAGCTCAACGCTTCAACCATAAGTGGAAACAATTACGAGGAACAGGTTTATGCACTCCAAGCATAAATCATTACAAGAAATTGGAAAGGATGGCGAAGAGGCTTCATCAAGTGAACCTCAAACTTCAGTTCCAGTTAGCCGAACTTCAGGAGGACAATCATCCTGAACACGAGGACGTTGTACCAGATCCCAATGATCCAACAGGGTCCGGACCGGATGATTAAAATGGGTGAGCCAACCTTTCGAGAAATCGAGCCAGATTCTTCTAAGATTTCCCAAGATCTTAGAGAGATCCAGAAGACAGTGCAGCGCTATGGATTCCTTCAATACCATGTCCCTGCACAAATCCATCAGATCCAGAGTCAGATGGAGACCATGATTAAACATCAGAAGGAAATCCTTGAGAACCTTCAAGATGTTCAAACCCGAGTAAAGGAATTGGAGTCAAGGCCCAGTTCGACAGGAAGAAGAAAAGGAGGATGGTTGCCACCATCTTACGGAACAGAACCCCTTTTACACCAAAAGGGGAAAGCAGAGGAGGTCCGAAGGCCTTTAACTGAGTCTGAAAAAATGATTGCAGTCCTACGAGGAGAACCCATACTTCCCACAAAGTAATGGAAAGAATCAACCTGGAAGATCTACGGGATCTTGAAGATCTAAGGGATCTTGCTGATTCATTTGCGGGATTAAATCTCGTAGAAATCAAGACAGGAGAGCTTGTACAAAGACCTCCACCACAAGAGAGCTTCGGGTCACACAATCCACCCGAAGGAGACCAAAGTATGCCACACAGGGATGATTTTACCTCAGCAACTTTGGATCCCCCAGTTGGAACAAGAAACCGTTCCCGAAGGCCAGATATTCATCAGACGCCCTATGGGAAGTCACAGCTAGATCCAATCCATCCATATGGACTTATGCTCAACATGGATAATTTGGATTTCAAAAACAGAGAAATTCTTATTGATGAATGGGCTTCAGCAATGAGAATAGCAGCAGGAACACTTGACTTAGGCAAAGAAGGATTCATTTTACTTCTAAAAATGAGTCTGGAAGGATCAGTCAAGATTGCCTGGGATCTTGGAGACCCAGGAACCAAGGAAGAAGTTCTAGCCGGAGAGTCCCTGAAAGAGATCGTGGATAAGATGGCGAGATTCTTCAAAATCTGTTTCATCGGAATAAGCTACTTCGAGGGAATGGAGGAAGAAAAGGCTAAGAAATACAGACAAGCTCTAATTAGCCTAGAACTACATGACATCTGCTATGTAGATGAGTACATCAAACTCTTTACAGAGTATCGATGGAAGTCGAAGATAGCGGAAAACGATGCAGCGGAGCTGTTCTTTGTCAAAATTCCGAGCCCATGGAGAGAAATGCTTATCCAGGAGTATACACCGCATACAATCGAGACGGTGTCCAGAAGAATGTCATTTCTCAAAGTAAAGCTGGCGGAATGGTGCTACCAAGCAAAGCTCCAGAAAAATTTCAAGAAGCTCAGAGGAATCAACAAAATGGCTCCTCTTTGTTGTACGGGAAATGATATCCCTACAATCATTGGGAACTACCCACAAAGGCGCAAGATGAAGAAGCACAGAAGTCAACCGTATGCCCAAGGAGGTGGTTCAAGAAGAAGTAGGTCTTCATGGAGACCTAGAAAGTTCTGGTCAAAGCAGAAAGCCCGAAGCTATAGATCAGGGCAAAGGTCGGGACCAACAAGGAGTAGAATCTCATCGACAGGTTCTAATCAAGCAAGTTCTAGCAGGGCACCAACGAAGAGAACTTTCAGACGCACACCTACCCGTGCAAATGAGAGTTTCAGAGATTGTAACTGCTGGACATGCGGAGCAAGATGACATATCTCTACAGATTGTCCAGAAAACCAAAGCCGAGGAGTTAGACAGTTTGAGCATACCAAGGAATTTGAGGATGCTGTCTATTTTCAGGATTTGGTACAGGTGTATCAATTTGAGGATATTCCCTCAGATGAAAGCATCTACGAAGAAGAGATCTATTCTGAAGATGGAGGTGAATCTAGCTCAGAATCAGAGTGAAGGAGAGTTCCTTCAGCACGTGATAAGAGAAGAACCATCGGGGTTTTTCTCGCATACCACGGTTTCTCATAAAACCCTTATGAGAATCATGAAAGAAGAACCAAAGCTTCAGATGTATGATGGATTTACAATTGGAGCAATGGAAAAAGCCATGGATATGATTGGTCTTCGTAGCAGAAAGAATCAGATTATCCATAGAGTGACAACAGGTGAATTTGCGATCCCAATGGAATTCACGGGAAACCAAATTGAGATGCAGTTAATCCCCTACAGAGAAATCCAGGAGATTAAGAACAAGGTCAAAAGAGAAGTTGCGAACACGCTCTCATGGATTCGTATTGGAGCCATTAGAGTAATCATCAAGGCAACTTTCAAAGAAGGAATTGATTCGCCCCTCAACCTGGCAATCTTTGACAAGAGAATCCCGAACCTCAAAGATTCTTGTTTAGGAGCAGTGGCCGGAAATCTGTATGCAGGAAAGATGGCCTTCAACATCTATCCGAGGATTGCATACAATTTCGGAGATCGAGACTTCAACAAAGTTCTCACTCTTCATCAAGATTTTAAAAGAGAAGATTTGATGAAAGAAGGGAACAGACCTTACTCGATCACCTACAAGGTGTCCTACGCACTCTCGAATACTCATCATTCCGAGGTATTCTTGAGAAAGGAATTCATCGAAGTCCCCAGAATCTTCGAAGACTTCGCCAAAGCAGTATTGCCGGACATCATTGATACTCCGACAATAGGAGAGATCGACATGAGGATACAAGATCAACCTGTTCTCAACAGAAGCAGGAGCCTTATGATCGAGCCAAGAAGGATGTCTTTCCAACAGGATAGGTTAATCATCAACTATCCAAAGGAAAAGCAGAAGGCAGCCTCAAGCAGAATTCAGAAAATTCCTGATGTTTTCACAACAATAGGAAAACTGAAGTGCCCAGAAGGCTGGAGAGAAGTGCAGATAATTTTCGACATCACCGAGAAGAATAATATCTTCCCCTGCGATGTTCTATATTATTTGCAACAACCCACAGTTGGAAAATTTCAAGGAAACCTTCAAATTGGTGAAATTGACCTCACAATTGAAGGCATTGCCGGACGGATCCCAGAACAGCTTATTCTAGGAATTGAATTTCTCGAGGAACATAAACCTTGGGAAAGATTGCAAGATGGAATGGAATTTACGGTCGACGGAAAGAGATACCGAATTCGATGACCACCAGTCCATTCTCAATATACATCTCCATTGGGATGATATATGAGAAGTACCGGGCAGAATATTTTGCAGCCTACATTGACTCAGGCGCTGGAATATGCACTGCCAGGCGAGAAATCTTCCCCAAAGACGTTGGTGCGAAATTACCAGCCATTGCCGGAAGAGACTTTTCCAAACAGATCCTTATTCTTAATGAAGGAGTCCAAGGCGCGGAAATAATTCTCGGCGGAGCAGGCGGTACCCCATGGTACAAAGTCAAAACTCCGCCTATATATTTCCATGATACAGGTGCAGATATGCTGTTAGGAAACAATTTCCTACAGACGTTCAAGACATTCACTCAAGAGAATGAAACGAGAAGACTTATTTTCACAACTCTATGTGATCATAAGATTATGGTACAACGATTACGGGAAGCGTTTCACAGAAAATTCCCTATTCGTTTTCGCAACAAGCGTGGTGATGAAGGAAAACTTCGACACCCAAAGATGAAAGATCAGCGGAAATTTGGAGAGGCAATTCTTCAGTTCCGACAACAAGGTCCTAGTGAAAGGGATTCACAAACTTTTGACTGGGTTAATATCATGTCTTTCAAAGAGCAGGATGAGGAAAGAGTAACTCCAGAAACTCTGTTGCTACTGAAAAATGCTTTACGGGAAGAGGTTCTACAACCTGAATCTACCCTCGAAGAGAAAATCACTCTAGAGGATGTAAAAAGGAAGATTCGTAGGAACTACAACGAGGATCCACTTGCATGGTGGAACAAAAATGAGCTCAGAGCTACTTTGAAGGTGAAAACTGGAAAAGAAAATGAGTTTGTTAGGTACAGACCGATCCCCATGAACCAGGAAGATCGGAAGGATATGCAGAGCATACTTAAGGAGCATCTTGACCTTAAGTTAATCTCAGCAGGTATTTCTCCATACAGCAGCCCAGGATTTCTGGTAAGAAATCATGGAGAAATTAAACGAGGAAAGCCGAGATTGGTGATCAACTATAAAGGGATCAACGAAATCTTGGAGTTCGATGGATATTTTATCCCAAGCAGAGAACATTTGGTAAATAGTATCAAGAATGCCAAAGTGTTTTCTAAATTCGATTGCAAGTCTGGGTTCTACCAGATTAAAATGGAGGAAGCAAGCAGAAAGTTCACCGCATTCTCCACACCACAAGGACATTATATTTGGAATGTCATGCCAATGAGATTAGCAAATGCTCCCCAGATATATCAGAGGAAGATGGATAATCTTTTCAAAGATTACTTCAGCTTCATGTTCGTGTACATTGACGACATCCTCATAGCGTCAAAAAACATGAAAGAACATCTTAAACATCTGGAAATCTTTTCAGACGTTTGTTACAAAGAAGGATTGGTGCTTTCCGAAAAGAAAGCAGTAATTGCTACAAGACAGATCGAGTTCCTTGGAATTGAGATCGATGAATCTGGAATCATCCTGCAAAATCATATTGTTGAAAAAGTACAAGGATATCCGGATGACTTCAAGGATTTAAAACAACTTCAGAGTTTTTTAGGGGTTGTTAATTTCGCTGGGATGTTTATCAACAATCTGGCAAACCACAGGAAGGTGTTCAGTCCGCTACTCAAAAAGGATGTTAAATTTGAGTGGAATGACGATCATAGACAAGCTGTCAAACAGCTAAAAGAGGTTTGCAGGCAACTACCAAAGCTTGGAATACCAAACGACGAGGATGAACTGGTATTATACACAGATGCCAGTGATCATTGGTGGGCGGCAGTTCTCATGAAAATTACACCTGAAGGAGAAGTGCCATGCAGATATTGCAGTGGGCTATTCGATAACAACGAAGTTATCAGATGGCACATCAACGAGAAGGAGTTCTTTGCTGTTCGAAAGGCTTTTAAGAAATGGCCACTTTTCCTACTTGCAAAGAAATTTATCTTGAAAATAGATAATACAAGTGTCAAAGCCTTTTTAAAAAATAAAATTGAATCAAAACCAGAAAAGGCTAGACTTTTAAGATGGCAAGCTGAATGCCAATATTATGATTATGATATTGTCATTGTGATATCTGATAAAAATATTCTTGCAGATTTCTTAACACGAGATGGAGGGACACATTGCTAGCGATACCCTCAAGCGAGTTAGGAATCTCAGGGAAAACCTGGAGATCCTGGAACGAGATTTTGGGACTCTTTGTCTCAATGCAGAGGTCGCGGGACGACTTCAACGAGCAGATCAGGAACTTGTTACTGATCATATACGAGCATGCTTTCGGGACCACGAACGGTTGTTTGAAGTCTTGAAAGGGCCTATACTTCAGGCAGCACCTTCAACAGTGCAAAAAGAAGTGTTTAGAGAACGGGGCTCATCTAACCCGGAGGCAAGGGATTCAAGTACCCCTGTCACGAGTGCTTCAGATGATGCATTCCTTGAGGATGTACAAGCTGAAGCGAATGTTGAAGGTCAGGTGTCACCACAATCTGAACCTTCAAGTCAACCCAGCACCTCTGGGGTAAAAGAGGGAGAGTTGAATCTTAGGCCAATGACTGGCAAGTCTAAGGTTCAAATTAATGACGATTTAGTTTCTTCACCTATGCAGGATTACCAGCGCACTTGGGAGAAACTAATTACCAGGCGAGGTATCAACCCAGAAAAATCAATAGTTGATATCTCCGGAAAATATCCGAGAGTTTGGATGAAACCAGGCAGCCATCCAAATGATGTTCAGGAATGGTATAATTTCGGAGATCTAGCTTCGGTTTATACTGTGGCACCAGCCTTCTCTGAAATTTCGAAATTAGCAAAATGGATCAGAGAAGCTGTATACGAGACTTGGGCCAATAATCCACATTTGGCCAGAGGTGATATCTTGGAGTTGTATTTTTTCAGTGCTGCTCCAGAACCAGCAAAGAAAGGCTTCATTGAAGCTTTTCATTTTATCAAGCTGAGAAGACCAGATGGAAACGCCCTGAAAAATATAAAAATGGCGCTACCAGAAGGAATTCCAATTTTAGCGGGAACTATCACAGATGATGAAGTTTCAACCAGACGAGCATGGGGTCTTTGGGTTTGTCTAACTGAAATGGACAAAGTCAAATACACATTCAAGTTCTTTCAGAATTCAGCCAATGGAACTTTCTTGCTGAATTCCATGACAGGAACCTCCACGAGATTTGCCGAAGAACTCTTTGAAACAAAGAGAAGAATCCTTTGGGAGAACAAGATTCCGGCAGGAAAGGAGACTTACCGGAAATTCTGCAACATGGCACACATTGGCCGATGGATTGATCATATCTGCCTAGCATGCCCGGAGCAGAAAGAACCAGAGTTCGGGAAAGGATTCCGATCCAAACCCGACAGATCAGAAGCAGGAAAAGACAAAAGACCTGCTGACAAGAGAGCCCGTTTTCCTAAAACTCGGGGACCACAAAAACCACTAATGTAAAGATTCCCCGACAAAGGAAAAGAGGTGGACCATTAGACGTTAGTGCGGATACTGTTCAAACGCACTCAGACAAAAAATAATGGACCACTCACGAGAAAAGTTGGCACAACCGGACAAAGATGCCAGACCACGTGAAAGTTAAGGCGCACTCACAGGCGCACTCAACAATTATCAAGATTTGGAATCCGCATTTGAAGTCCGGATTCATGCCTATATAAGGGCACTCATTCAGGAAGCTAAGGACATCGAAAATTCTCCATAGTTTTCTGAGAAATAAATTTAGAGTCTCCAAGCTTTGTAATATTTCAACTTTCGTTTCTTTTGTTATCGTTTGTAATATTGTTCTGTTGGTTTTAAGTTTATGTGTTCTTGAGTCAAGCCTCATCTTTATGAGAGGCTAAACAAGTCCGTCTCCTCCCAAAAGGAGACGTTTTAATGTAATAGATGTTATAAGTATTCCAGAATAAAAATAAGGCTGTTGCCCAGCTATCTCCCAGATTTCTTTAAATCTTTTTTATATCTTGAATATACCTTACGCCCTAAGGTAGGAAACGAATTAGGGCTGTGCTGTGCGGTTTCTGAAGGAGTCGGATAACTGGCAGACTAACCTCGCCCGTGTGCTGAGGTTGGATGGTGAGGAGCCATTCGTAAAACAGTCTGGAGGCAGTAAGTTTTCGACTGGTGGAAGTTGCGACCCACCTCACCCAGTGCCGTTATGGTCAAAATGGTATTTTTCAGTTTGCTAAAATTTTATTGTAATACGGAAGCATGTTGGGCCTTTTATTTATTTTAACATGATCTTCAAATCGGGTTGAATTATAATTAGACGAACGTTATATAAACCGTGAGTCCTTTGCAAAAGTATGCTCTCGGGATTCATCTCGAGATGACAGAAACTGAAGGATCTCATGTTCATATAATGTTTCTGTTTGATAAATATTAGGATGAAAACGATGATGAATAGTATATTGTGGCATATTTTGTTCTTTAAACATTTTCTAGGGCTAAGAATGCAAATTTATTAAAGATTGGTTGGACCGCGTGGACCGCTTGGACCACATGGACCACATGGGGTTATTATGGTCATTTCAACCTAGAATGGACTTATGTCAACTAATGTTTTTTCGCTGGACTAGGATAGATTATGTTTCACCAAAGTGTACCGGCCCGTAATTTTCCCTTTAATTTATTCAATCTCAGGGGTCTTCGTTGCTTAATATTCGACCAAGAAGAACATTTATATCTCGACATAAGGCTTACACGTAAAATAATTGTTGTTTAAGCTTGCTAGCTACATCAACTGACATAGGTTATATTTCCCTCCCATTACTATTACATGCTTTTTTGTACCTTAATTTGATTGTTTAAATTTATCCCAAAGTAATCTTGTCGAGGAATTCATATCTTTTGTTCACGTTTTGGCTTAGGTTGTGCATTGTTCATTTTTGTTCAATAGATTTCGTAAACTATTTGGCATTCTAACTGTGATATGCATCATGATCCACTATCTTAATTTGATAAACTCATCTTCAACCATTTGGCATAGTTGTGTAATAGTAACCTATAGCTCATCGCTCCTTCCAAAACTTGTCATGATTTTTACGCTCTAAATCCATTTTGAATAATTCATCAGCTCTTCTTGTTTAAGTACAAGCTAAAACAAACAAAATCTTAACTTGTTCTATCACCGATTTACTAAAATCTCTACAATTCCAGAATCTGGTCGTTGCAAGTTGAGAAAACTTGTCTTTGTTACACGAAACATATGAGCAAAGACCGGTCATATAGAGTTGTTTCAAAAAGAATCTATATTCAAAACTCCCCAAGAAAGCATGTCGAAACTCTGTGAATGTTATTAGTTCTATCAAATGCAAGTTCATAACTGCAACATCAATACAACACAAAAAACAAAAGAAAACAAATCCTCAAGTGGTATGATATATTAGTTTATTATACAAATGTTAATGAAGCTACTTCGGCTCAGCCACTGCCTTATCTTGGTCTCTGTTCTCAGTTGCGTTATTTATCGCCTCAACACGACCATAATTTTTATCCTCTGCTTCCTTTATCAGTTTCGAAATGTCATCTTTTTTCTCAACAAGACACTTGATTTTCTTATCAATCTTCTCTAACTTGTATTTCAGCTTGTCAAGGTTTTTGGCATTGTACTTCTCTTTAAGTTTCTGTTTCTTCTCATCCCTAATCTTCTTTTTATCACCATCCTTTTTATCATCCTTACACAACTCTGATTCCTCTTCCTGCTTATTCTCCGCTTCGATGTCCGATACTTTTCCATTTCCATCTATCTTGATCTCCCTAGACTTGCCCTCTGTTTTTACCAGATCGTCACCTTTATCACTTTCCTCTTCTTCAGGATTTTCATCCGTTTCCTTGCTTGACTCTTCTTCTTTTCCTTTGGAGCTCTTCTTCTTGCTTTTCTTATCTCCCTTGTCCTTTTTATGTTTCTTCGTCTTGTCTTTTTTCTCCTCTTTTTCATCCTCAACTTCTTTGATAGCATCTCCTTCGGAATCCTCATGTTTACCCTTCTTTTTCTTGTCCTTTTGTTCCTTTTCTTTGCCTTTCTCTTCAGTATTGATTTCTGAATCCTTCTTATCGGTCTTTTCGTGTTTCTTCTTTCTGTTCTTCTTTTCTTTCTCCTTCTTACTTCCTTCTCCCTCATCTATCTTTTCCGCCATTTCTTCATTGGATTCACCCTTATAATCTTTCTCGTCTTCAGAATTTTGATCACTCGTCTTCTTTTTCTTCTTCTTATCTTTCTTACCTTTCTCTTTCTCCTCATCCTTCTCAGTTTCTTCCTTTGTCCCCCGTTTTCCCTCTTCTCCACTTTCCACTAACTCAATACTTGCATCTTTCCGTCCACATTTCAAATTTCCACTCAATTCTTCCTCTCCAATCTCCTCTTTCTTACATGCTTTCTTTTTCGTTTTATCCTCATCTTTCTTCTTCTCTTTTTCATCATCCTTCCCATCTTTTTTCTTCTTCTTCTCCTTCTTTTCTTTCCCTTCATCAGACCCTTCTTTGGACTTCTCCTTTTTCTTCTTCTTGTTCTTCTTTTCATCGACCCCTGCCTCATCCTCTTCCTCACTTCCATCAATTTCTTTCTTGTAAGAATTTTCATCCTTTTCACCTTCATCCCCACACTTTAATTTCTCTTCACCTTTCTCATGTTTTTGTTCATTTTCTTCCTCAAGTTTTCCCTCATCTTTAATCCCTGATCTGGTTTCCACCTCAAGTTTCATCTCTGTCTTTTCCTCGGCTCCGTCGGTCTTTTCAACCTTGCTCTCCAGTTTTAAATGAAGCTTTTCCTTCTCCGTCTCTTCTTTGACAAGAAATTCACCCGATTGATGATCCATTACACTCCTCCTATCACACTATTAATATTTGCCGCTACCGTTTTTACTCCAAGTATCTGAGGCAAGGGGAACAACTCCATGATCAAACTCAAATAGAATTATTTTGAAAAAAAGGGAATGACCATGATATGAAATAACATAATCAAGATAAACCAGCTCACGATTTAATCATCTAAATCAAATAATGTCTTCAAACCCACCAAGAAATCCAAATTTACAGGTAACATAATCTAAATCAAAACACAATAAATTAGCATACAATTTGAGCTCAAATGAAAAGGATTCCTTACCCCTCGAAGCAACACAAATTGATCGATACAAAAAAATGTATATTTTCTCTTCTGTTGAATAAAATCCTACACCGCGTCGTAGAAATAGGAGTTTTGGCTGGCTTTTATAGCGTTTCGGTTGGTTTAGCGGTGTGAGAAACGCACACGTATTTTTCGGGCTGTGGATAAGCCTTTGTGCGAGGTAGCTTACTGTTGTGTATCAATTAGAAAATGAATATATCCGCCATCTACTACCCACCTTATCTTGTTTTAATTGATTCATAAATAATCTTAAACTATGCTAAAAAAAAAAAATCTTAAACTTCTTCACTAAGACATAAATATATTTTATTTTATTTTATTTTTTAAAATGGAGTGAATCTTAGATAATAAAAATTTAGAGGGAGTTAAACTATTTTCTAAAATTTAGAGTGGGTTAAACTAATTTCTTGTATATATATTGAAGGATTTTAATAAATGTATTACAAATCATCTATGTTGAGATATATATGTGTTATCTTGTTGGTGTACTCGCCTTATGTGGGGCTGTTTATGTTTGAATAGTTGTGATTCTATCCAATGGAGGCCTCAAACTCCTTAAAAATAGCATGATTGAAAATGTAATTCGTGTATACAAAGTACCAGTTTTCATTGTTACAGACAGAAATCCAAAATTTGTATCAAGTTATGGAGTTTCCAGGCAATCAAAATCCTAAAATCACATTAAAATTTGAGAAACTAGAAATAAATTAATTCAAAAATAACCCAAAAAAAAAAAAACTAATGGAAGGCCAAAACACAAAATCTTCAATTATCATAGAACCCTGATGGGAGACAAATCAGACCGCAAGGATAGTCATTATAAAAACTTAGTGGGCTATTATAAAAAGTTTAGTTGGCTATCATAATATTATAAAAAAAGGAAATTGAAAAAAAGTACTAATAACAAAACAAAAATTTAACTAAGTAATAAAAAAATTAACAGTACGTAAATGTACTTGTCTCAAAAAACACAATTCACATATGTCCAATTTTTGAACTTAAGTTTATTAACAACTTTTGTTTGGACTAAAATATCCCTGATTTTTAAAAACTCATCCACTCCCCAGCGTCTTCCCTCTCCCCCCAGTACTTACTATTTATGATGAAATAAATAACACTTGTCAAACTTGAAGTCCCACCCAACATGGCCAAAGCTTCTTACAGAATCCAATGGCATATAAGGATTCACTCCCCAAATAGGAGTCGAAAAAATAAGGCGATAGTATCCTGCAAAAATCTCGCCCAGATCAATTTCGAGGAGCCAATTTTAGAAATTTCCTATAACATATACGCCATCAGATAACAATAACTAGTGTTGATTGACTGACGATAGCGGAGGAGGGATCAGAGAGGGATAATGGGGTTTAGCTTCTATGGATCCGATGGAGTCGAGATGGTGTATCATGACGAGAAATGTCGGATATCGATCACGAAGGCGATGACGTAAACGATGGCGAGGGTTCTCGGCAACAAAATTCCGATAAGGAGGATAGTGCGGAGCAGAGGTTGATTCGAACGGGCCCTATGATTGATTCGTTTGATGTCAAAGCATTAGAAATCTCTAGTTTTATACACCTTAATTTATATTCCGCTAATTAAGTATGTTCTTATTGTTCTTTGGGCGAACGATGATGGTGAAAGTATAAGGTGTCTGCGCTTTTGCTTTTATTTCTACACCTCATGATGTTTATCTTTTGTAATGTTGCTGCACGATTTATTTTAATGGGGTGCATGGTTTTTGTCAAGGTGGTGCACGATTTTAACCATGTGCTGCACGATTTTTTAACCATGAGCGTGCATCAACCTAAAATTAGACATTGGATACACTAAAATTGGACATTGGTGCAAGATTTACTAACACAAAGGTGCACGATTTTGTACGGTGGTTTGGGGTGGAGAAGACGATGCAAAAATCATGCACCCCCATTACAATAATCGTGCACCCCCTATTTTTTGTCATGGGGTGCACAAATTTTTTTGCCTGAGAGTGCACGATTTGTTTTTGGCCTGGGGTTGCATGATCTTTGGCCTGGGGGTGCATGATTTTTTTTGGCCTGTGGGTACAAGATTTTTTTTGGTCTGGGGGTGCACATGCTACAGTGTCATTCAAACAGGAAGAGACCTAACTGAATTGATGTTTTTTGGTAGACTATGTTGAATTGTTGTTCATCAAATGGTACCTGCTTGTAAGTGCCATAGTCTAGGATACCCACTACATGTTTCGTTCATGGTAATAGTAATTATGATAGATTTGAAATGCACTTAAGATATATATCATTTCATATTCATTCTCAAATCAAATCTACCCATTCAAATGAAATCATCTATCCAAATACAATTTAATATAACTATAATTTTAAACTAAATTTCTCACTGATCAAGAATAGCTTATTGTTGTATTATAACATAACTCAAACACCTAATATTTTAAAATTCTCACTCCTGCTCCTTATAAATACTAATAACAGTTTAAATATAATTTAATAATAATATGTACCAATTAACAGATTATATGATTTGATATACACAAAGAATATACTCCACTAAAAAGCAAATCTTAATACATTTTTATGTCACAAATTCATCCTACAAGAACCTCTCTGAAACATTTTCCAAAGATCTATCGCAATTTTGAATAGATTACAAATCTCAACAAATAATAATACATATAAAGTTGTGTATTAATATGGTTCATCCCAGTTCTAGTAGCACTAGAAATTCAAATCCCTTCAGAATATATAGGCTGCGATTTGAAATGAAATCGACTCAATTAAATTTTCATCCATACATGAGGAGCTATGATGTATGAATATTTCTAAAATCATTCGGTGCAATGTCAGATATTTCTTGGACACCGATACTCCTCGTACACTCCATATGACGTGTCTTTAATATATATTTTTAGCTGTGTCGCACCCTCTCAAAATTCAACACCGCCGTATCTGACACATATAATATTTTTGGAGGGTTAATTGTACAATTTAAAAAGTTTTTGGCTAAAATGATTTAGACGTGTTAGTTAAACTTTATGTTAATTGAGGTGATATATATTTAGTGTTAATTTTTTTATGGTGATATTATTATGCCACTTAGTTCATTGCATTGAATTAACATTACAAGAAGACGGACTATACCAAACTTCATGTGATGTAAAGCATGAGTTGCATCTTTAGAAAGTGTAGTACAACATAAGTGCATAGAATGAAATTAAATTCAACTAAAACAGCTCATACAACCAAAATGATTAAAACAACCAAGATCGGTTGGATTGAAGGAGATTGACAAGAATATTTTTTGTGTTATCTTTTATTTGGACGTATTTGTTAAATTTTATGTTAATTGAAGTAATATGTATTTGATGTTAGTATGAGTGATACTACGATGATTCTAGTGACATGCATTTATTTATATGCTTCTTGAACTTGGTAAGAATATTTTTTGTTTCTTTTACATGGTTTTAGAATTTTAAAAAAATTTGAATTTTATTATAATATAGTACATGTGTAATATATATATAAATATATAAAAATATACATGTGTGTTCCAAACGTATCGTATCCTGAAAATTTTGAAAATACATGTCGTCGTGTCCATAACGTGTCGTGTCAATGTCCATATATCTTAGATGAGGAGTGGTTTTGAAATCCAAATCCCTGCTCCCAAACTCAACATTTAATGAATTCAACCATCATAGGATCTTAATTTATGGGGTAATTTTTTTTTATTTTAAAAATAGGATGTACAACATAAATTTTCAAAAAAAAAATTTTTAAAAAAATTATCCGAATTACGAAGCAATAAGACCAAGGACAAATTAAATCATATTCACTCGATATAGGGTGGCAACATGCTTCCACCATCTGATATATGTCAATGAATCATTATTATTAAACTAATAAGAAACTCTAGAGAAAATAACAATTGAGATGACCCAACACACATCCTTTTCAACCCACCAATCTCACTTAAAAAAAAAAAAAATAATAATAAAGAGACCCGACTCCCTTTTAACCTATAAATCAATTAAATATATTGCTCTTACCGCACACAAACAATAACATTAACTAAATAATCTTAGATCAATTATACTGCTCCCACAATCCCAATTTTTAGTTTTGAGACTTCACAATAATTAACTAAAATAGCATATACTTTGTACACACAGTGGTGTTTAATAGATATTAATAATAATAACTTTTATTATTTTTCTTTTGAGTATTTGGGATAAGAATATACATATCTTGAAGAGACGCTCTCAAATTTTAGAGTATCATGCCATTTTATGGGTGAAGTGGCACCATCCTCCCAAAAATAAGAAAAGTCGTGATTTTCATTCCCACGATCTTCAATCCTCGTAATAATATAAAATAAAATAAATTAGAGCATCATATTCTTTTAAATGACTTTCAAGCATATAGCAAAACAAATATTAAACAAAAGTTAAAATTATGTATCAAAAACTTAATCAAACAAGAAATATGTTTAAAATTAATACCTATTAGCGGCCGACGTACACACGTTACGTGTGTAATGAAATTTTAAATTATATATATTATATATGTATAAAAAAATTTTTGTATTTGAAATATCTGATTTAAATATGATATTTTATGGGGAAGAAAAAAAACTGCCGCATATATTTTCGGAAGGAAAAATAACTGGTGAAAAATTAAGAACTAAGTTGGAAAGTTAATAGATGATCTTCCGATATTATTCATTTATCTCATGGCCTCATGACTATTACTAAAGAAAACAGAGGTTATTTTTGAAATTTTACAATAACAATACCAAAGTGGTTACTTTAAGATGCTCACATATTATAATACACTATAAATAGTATAGATAATAGCTGTCTAACAAAAAATTTATGTGATTTAAATTTTATTTAAATTGACATCGAAATAAACTAATTTAGCTAATCTATTTTTAAGATAGTCCAATAACCAATTTATCAAACAATTGAATCAAACTATCGACCCAATTTAGATGGATTAGTTCGTTCGGAATGTCTTGTTACATTAAAGGGTGAGATATGTCATAATTTTTAACTATTTTATCATTTATCACATTCATTCTATTATACCAAATAATGTACTAATATCTCAATTTATTTAAGTGATAGATCGATAAAAGAGTTATATTTATAAATTTGCCAAAAAATTCGAGCTTCTGTGTCTAATCGAACTCGTAAAAACTCTTCACAATATAAAAAATATATATAATTCCCTCACCCAAAAAAAAAAAAACAATGAAATCCATCAAAGTCACTTAACAAAACAAAAAAAAAAAAATCCTTCACGCGCCCTCTTTTCTGAGTTGTTTCTTTAAATTTTATATAACAAAAACGCTAAACACTAACTGAGAGGAGGAGCCTTTTTTTCCACGGAAGAAGAAGAAGAAGAAGATACATCGCTTGATCACTTCTTCTCCCGTTTCTTCAATTCTTGAAGATGAACGACCTTTTATCGGTGAGTTTCTGGCTTATTTTGATTCACTAAATCTTGATCTGGTGAAAATTTATCTGATTTTGAAGTCTCGTGCCGAAATGCAGCTTTTAACACAGCTGAAAATGGAAGTAAAATATGTTTTTGTTTTATAAAAACCTTTATCTGTAACTTGGATAATTATTTATCTGGAGCAATTCCTGCGAGAAGAATTGGGATGCAGATTACTTTCGTTTTTTTCATTTTTTTTGATTCGTTTTGTGGCGAATAAATGATGGAGAGAACAGATCTTTGAAAAATTGTCAATTCTGTTTATTTTTCATCGAATTCTTACTATGTTTATAGATTCTGCTGTTTGGAGAAGGGTGTGGTATGTCTCAAAGTTGGAAACTTTGGATTGGGTCGTCTTTTATTGGACTCAAGTTCCTGTTTCTTAATAGGAAATGAGTTCCTTAGTTGAATATTTCCGGTGAAAGATGTGGAATGCGTTTGCGTGTGTTATTATTTTGTTTTTACACCCTCACATTGATCTTGAGACATGAAATCTACTACTCTAGTGTTATGCTTGTTGGTAGGCCATAGAGTGCTCATTATATCGATACCATGAAGCATTTGATATAATTACAGCACTTGAATTTTTTTTTTGGTTAGGCGCAGCTCGATTTGCCTCTTTGTAATTGCTGACGTATCACTGTTTGCACATTATCTATGCTATCATTCATTTAAGAATGACATGGTTTAACTCAAATGAATTTCTTGTAAATTTAACAGGGTTTATGATGCCATAAGCATTTAAAGTAGACTGTATTAGGTTAGTGAATCTTCGGTATTATATGTTATATTTTACACCTGAAAAACAATGAGGTGTTGAGGTACTCCTGGACCGCTTGTTCTAAATCTATGTTTGAAACTTATCATATGCATGATTCCATGGAGCTCCATTTTGCATACTTGCATCTGGACTTCCATTTTATTGATAGAGAAATTTGGTGCCTTGCATCATGCTTGTTCCACACACATCTAGCATATTGAGTATGACTTGGAATTTTTTTGCTACTCCAGTCATGTAGGTAAGATTTATGATCCTTGGTTGAGAAGAGAAAGAATCATTCAGTTTTCCGCTTGATCTAGTATTCTATCCTATACTTCGTATTATTATTGTGAGATTCTCATTTCTACTTCTAGCATCTGCAAAGTGAGTGGACTTGGCCATTAATTTCTTTTTCGAAAATTTAAAATGAATTTCAGTTACAAGCTTTCCCTCCAATAGTTTATTAAAAAATGCTGCTGACAATTTCACATCTGACCTTTTACCATTTTTGTGCATTTGCAGGATTCCTTCGTGATCCCTCAGGATCAAAATAATAGAAACACTGATATTGAAATGGGGATGCAGAGACCAAATAATTCAGAGGAATTAGGCTTGGAAAATTTCTTTAAGCAGGTGGCTACGACTTAGAATAATTATTGCTCCATGATGATCCCAAAGAGGACCTGCTTGGCTCTTTTCATATTTCCCAATACCTTAAATCATATGGAATTATTTGATTATCTTATTTTTTTATTTTTTTTCTTGATTAGAGATTTTTGTATTTCTAGGTTCAGGAGATTGAAAAGCAATACGAGAAGCTCAATACCCTACTGAGAAAGCTTCAGGTTTGTACCTTTTTGTTTCTGCGTCCCATCTTTTGTGTTCTAAGGTGTAGGAGAAGGTGTGAAATACTTAACTAAAGCTAACACTTTCTTGTCTATAACAACTGTATTGGAATTTCTTGTTTCATAATATGGGCTTTTACGTTACATTGTTTTGGGGTTGACATGATTTCTGACTGTACTGTCCTTTTAGGCATCCCTTTACTTTTATATCTGGAATCATCCCCATATTTCATCCGCACTTGAATGAGGGGCATCTATATAAAATAAGCTTACAATACCCTCTTAACTTGATCTTCATCTTTGTTGGCTGTTTTTAGCCATATGAGTTAACTAGCATCTTCACCTTATAAATGTTCAGGTATTTGTATCATGTATGTGGTTGGTGTTTGTTTATCTTTCTTTTTTCGATATTTCAAATTCCTCCACCTTCAACGATTCATGATAATGATTTCTGTGTATTGCGCTCCCATCACTTAAGATTTTTGAGTACTTATGATGTTACAGATTATCTTTGTGTTATTGGGAGCATGAATTTTTTTGAAAGTTACACTTGTTGTATATAACTTGTGATAAGACACAACGATGATTTTTTTTACCATTTTTCTGAATACAATTGTTCAAGTTTCAGTTGATATTTAATTGCGACTAATTCTTTTTCCACCCAGTTTACACAGGATTGTATGCACACTATTGATAATTGCATGATTATTACCTAAAATAGTACGATAAATTAAATAATATGCTGTCAACTTGTAGCGCAAACTTCCCTTGTGAGCTGCTTGAAATATTTTTATAGAGTTTAAGCTTAGAAATTTGTCTAATGCCAGCATGTGAATTCATATCATTTACCATTATTCACGGCAGGATGCTCACGAGGAATCAAAGGCTGTTACCAAGGCTGCTAATATGAAAGGTAGGTATTTCCATCTGACTAGAAGCTCTTTGACTGGTGTTGCAATAAATGAATTTTCAGGATATTTTGTAGTTCCCAAGTTTTTTAAAGGAAAATTACCATTGGGGCATGGGTTGGATCTTTGGAAAGGGACTAGATTCTCCATTCCATATCTAAAAACAACTTAAGACATAATTTAGAACAAGAGCGACTTCGTGTTTGGAAAATTGTTGGGAGTTTTATAGACATTTTTTTGCCTTTTGGTCACATATTAGTTGTGGTGTTGAATTGCATGGAGCTCCCTCAACCTTAACTTGTCATGATTAATGTCATACGATATGCAGCAATCAAGCAGCGAATGGAGAAGGATGTTGATGAAGTTGGAAAAATTGCCCGTTCCATAAAATCAAAAATTGAGGCACTTGACAAAGAGGTGAGAAAATATGACTGTCTTTTTTTAAGTTTTGCAATTTAGATTTCTAATGATAGAAAAAATCTGTCTACCAGAATTTAGCCAATAGGGCAAAACCTGGCTGTGGAAAAGGATCGGGAGTAGACAGATCAAGGACAGCAACAACAGTGTAATTCACACTTATATGATATCCTGGTTATTCTTATTTCATAAATTGCTAATTTTTTATTTGTTTTCGTTTCTTATTTAAAGAAAAAGATGTTTCATTCAAACATGTTGCAATTGGCATAATGTTGAGAGGACGATGTAAAAACTTGTTTTAGTAAAGGCACGTATCAAAAAATTGAAAATAATTAAGCATCCATAAAATTTGTGAAATATTCAGTGTGATATATATATATATATATAGAGAGAGAGAGAGAGAGAGAGAGAGAGAGTTCAATTTTAATATATTGTCCATCACTGTAATGTCCATCTTTGCATTTATCAATCATCCATTCTCTGCCTGTATTTGCCAAAGACATGCATTTGCTGCAGAATGATCAAGTGATTTTTGGTATTTGGATGCTGTTGATGGTCATGTTATATTGGTTCAGTGAAACCTTTAATTCCTAGGGGATACACATCTCAATAATTTCTTTTAACTTCGAAACTTAAGAGTGAACCATCCATCGGGTGTACAAAAGCTTTTGGATTAGTTGAGCACTTGGACGATAATAATCACAATATAATCAGAAAAATAATCAACCTCAGTCAATTTGTTCCAGTAGAGGCAGGAAGGAGCTCACTTTGATTACTTATTTAACTAGAGTTGTTAATTCATGACCGATGACTCTGTTTTTGCCAAAGTATACCATTAGTTTTACTGTTCATTAGTTAGATTAACCATGCAATGTCAGTTTTTGTTTGCTAGCTAATATCAGATTTCAAAAGATTGAGACTTTAGATCTTTTATAGATCATGGGCTACATGGAGGACAGGCTGCAATTTTCCGCTGATGCTATCCTCATTTAATGTATTCATAGATCAGATTAACATTTAATGATGAGATAAGTGACGCATTAATTTTAAATGGTTATGTTTATATGCAGGGCTTTGAAGAAGAAGTTCAAAGACAGGATGTCTGAATTTCAGGTTGGTCAATTGCATATTATGATGGGTGTGTTCTTTCAATTTATACTTTATAGAACCTATTCTCATTGATATTAATGAATACTTTTGTAGATTTTAAGAGAGAACATACATCAGGAGTATCGTGAGGTTGTCGAGAGGCGTGTATTCACAGGTATTGATACTACTTGTCTAGGAGCAGAACTGATGCCACTTAATGCCACAGACTTTTAGAATCTGTGTACCATTTGACCGTTTCTTTGTTTAATGTGATTCAGTTACGGGCAAGCGAGCTGATGAAGAGGTGACTTGAGTAACTTATTTAGTTTCCAGAACACGATAGTTTTCTTTATACACTGTGCATTTACTTTAATCTTTCTCCGCAGACAATTGATAAATTGATTGAGACCGGAGATAGTGAGCAGATTTTTCAGAATGCAATCCGAGAACAAGGCAGAGGCCAGGTTTGGTTCCCCCCCGCTCCCCCTCCCCCTCCCCCTTCCTTGACATTCCTTCTTGGTTATCATCTCCTCTACGTGTGTCGTTTTCTTCTCAGCCATAACATGCTAGCATCATTAATTTAACTAATCAGGCTTGATACTTGCATCAATACCAGTTTTATTTTGTCAAAAATGGAGACTTACAGGTCAAGAAATTTGGGCGAGGATCTTACAGTTACAATTTGGCTGTGATTGAGCATCTCAGTTTCACGTAGCACCATGTTAGATTTGCAAGGAATGTTATGCATAGTAGTTATGTGGCTTTTGTTATTTATTTTGTAGGTGATGGACACTCTTGCGGAAATTCAAGAGCGACATGACGCTGTTAGAGATTTAGAGAAGAAGCTTCTTGAATTGCAACAGGTATACAAGTATCTTACTGCCGATGATTATAGGTGCTGCCAGATTTATGTTGTTTGTCGAGGAACTTGTTTTGCATAGCCCGTTGGATTATGAGTGCCTTAGCAAACAACACAATATGTGTGATTTTGTCCGTGTAGTAAATAGCTCTTTAAAATTTTATCTTTACTCTTGGGAAAAAAGAGAGAGGTGTCCATATCACTAGGAACTGCAAATGAGCCCTTTAGTGAACATCTGTCAAGCGTTTTTTGAGAATGTTGCTGCGGTTATGATGCACACAATGACAGCAAATAGATGAGTCCGAATTTTCATTTTCTTGTTGATTCTGATCGTGCCAATTACTTTAATCTATCATAACATTAGGATACACTCAACATGCCCACACCCTTTAGGTTTGGTCAAACTCACATTCTCTCCTCTTGTGGAAGGGGGTTAACCTTGTAATGACTTTCCTTTAGGAGTGTCCTTGTAACTATTCGAATCTCAAGGTTCTCTATGTTATTAGGTGAATCCTCTTACAATTACAACGATGCTCCTACGGGTTTGGTCTACCTTACATTCCCACCTTTTCTTATGAGGGATTAACTTTTGCAACGACATTCTCTCTGGGTTGTCTTTTAAATAACTGTTCAAATCTCAAGGTTGTCCGTGTAATCAGATGAAACCTTAAGGGATGCCGATGTTATTCACACTAAATTCAATTTGGAGCAGATATTTCCAAATTAAAAATAATGGTTCAGTGCATCGAATTATGATTATATTTTCTCGCGCAGATCTTCATGGACATGGCAGTACTGGTTGATGCTCAAGGGGACATGCTTGACAACATAGAGTCACAGGTATACTGTACTATTAACGATGCTCTATTACTGCTGCAGCTTTCTCGGGAAAATCAGAATATTTTCTGAAATTTCAATCAACGTTTTTGTTTTTTTTTTTTGGATGAATTCTTCTTCTTGATTTGAAATTCTCAGGTTTCATCCGCAGTAGACCATGTGCAATCGGGGAATACTGCCCTTCAGAAGGCTAAAACTTTACAAAGGAGCTCCAGAAAATGGATGTGCATTGCTATCCTCATTCTTCTCATTATTGTTGCAATCATAGTTGTCGGTGTCCTTAAACCGTGGCAGAACAATAAAGGCGCTTAGCTCTCCCACCGACCCGGTAATGTAATAATAATGTATAAATACAAACAAGTAATGCAATTGGGATTTGTTTTCCTGTCTCACATTATTCTTTTTCTCATGTTATTAGAACTTGTGCTTGCGTGCCGACATATACTCATTTTCTAGTCAACTTTCACTTGCCTGTGTAATATTTTATATCTTTTAAAGAACTTCAGGAGTTATTACTTTTGCTGGAATATATTACTTTTTGTCTTTTTAATTATATCAAGGCAACAAGCTGTACATTAACACAAATGTTTCAAAAACAACCCTCAAATAGAACTTCTTTAAGTACTTCAGGCATTGCAAAAAACAGAAGGATATAATAAGGCAATGCAAAAAACAAAAGATATAAAAAAAGAAGGTAAAATAATCGGACCTTGCAATGAAGAGCAAAGTCATACCACAGCCGGCCAATCGAACAAGAAATGAATGGGTGTAGTTTATACTTGACAGAAAACATAGAACAAACTCAAGACAAAAGGTTGATGCCAAATCGGGCTTCAGATTTTTTTTTTTTGGCGTTTTTATGGTATTTGTGTGAGAGAATCGTAATTATTTTATTGGATTGTTTTTTTTAAAAAATATTTGTTTGAGCAAGATTTTGAAATATGATATATTTAATTTTTGATAATTTTTATTTTTTATACGGGTTTGGAGCCATTTTACATTTTTTTTATTTAGAATTTTCCATCCTCTATTACTTGGTAAGAACTATTTTTGTAATTTTTAAAAAATATTAAGAACTAAAACCGTCGGGACATAATGGAACACCCTTGGCAATTAGTTTCTAGCACTCTGCACCTGCTTGATCATGGAGACCGTGAGCGAAAACCCTAGAATGAATCTAGAAATCCAATCAAACGACGTCGCTGCTTCCAGGGACGTCCAAGAAGACGATGAAGACGATACTCCAATGCTGAGCTCACAAGCCCTGGAGGCACTCAAGGAGTTCTTCGCCGAACAGAACCGCAACATTGAGTCTGTGGACGATGCGGCGGAGGAGGTGGCTCTTGTGGCGGAGGACTGGCGACTAAGCCAGTTCTGGTACGATCACTCCACCGCTGAAACCATTGCTACCGAAGTCCTTACCATCTGCCAGAACCTCCCTTCCCCCTCGGTCGCTTGCATTGCTTGCCCCACTCTGTACGCCTACCTCAAGGTATTTGATTTTAGAAAGAGTTGCGTTAGTTTCTTAGGATCAGAGTGTTATTTTCTGATTTCATGTTAATTCAGAGCCTGTTCAAGTACCACGGTACAGTTTCGGTATGGAATTTTTTATTCAAGATTGAGTTTTTAATTATGTTAATTACTGGGTTTCTTTATTTTCTTGATCCTTCTCGAGCTTCGAGCTTTGGTGGAATTAGGATCTTTTGATGTGCCTAATCGTGCAAGCACAATACTGCATTCAGCTCTTAAGCTTATTTACAATCAATCTTTCTGTTCAATTTGTATAGCAACTTGTGATTTTAATGGGTATTTTCCGGTTTCTGTACTGGAATGTTCAGAAAATTGATCCTGAAGTGCCAGTACAGATTCTTGAGTATGACCGGAGGTTTGAGCAATATGGGACGGAGTTTACGTTTTATGATTACAACCAGCCCGAGGATCTTCCACTGTCGTTGAAGCATACCTTTCCAATTGTAGTTGCAGACCCCCCTTACCTGGTAATTATTTTTTTGAAGAAATTGTTCTATCACTAGTTGCATGGTAGTTTGAGAACCAAATTTTCAACAGAAGGGTTTTTTAACTGGATTGAATCCCGAAGCTCTAGTGACTACTTGTGCTTCAGTTGTATTTTGTTTTTTGGCCTTCTTACCTGCTTGATGTTACTATGACCGTGTTTTGCATGAAAATAAATGGCAAAACACCTTGAGTGTTATCAAGGGGGATACTTTATACAATCAGCTGCTGTTTGGCTTGATTGTGTGGTTAACATAAACTGCCAGTTTTGTTGGGTTCAAGAAAAGTGTGCTCTAATGACTTTAAATCTTGTTACACTTAACTTTTTGAAATGCATCATATTTGTCGGACCTGAAAATTCTTTTACTGGTGCATGTTAAATTTCGTTAGTATGAATGCATCATGGATAGTGTCTTTTATTGTTTCAGTCTACTTAAAATTTTTATGGTGTCTAACTGCATGGCACTTGCTATTGTTCGGATGAATATATATATATATATATATATATATATATATATATATATATATATTGCTTCTCAACTTGTTCTGGTTTAATTTATAGCCCAAGTTCTTAAATCTTTATGACATGCATAATCATCATTCACCACATTGGAATTTTGGGTCAGAGCAAGGAGTGCTTGGAGAAAGTAACTGAAACAATCAAGTTTCTCCTGAGACCCGAGGAATCTTACATGCTTTTACTTACAGGTTAGACAGTATCTGCAGTCCGTTTAGTCACCCTATAATTATCCCATTTCAATCTAGAGGCTGTTATTTATTTCGTTACTATCCAGCAAAAGCATATTAGCACCGAAGAGTTTTCGTTTGTCTCAATATTGAAAAAATAGTATGTTTATGTATCAGCATGGTGATAAATATCCAAACATTGACCATACGTTCAGAATAGAAATCATAATTTTTTTCATCAATTGAATTATATCGACCATTCAATTACCAGAACTCCAAAGCATGGGCAAAACTTGATTGACCTCATATGAGAAATTAATGTCAAAGCTCTGTAATCTGAGTAAAGTTTGTACTTTAACATTATTTGTACTAGAACAACAGAGGTTCTCTTTACATAAAGGAGATTAGCTACACTTGATAATAAATTAAAAACTAAGTAATTGAAAGGAATTATTAATCAATCTAAGACATTAAATAATCTTAACAAGAACATAAATTTTATTTAGCTAAAACGAGGTTGGATTGACCAGCCACAGCTTCTCTCTTGAGCAGTAGAATATTCCTCCAAAAATAGTCCACCACCACCTGAGTTACTATTTTCTGCCAGATGCTCCATCTACTGTGTTTCTGCATCATGTGTCCTTTAGCAGCCCGTTCGTGTGCATGTGCTGATAAAAGCAGCAAACTTTTTGCACTATTCATTTCTTTCAGGATGTTATGATTAGGCTATAGATATCATGCAATTTGAAACAACTTCGATTATAGTTTAGTTATTATAATGAGTCAAAATAATAAATTTGCTAGGGTTTACTTTAATATGTAGTATTATTGCCGCATTCAATATAAAACTTAAAATATTATCATGTGCTAGTTTAGAACCACCCTGTTGAACAGCCACTGGCTTAGAATGGGTAGCATCAATGATTAAAAAACCTCCGATAGGAAGGAAATATTGGCCTTAACTGTGTCCCCTTTTTGTAGGTGAGGTGCAAAGGGACAGGTCTGCGGAGCTTCTAGGCCTTCGCCCTTGTGGGTTTCGACCTCAGCACTTGAGCAAGCTTGGAAATGAGTTTCGTGTTTTTACAAGCTATGACCCTGGGACAAGACTAGATGGTTGGGAGGAGTAATAGCGCTTTTACCCTTTTCGTCATCACAATTATGTAAGTTAGATTATTTGATATCTCGGTCAACATAAAGTATTATCTGAAGCTGTTTGTCTTCACCATTAATTTTAAATTTTCTTGATGATTTTCTAGTTAGCATGCATTGTCACCACACAACATATGGAATTCATCTGTTACAACTATCCATTTCCTTTAGAGTCACTTTAATTGCTGGTTTTTTAGATTAAGATTCAAGTTTACCGAGAGATGGCTAGATTAACCTGAAAATTTCTTTTGGAATGGCATGTTTCCAAAGAAAATTTCCACGTTGGTAAAATATAGTTGACAATAAATTCGATCTTCATGGAAAGATTCAGTTTCGATCTAGTTCAATTTTTCCCCTCGTGGTTACTGCTGTCGCCTCAGATAAAAAGCTAAATAGTAAATATTCTTGCTTGCAGTGCTTTGAATCATGCTTTGCTCTGCACAGAACTATCTGAGAGATGAATCAATCGTCTTAAATTAATTTATTCGAGCACAGTGGCAGATCACAGAAGACAATTGAACCTTTTCACTCAACAAAACTCTTGCCTGCTTTTAGGTGGAAAATTTCTTTATGAAAATACACTTATATATAGTGCCACCGTAGATGCGTAACAGACATAAATAACGACGTTAGGGAAAATGTTGCAGAAAGAAGGGGCCTCATACCAGTTAGAATACGTGTAAGGATAAAATATACTATATATATCCCAAAATCTTCAAGTGATCTTCCATCTCCAGGTTGCAAAAATCGTCAGCACCGTTGCGACGATTTTATGCAACCAACACAGGTGCTGACGTGACAACATCGTTTAGGAGATCACTTTAGATTTTGGGATTACATTAGGGGTGCTTATTGGCCTGAATCGGTCCGGTACGGACCGGAACCGGCCGGTTCCGGGGCCGTTAAGGTCGGAACCGGTCCGGTCCGGTAAGGAACCAGATCGGTCCCGGTTCCGGTTCCAACCGGTTCCGGGCCGAACCGGTCCGTGTGGTTTTTTTTTCCCGTATTTTTTTTTTGTATATAACCTTGGTGCACGAAAATATAACCTTGGTGCACGAAAATCATAAAAAGTAATTGGTGTACGAAAATCATAAAATGTAACTGGTGCACGAAAATATAACATTGGTGCACGAAAATCATAAAAAATAACTGGTGCACGAAATGATTAAAAAGTAACTGGTGCACGAAAATTATAAAGCAATAACTGGTGCACGAAAATGATAAAAAGTAACTGGTGCACGAAAATATAACCTTGGTGTACGAAAATATAACCTTGGTGCACTAAAATACAACACTGATGCACGAAAATACAACACTGGTGCACGAAAATATAACCTTGGTGCACTAAAATATAACACTGATGCACGAACATACAACCTTGGTGCACTAAAATATAACACTGATGCACGAAAATTAACACTAGTGCACGAAAATCATAAAATGTAACTGGTGCACGAAAATATAACATTGGTGCACGAAAATCATAAAAAATAACTGGTGCACGAAATGATTAAAAAGTAACTGGTGCACGAAAATTATAAAACAATAACTGGTGCACGAAAATATAACACTGGTGCACGAAAATATAACACTGGTGCACTAAAATATAACACGGATGCACGAAAATACAACACTGGTGCATTAACTTTGTGTAAATTTTCGTGCATTAGTAGCTGATTTTAATTTCGTGCATCAGTTACTGATTTTTCGTGCATCAGTTACTGATTTTCAATCTTTTCGTGCACCAGTTGCTTTAAAAATTTTCGTGCACCAGTTATTTTTGCCCTTTTTTTTTTAACATTGGTGCACTAAAATATAACACTGATGCACGAACATACAACCTTGGTGCACTAAAATATAACACTGATGCACGAAAATTAACACTGGTGCACGAAAATCATAAAATGTAACTGGTGCACGAAAATATAACATTGGTGCACGAAAATCATAAAAAATAACTGGTGCAAGAAATGATTAAAAAGTAACTGGTGCACGAAAATTATAAAACAATAACTGGTGCACAAAAATATAACACTGGTGCACGAAAATTAACACTGGTGCACGAAAATATAACACTGGTGCACTAAAATATAACACTGATGCACGGAAATACAACATTGGTGCACTAACTTTGTGTAAATTTTCGTGCATCAGTAGCTGATTTTTCGTGCATCAGTTACTGATTTTCAATCTTTTCGTGCACCAGTTACTTTAAAAATTTTCGTGCACCAGTTATTTTTGCCCTTTTTTTTAAAAAAAAAAAATTTCAAAAAATTTTATTTATTTTTTATTTATTGTTGTAAATGTTTCCCCAATATTCATCACAAATTCAATATATTCCTTCTTCATTTCATAATATAGATGCATACAAATAATTGTAAAGAGATAGCAATTAAAACATCAAAATAAAAAAATATTGCTATAAATCCGTTGCCATGCTGAACCAATTTTAAAAAAAAATTTATTTAATTTTTTTTTTTAAAATGTAACCGGTTCCGATTCCGGAACCGGTAGCACCGGAACCGGTGGTGCTACCGGTTTGAATTTTAAAAACCGCCCCGGACCGGTTTGATACCGGTTCCGGGGCGGACCGGAACCGGTTAGTCCGGATCCGGTTTCGGACCGGACTAACCGGTCCGGTTTCGGATCGGGTCCGGGTCGACTCAGTCCGATAAGCACCCCTAGATTACATATAGTATGCATTTTCTTAAAAATTCCATCTTGCTGCAGGCATTTAAACTTTGCATGTAATAAAAAAAACATTACGTGTGAAAGGTTTTTTTTTTTCCCTGGTTTGGGTGAAGCAATGTGTTAGGAATACCTAACCGCTGTCTGAATCCACACCAATACTGCCGGAAAGCAATAGATTATATTATATATAAATTGGAAGAATAAAGAAAGTAGTAAAAGAGGTTAATCCCAGCACAATAATTATTTTGGGTTAGAGGTGTTTATATGGGTCTCGAACTCAAGACCTAGTCTCAAATTGTTGGGATGTCACTGAGTCAAGTGATCTGTCGCTCACGTTTATGTATTTAAATGAGCCAGTATGTTTTTGAAATTACTAAATTCGTATTTTATAATAATTAATTAAAAAAAACATTGTGAATTGCAATTTTTATGATTAATTTGAAACTTACTCGCTTAAATTATTTCTTATAATTAATTACGATTTGCGTCAATTTTTTTCCCCTTTCAATGATACCTTTATTCATTTTAATAATCTATATTATTAATAGCGAAATTTTTCTTAATCATTTTTGAAACTTTACCATTTACCTATGTTGGTCATATATTTTAATGATGTATTATAATTGCAATTATAATGAGTAATATTTAATTATATAATTCAAAACATCATTAAATTAAACTTTTTTTAGAAAAAAATCGTTTTTATATTATTAAACATCTGAGACTCATATTTATTTACATAATAATAAAAACCTTATATAATCAAATTATAGATAAGGGATATACACATGTTATCTACCAAATTATTAAGTGCATTCGACTCGAGTCGAACAGGCCAGACTAAATTTTCAAAATATAATGTATCAAATATAATTTCAGATTAATTAATTAATCAAACTTATTTTTTTGATTTACTCAAAGATTAAAAATAATAATAATCCATTTTTTTTTTATAATAATCCAACCAAACTACAAATTATCCTTGTCAGTGTTTCCTAATCCCTGGAATGGTCTTTGCTGTTTTCCATATTTCCCAACGTATCCCAAACAAGACTCGGTAAACCCAAGGCGTGCTCTCAATTCTTCCTTCCCAATCTCAAAAAACATCATTGATTTCTCTCTGATTCGCCGATCGAGCACCGACAATCTATTCATCCATGACGATGATGACTCCTCAGACGTTGGATGTAACTCTGCTCTCTTCTTCTTCACCCCCTTTTCTCATTTAGTGTCATTGCTAATTTCCAACGTTTCGTTTTGTGTGTGCGCATGCAATATTCAATTTGTAATCTGTCATTAGATTCCCGATTGTGTTTGACGCGGATAATTATTTTAGTCCTTGATTGCGTGTTGGTCTCTGGGGCCTGAATGGTTGTGATCGACTAGGGTTTTGAGTGAGTTTGAGGGAGGCTTTTAAGTGACTGACTTCAATTAAGTTCAATTGTTGAATTTAATGTTTTTTTGAGGTTTTAAATTGAGGAAATAGTTTTGGTTATTGGATCAGGCATGTTATTTTAATTTGTTTTCCTCGTAACACTGTAGCAACAAGAAGATGAAGAGATGCTGGTACCGCACTCTGATTTGGTCGAAGGTCCCCAGCCTTTAGTTGAAGGCCCTCAGCCCATGGAAGGTGATCTTTTTCCATAGTTATGCTCTCTTTTTCTTTGGCAGTGCTTGCATTTTTATGTTAAGCACTCCTGATGTTTTCTTTACTGGTTGTGAAATATTTTTGTGGCTTTCATTCATTACATATTGCAAACAATTATTGGGTTGTTCAGATTCCAGTATATGATTTATACCAAAGTGAAATTTCATTATGTTTTGTTGTATGTATATCTTAAGCACTTTCACTTTCGCAGTGGCACCAGCCGACAATGCTGAAACTGTGGAAAACCGGGCGAATGACGAACCTCAGGCATCGCGCTTCACATGGCCAATCGAAAACTTCTCCCGGTTGAATGTGAAGAAGCTTTATTCTGACATCTTCGTTGTTGGAGGATATAAATGGTACTCAGACAGCTGAAATGTGACCGGCTCTTTTTCTTTTATATTGGCTTGTGTTAGGAAGGAAATTTATCTTGTTAGTCCAAAAATAATAGAAAAATGATTGTTTATTATTCTATGTCATGACACGCTATAAAACTAGATTTCATGTTTGTGTTTCTGTGCATTCAGTTGGTGACATGATTGCTTTTGACATGCACTGATTTTTGCAGGCGGGTGCTTATTTTTCCTAAAGGAAATAATGTTGATTACTTGTCGATGTATTTAGACGTTGCTGACTCAGCAACCTTGCCATATGGGTGGAATAGATATGCACAATTTAGTCTGGCTATAGTTAATCAGGTGCACAACAAATATACAATGAAAAAAGGTATTTATCATATCTGTTCTTTATGTGGGTCCTTGAGTATTGTATCACACACAGACAACCAAGCACTCACACATACTTGTGCATGTGGTTGTTGATGTAGTACTTTAGTATTTGAATTGGGCATTCTTGTTGCGAAATTTTTTTTTTTTAGTCTTTGTAATTGGGCGTTCTGATTGCCAATTTTATCAAACCACCCTTCTATACATATATTCTTTCATTGGCTAATTGATCTTTTGGATATTGCTAATTAAAATAAAGATATTATTAGTTGGTTTGGAGTTCTTGAAAAGAAGACCGTAAAATAATTTCTTTACTTTGTAATTTACCTTGCTAGTTGGTTATGCTTTCACTTTGATTGGTTTCGGTTTTGCATCATGGAACATCATTATTGATTAATTTTTTCCTCTGGATAAACATTTTCTGCCTGAATTATGGTGGTTGTGATGCACCGATCCTTGTTTATGGGTTTCACAGACACGCAGCACCAGTTCAATCAAAGGGAGAGTGATTGGGGTTTCACATCTTTCATGCCTCTTAGTGAGCTTTATGACCCCAACAAGGGATACATTGTGAATGATACTTGTATTATCGAGGCTGATGTTGCTGTTCGTAAGGTCATTGATTACTGGTCATATGACTCGAAGAAAGAGACAGGCTACGTTGGATTGAAGAATCAGGGAGCAACTTGTTACATGAACTCTCTTCTCCAAACTTTGTATCATATTCCTTACTTTAGAAAGGTAACAATAGGCTTTTGTCATTTATATGGTTCTGATTTTCATGTTTCTTGAACAAATGGGTTCATCATTAGGGGGTATGAACAAGCCTCACTTTAATGATGTTATATCAGGCTGTATACCATATGCCAACAACAGAGAATGACAACCCCACAGGGAGCATCCCCTTGGCTTTACAGAGCTTATTTTATAAGCTACAATATAATGACTCCAGTGTGGCTACCAAAGAATTAACCAAATCTTTTGGATGGGACACACACGATTCCTTTATGCAGCATGATGTGCAAGAACTTAACAGAGTTTTATGTGAAAAGCTTGAAGACAAGATGAAAGTAAGTGGATCTGATGTGACCACCTTTCTATGTATTTTTCTGATGTACCATCTGTGAAAGGTATGATGTAGTTGTTTTACTGTAACAGGGAACTGTTGTTGAGGGGACTATACAAAAGTTGTTTGAAGGGCACCATATGAATTACATTGAATGTATCAATGTGGATTTCAAATCCACGCGAAAGGAATCATTTTATGGTATTATCTGTTTCTCATTATAGTTCTTTTAACTTTTTAGTGTTGACCTCGAAATGATTATTTATGCATGTCATTCTGGCAGATCTTCAACTTGATGTAAAAGGTTGTAAGGATGTTTATGCTTCCTTTGACAAGTATGTGGAAGTTGAACCGCTTGAAGGAGATAACAAGTACCATGCTGAAGAGCATGGTTTGCAGGTTCAGGCTGATCTGATTAATAATTTTTTAATCCATAATGTTACTATTTATCTTCCGTTCTCTGGTAGTGTAAGGATGAATATTATAGATTGTACTTAGCTGAGGCATAATCAATACCCACAGAATTGAATGTTGGCTTGTTGAGAAATTGAAATTAAATTTGCAAAAGTAATATAAAGATTAGTCAATGTTATGCCAGCAGCTTGTGACTGAATAAGTTTACCAGTCTGATAAATGTAGGAAACTGTGTTCAATGGCTAGACGTCATATTTGAGTAGATGCATGTATCCAGCAATCGTTGACTTGGTTCTTAAAACTAGAGGGTAGCATTATGTTCTTCAAAGAGAAAGCTTTTGTTATGCTGTCTGAACATTGTCTCGAGTAGGATGATTTTTCACTGGTGACATACCAAATGTGGATGGTTGTCATAAAAGTGCTATTTATGGCTTTGGGTTATCTAATGAACATTTCTTCAAGGTTTTTGTTTATATTTGTTGTGAAACTTGATCAACTATGTAATTTGCACATAATATATTATTTACCCGTTCTCTTGTTAAGAAATCAGCTGAAAATATTTTTTTGAACTTTAGGATGCAAAGAAGGGGGTGTTGTTTATTGACTTTCCTCCAGTTCTGCAGCTTCAGTTAAAGCGTTTTGAGTATGATTTCATGAGGGATACAATGGTTAAGGTTAGTGACTGGAATGCATGAAGTTCTATTTTTATTTGATTAATGTTGATGTTTGTTATTTTTCCTTTGTCCATTGGCTTTCCTCCAGTTTTACTGGCATGTGTTTTTTGCATGCAGTACTATTATTGTTACATCTTTGGTATGTGTCCGATTACTGGCTTCATCCATGTAATCAATCTAAGAGGGATTTGGACAGTTTTCGAGTGATATCATGTTCAGAAGTTATAGTATGTTATCCTGGAATTCTAGATTGTCAGTGTAAAGTCTCCCATTATGAACCCAAAGTCTTCATAATAAAAAAAACAGACCTTTTTGGATGGGTCTGTTCTAGATTTTTCTCTTGGTGAACTTTAGGTTTGTTAATGTGCTGCAGCTGGAGAAACTTTTGATTTATTTTACGTAGAATCCTTCCTCCTTGTGATCATTTTAGGATTAATACTGAATCTGTTCATGACGCTTTTTGAATATTTTAATTCAATTATATTGCATCCTCAGTTTTCTGGTTGCTGTGGTGGCTCTTGTTTACTGTAGCTTCTCAAAGTTGTTTCAAATGATTATTATACTTGGCATCTGTTGAATACATTGTAAATATGTCTAGATACGTTAACTTAATTATAGTAGGTTAGTAGGATTATAGTGATTAGATCCTAATTACAGTAGCTTGATTCTAGGACCTAGATTGATTATATTCTTGTGTATATATAGGGCCATCGTATCCATTAGTCAATTGAACGAAATTATATGATTTACCATCAATATGTTTCTATCTTCTTCACATGTTTACATGCTACCAGAGCCGTGAGAGTAGTGGAAAAATTCCAAAATTCCGATTCCATGTCCCGACGATTTTACTAGGTGATTTCCTCTTTGATTCCGTCTTCGGTGATTTTTACCCAGCGATCCATTCTTTTAATCCAATATGTCTACGTCCGACACATCCAAATCCACATCCGATACACCCAAGTCCACGACAACTATTACCAGTCCTTCGATAATCTGAAAAATTAAATGGTGGTAACTACTCTACTTGGGCTGCTGATGTCGAGTTATGGTTAATGGGACAAGGTTTATAAAGATCATCTCACAACAAAATCTGATGATACTATGGATGATCGATCCAAATGGGACAGAATCGATGCTCAATTGTGTAGCATGCTTTGGCAAACTGTTGATTCTTCACTAAAACAAATTTTCCGTCCACATAAGACTTGCTTTATTGTTTGGGATTAGGCTAAAGTATTATACACTAATTATGTCTCTCGCATTTATGCCATCTGTTTTGATCTAGTCAGACTTATTGCCCCACGAAAACTTGATATGCCTATGAGTTCTTACTTAGGTAAAGTTCAGGATATCCTCTCAGATTCCAATGAATTACTACCATCGGCTGCAACTCCACAGGAACAACTCTCTCAAAGAGGAACCTTCTTCATGCTTTTCGGTCTGTTTGGACTACTAATAGAATATTCTGCCATTCGTGATCAAATTCTGGCCAGTCCCACAATTCCAACCCTCTCTCAATCATTTTTTGGATTGCTATTAATTCCTAGTGAATCTGAATCAGGTGCGGAGGTTAGTATCGTGGACTCATCCGCTTTGGCATCTCTATCTAACCAAAGAGGAGGTTGCAATCGTGATTGTGGTGTCCGTGGTCATGGTGGCTACAATAGTAATAGAAACCGTCCAACTTGTGAACATTGTAAAATGATTGGGAAGAATTTTTTGGGGCACACAAAAGATCGTTGCTGGCTCTTACATGGACGTCCATCTACGCTAGCGGCAAATTTCTTACAATTTGAGCAGTGTGAAATCTATGATCATGTAGAATCTTCAAACAAGAAACTGGGTATCTCACTCTCCTTCACTTGGTCCATGGTGGTTAGACTCGGCTGCCACATATCATATTTCTAGTAATCCACATCTTTTCTCTTCACTCAACACCTCACATTCTCTACCACAAATCTTGCTGATGGCTCACAAATTCAAACAAAAGGAGTTGGCGATGCCAAACCTATTTCTTCCCTTCCTCTTGAATCTGTTCTTTTTATACCAAGTTACCCTTTTTAACTTAATATATGTCCGTCGTTTGTGTCATTTTGTGTCATTCATAAATATTTAGTTACATTTGATGATGAATCTGTTATTGTATAAGATCGAGGTACGTGACGGACGATTGGCACAGAAGGTGAGTCACAAGGCCTCTACCATCTCTGATCCTTTACTGATTCACAGTCGTTTAGGACATCCAAATTTGAATAAAATTTGGAAGATGGTTCCATCCATTTCTCTGTCTTTCTTAAGAGTGTGAGTCATGTCAACTTGGAAAACACACCTGCAATCACTTCCCGAGTAGCAGTAAAACTGAAGTTCCTTTTTCTTTATTCCATTCTGATATTTAGGGGCCAAGTCATGTTGCACCTACTTTAGGATATCATTATTTTGTTATCTTTATTGATGATTACTCTCGTTGTACTTGGTTGTTTCTTATGAAAGGAGATCTGAAGTTTTGTCTATTTTGCAAAACTTTGTTTCTGTAATTCAACTCAATTTGGTGTTACAATAAGCACCTTGCGAAGTGCTAATGCCCAAGAATATTTCTCTAATTCCTTTCGGTCATTCATGAGTTCTAAGGGAATTATTCACCAATCATCATATCCTCATACCTCAAAACAAAGTAGGATTGCAGAAAGGAAAAATACATTTGGTAGAAACAACACGTACTCTACTTCTTCGTGCTAATATTCCACTACGTTTTTTGGGGGATGTTATGCTTACTACGTGTTATCTTATTAATCGCATGCCATAATTAGTTCTTAATGATCAAGTTCCCTACTCTTTCGTATATCCAAATCAATCTCTAATTACCATTTCCCCTCGAACATTCGGGTGTACTTGCTTCGTTCATGACTTAACTCCAGGGAAAGACAAGTTATCCTCTCGTGCTGTCAAATGTGTTTTTCTGGGCTATTCTCATACACAAATGGGTACAGATGTTTCTCTCCTGATCTCCAACAATACATCATCTATGCGGATGTTACATTCTTTGAGACTAATCCTTTCTTCTCTCCTCGTAAACCCGAGCACTCTACCATCCTTGAGGACATTCTTATATCTACCCACTACGTCCCTCCTATTCATGTCACTGATACTATCCAGCAACCAAATAAGCCTGCAAATCCTACTGAAATCCTCCTGGATCACCACCACTAATCGCTTACCATTGACGTGACCGCCCTATTACCATTCCAGATAATAATGTTGAAGAGTTGGATGAGGTACCTGATGACTCACACGTTGCTCCATCCTCTGCACCTATCACAATTTCATCTCATGATAGTCCACCCTTGGCTGTCAAAAAATGTATTCGTTCCACACGAAATCAATGTTCAAACTATAATTGTTTGAGTTATCATCGTATTTCTTCTTCCCATTATGCCTTTATGTCGTATTTGTCATCCGTAACTATTCCTAAAACTGTAGGTGAGGCTTTGTTCCATCCTGGGTGGCGTCAGACAATGATGGATGAAATGGCTGCTCTTGACTCCAATAACACTTGGGAGTTGGCTCATCTACGACTTGGTAAATCAGCAATTGGTTATCGTTGGATTTACACATTTAAAGTTGGTCCCAATGGAAATTGATCGTCTCAAAGCTCGTCTTGTGGCCAAGGGATAAACTCAAATTTTTGGTCTGGACTATAATGACACTTTTTCACCAGTGGCCAATATGTCTTCTGTTCGCCTTATATTGTCTATGGCTGATGTACATCAGTTGTCATTGCATCAATTAGATATAAAAAATGCATTTCTTCATGGAGAATTACAGGATTACAGGAATTGTTTACATGGAGCAACCACCCTGATTTGTTGTTCAAGGGAATTAAAAAAAAGACATGGTGTGTCGTCTAAAACGTGTCATCTATGGTCTAAAGCAATCTCATCGTGCTTGTTTTGGACGCTTTCGTGATGTTATCCAAAAATATGGAATGGTTCTTAGTGAGGCTGACCGCTCGGTGTTCTATAATCATTCTCCATTGGTAACATTTTTCTTGAAGGAATTGTTTAGTTAAAAAGAACTTCTCTTTTAGTCATTTTCAGACTATAGATTTGGGTAAGCTTCATTACTTCTTGGGCATTGAAGTTGTCCAATCTAAAGATGGTTTTGTTAATTGCCAACTGAAATATGCCTTGGATATTAGTAAATTTTTGGACTCTCCTTGTAACGCTCATTGGAATGCAGCAATTCACATTTTTAAATACTATCAAAGGAGCACCAAGCCAGACCGAAGCTGGAGAAGGAGATGACGGCTGATAAGGACCATAACACGTTGGGCGACGAACGAACCATTATGGGAGGCGTTGGATTGACTTTCAAAACTAAGAAAGAGGAGATTCAATGGCTGGAGGGATGTGTAGTTGGGACTCTTCATGACTCTCAGAAATTGGTCGAGGCTCAACAAGAACTCAGCCTTAATGGATTTGTCAATTCAAGGATCATTCCCATGGGAGGACAATCTGTGCTGATATACGATGAGAACAGACCCAAGTTGCAAGAGTTATTCAACGACGACAAAGAGTGGATGGGACAATGGTTCAGTGAGATCAATTATTGGAACAAAGACTAAGATGTTCATTAATTTGGTGACACATGTTGACATTGATGGGACGATTTACTCAATCAGAATGATGGAGAAGGTGCCTAATCTAGCAGAGCTGAAATCTAACATTTCCGTTCAATTGGAGTCGCCTCCGGCTTCACCATTCTCAGACTCTAACTACTCCGATAAATCAGTACCTCAGACAATATTGGAGGAAGTCAAAGTTCAACAGGAGGATTATCAAGTCAACCTCACCAAATTAGGGGGTTCGGCTCAGGCCACTAAGGAGGTTGTTCACTTTGTCGAGGATGAGGAACCAAATGAGGAAACTCATCATACTCCGACCACGGAGGAACAGTTCCTCCGAACCTATCAGCGAAGAAGGAGATCTGAAGGCAAAAAGAATGTGATTCAAGAAGTTAGCAAAAGTTTGCATAACACTACAACCACGGAGGAGGACTGCTATGCCAAAGCAATTGAGCTTTGGACGATTGGCCAAAATTTGTGGATTATGGGGCATGGAAATGATGAAGAGATAATTCAATATCTTATGAACATGGAAAGAGAAAACGAGATGGCAATCCAAAAGAAGAGGAATGTTAATGAGGATTTAGGGGACGTCAATGTGAACCAATGATTATAGTAAGCTTCAATATCAGAGGTATAGGGGGAAGGGTGAAAAAAAGAGAACTGCGGGAGTTGGTGCATAAAGAAAAGGTGGATTTCTTATGCTTACAAGAGACTAAAAAGGATTTCATCCATAAGGACTTATGCAAAACAATTTGGGGGGAGATAATTTCGATTGGGCGTACAAAGGCGCACTGGGGAACGCAGGAGGACTTCTCAGTTTGTGGAATGCGGAAGTTTTTTGCATGGACAATTGTTGGGGAGAGGATGGTATTCTTGGAGTAGAAGGGTATTGGGGGACAAAACGAATCAAGTGCAACATCATCAATGTGTATTCGACAGGGGACTTGGGTTCGAAAAGAGATGTGTGGAATACACTAGCAGCAAGACTGGAACAGAATCAGAATGGATATTGGTGTATATGTGGTGATTTTAATGCGGTAAGACTTCCTCATGAGAGGAGGGGTCGATCTTCTGATCAGTACATTAATGAAATGAGAGGTTTCGATTCATTCATCAGGAACTCGAAACTGTTAGACTTACCACTGGTCGGGAGGAAGTATAGACCAGATGGCTCATATGTCAGTCGATTGGACAGGTTTCTCCTATCTGCTCCTTGGATGCAGGAATGGCAGAACCTGACACAATGGGGTTTGAAAAGAACTGTATCTGATCACTGTGCAATCATATTGAAGAATCATCAACCAGACTGGAGGCCTAAACCTTTCAGATGTTTAGATCCATGGTTACAACACAGAGATTTCAGAGATTTTGTGGAGAATGAATGGAATAGCTGTAACATTTCAGGCTGGGGGAGCTTTGTTTTAAAGGAAAAATTCAAATGCCTAAAGAATAGCCTCAAAAGATGGAATAAGGAGGTCTTTGGCGGTATTGAAGCCAATATTGGAACATCAAAGGACTTGATGCATGAATGGGATAGACTGGCAGAGTCTAGAGAGTTGTCTGAGGACGAGAACCGAGCCAGGCAACTCGAGGCAGTCAATTTGCAGAATCAATTGGTGATGAAAGACACATTGTTACATCAAAAATCGAGACTTAAATGGATAAGAGAGGGTGATGTGAATTCAAGCTTTTTTCATAAGGTGATCAATCGAAAGAGGAAAAATTCGGAAATCGTGGGTTTGTATTTTGATGGACTATGGATTGATGATGTTCAGGGAGTCAAGGACGGGGTCCGTCGTTATTTCTCTAATCAGTTTAAACAGGACAATTGGATGAGGCCAACGTTGCAAGGTATACAATTCGGACAGCTGACAGAATTAGAAAATGAATCATTGATAGCATGTTTTTCAGAAGCTGAGATTCGTCAAGCGGTATAGGATTGTGAGAGTTCAAAGAGTCCGGGACCTGATGGATTTAATTTCAGGTTTATCAAACATTTTGGGAACACTTCAAAGCGGACTTCATCAGATTTTTTGAGGAGTTTCATAGGAATGGAAGAATAATCAAAGGAGGCAATCCATCTTTTATTGTTATTCTCCCTAAGAAGAACAATCCGATTAGAATTGAAGAGTTCCGACCGATTGCACTCACTGGGTGTATTTACAAAGTTTTATCAAAGGTCCTAGCTCACAGACTGAGAAAAGTTATTGACAGAATTATTTCTCCATCTCAGATAGCTTTTATTGGCAGTCGACATATTCGTTAATGATCCGGTGATCGTTAACGAATTGATTGATGAATACAGAACAAATCGGAGAAAAGGTATGATTTTCAAAGTGGACTTCGCAAAAGCATATGATTCAGTCAACTGGAAGTTCTTAGATCATGTCATGGGGTTAATGAATTTTGATAACAATTGGAGAAGGTGGATCATGGAATGTGTTACAAGTGCACAAGCATCTGTTTTGATTAACGGCAGCCCAACACAGGAATTTCCGCTCCACAGAGGATTAAGACAAGGAAATCCACTGTCTCCTTTTCTTTTTGTCATTGTGGCGGAGGCTTTAAGCAGAATGATTGATAAGGCAGTTCATATTGACTTACTTTCGCCATTATGGATAGGGGAGGATGAGGTCAAGATCTCACACTTACAATTTGCGGATGACACGTTGCTGATGGCCGAAGCGACAGTTCAAAATGCTATCACATTCAAAGCTATCTTGAGCAATTTTGAGATGCTATCGGGGCTGAAAATAAACTTTCATAAGAGCAGTCTTTTCGGGTTGAATCTGGAACAGTCAAGGGTGGAGGAACTGGCAGCTTTGTTGAATTGTAACGTGGGGGCCATCCCGTTCAAATATTTGGGTCTTCCGATTGGTGGTAATCAAACTCGCAAACGTTTGTGGGAACCGGTCATTGAGAAATTTCGGAAAAGACTGTCAGTTTGGGATGATAAGAGTGTGTTCTTTGGTGGTCGTTTAATCTTGCTCAATGCCGTGTTGACTTCCTTACCGATCTTCTTTTTCTCCTATTACCGTGCTCCAAAAACCGTGTTATCAAAATTGCGATCCATGCAAATTGATTTTCTTTGGGGGGGTGGGGAGAGTGGCCGGAAAGTAGCTTGGGTTAAATGGGATGACGTTTGCAAAACAAAAACTAATGGAGGGCTGGGGGTTCGAAACCTAGAATCTTTCAATAAAGCTTTATTGGGAAAATGGGGTTGGGAAATGCTGAACAATGGGAATACGCTGTGGGGTAGAGTAATTAGGTCTAAAAATGGGATTAGTGGTCAGAACTTATTAAATCAAAGGGCTTCTCGGGGTAGGAGAAAGGCTTCGATATGGTGGGGAGATATATTGAAATACTCAGTTCATGACACGTCGGGTTGGTTCACTGGGGGGTTGAGGAAACAATTAGGGAATGGTATGGGGACTAAATTTTGGAAAGAGGTTTGGGTAGGTCACGAGAGCTTACTAGATAGGTTCCCAAGATTGGCATTAATAGCAAGAGATAGGGATGTTTTAGTGGGAGATATGAGAGAGTGGATAGGGGGTTCATGGGTGTGGAAATGGGATTGGAGACAAGATCTATTTGATTGGGAGGATTCTTTATTGCTTGCTCTTTTATCTTTTTTGGACAGGTTGCAGCCACAATCGGAGGGAGAAGATTTCTGGACTTGGACAGCGGACGAGTCTAAAATTTATACGGTGCGATCGGCTTATGCACGCATACAAGAAGAATTAGGTGCGGAAGGGAACACGGCGACGATTTACAAGTCAATATGGAGGACGTGTGCACCAACAAAAGTGGCGCGTTCACGTGGAGGGTGATCAGAGACAGGATTCCGACTATAACGAATCTCCGTCGAAGAAATATTTTTGCTGGTTCGGATTCGGAAGAATGTGTTCTTTGTAAAGAAACTCAAGAGACCACACAACATGTGTTGTTCCTTTGTCCGGAATCTTATAAGTTGTGGATGAAATGCTGTCAATGGCTGGGAATCTCAACAGTTCTCTCGGCGGACCCCGCGGACCGTTTATTGCAACACAAGGGACTGTGGAAGCATGCTAAGGGACAGAAGGAGTGGATGACTATTTGGGAAGCAATCATTTGGACCATTTGGCTGCTGCGCAATAATCTTATTTTCAGAGGAGCTGACGATATCAAGGGAGATTTGCTAGAATTAATCATTTTTAGATCATGGTTTTGGATTAGTAATAGAGGACATCATAGATTGGGGAACTCGTTTTGGGATTGGCGGCATGAGCCTATAATTTGTTTGTTAGCTCTTCGTAGTACTGGTCAAGGATAGGCTTCGTACGAGTGCAATGTGGTTATGTTTTTAGTTGTTTTGTATGACTCTTTTAGTACCTCTGGTACTTATTTATATTTTATTACGATTTGCCTGAAAAAAAAAAAAAAAGGATTGTTATATGTTGATAGAGGAAATATGCAAGTAATTGGATATGCTGATGCAGATTGGGCAATATCGCCTATTGATCGTCGCTCTAGGTATGGAAACTTAGTATATTGAAAGAGTAAAAAACAAGATGTGGTTGCGAGATCTAGCTGAGCCTGAATATCGAGCTATGGCTATGGCTATGGCTATGGCTACATGTGAATTAATATGGCTTGAACAATTGCTCAGTGAAACACATATGGGGAATCAATATCTTATGCAGTTAGTTTTCGATAATCAAGCAACACTCCATACTACTTCAAATCCAGTTTTTCATGAAAGGCCTAAGCACATTGAAGTTGATTGTCACTTTGTGAGAGAAAAATTGGCTTCCAAAGTTATTGAGACACAATTTGTTAAGTCAAATGATCAATTAACATATTTCCTCACTAAATCACTTAGAGGTCCTCAAATAAGATATATATGTGGCAAGCTTAGAGCTTATCTATATGCTCCAGCTTGAGTGGAAGTGTTGAATACATTGTAAATGTGTCTAGATACATTAACTTAATTATAGTAGATTGATTCTAGGACCTAGATTGATTATAGTAGATTAGCAGAATTATAGTGCTTAGATCCTAATTACAGTAGCTTGATTCTAGGACCTAGATTGATTATATTCTTGTGTATATATAGGGCCATTGTATCCATTAGTCAATGGAATGAAATATATGATTTACCATCAATATTTTTCTGTCTTCTTCACACGTTTACAGCATCCATGGTTGATGATGCTGTCTAAATCTTACTCTACCCATTGTCGTGTTGCTGCGATTTGTGTGAAAGTAAATTGGTCATATGGTTTTTGCCATCTACTGTCTACATTAATTTGAGGCAGATTTTCTCCATGAGACGAGCTTCATTAGAAGTTCATGTCTTTCTTTATCTCACAGATGTTCTTTTAATTTCTTGGCCATAGATCTGATGATAGTTTTACACAATTTTATAATTGATTTGATTTTAAATTTTTCCTTGACTTGTTGGCTGCCTCGTATGCAACTTTGGAAAATGCGTCATGGTTGCAGATAAATGACCGCTATGAATTTCCGTTGGAACTTGATCTTGATAGAGATAATGGAAAGTATTTGTCTCCAGATGCAGATAGGAGCATACGAAACCTCTACATGCTTCATAGGTGGTTGTCCTCCTTTGCGTATTACCTATCTACTATCTTTATATATGTTCTCAACCTTTTAGCTCTCTTTTCTTGTGGGTATCAATCACAATCACCAATTAATACGAGACAAAAATTATGAATTGGATGATTGATGTGCATGAACAGAAGCATGATGCCTCAGTTTTTCATTTCTCATCTTTGCTGCCTGTAAATTTTTCTTGTTTATTGGCAATGCCAACTTGAATTCGGGTTTGGAGTTATTGGATAATGGCCTCCATTGCCTGGTCCATTTTACACTTTCGGTATAGATGATTCATGGTAGTCAGAATGTTAAACTTTGTATGCAGTGATTTATAGCTATTCTTCTATTCAATGGCCAGATCTGGTAAACTTTTTGGGGCAGCCTTGTAGAGTAGTATACGCTAAGTGTGTTGGTAACTGCTTGCCCAACCTTGGTGTTGCATCTCTATATTCGAGTTTCAACAATTGTGAGTATTGTATATCATTTTATTTTGGAGTGAAAATTATAGAGAAAATAGTTGATAACTTGATTGGTAGAGCATAAAATTGTCTTATGATCTTATTACTGATCTTTGAAAATGAAATGGCTTTTGTGTGAGACTAGGCCCTGACAAGGTGAGTCCATGAGATTAACTGCTAAATTAGGTGATCAGGTGATTGGATTCTGAACTTGGCCTTTCTTACCTTTTCTTCTCACTTCTTTCCTTCCAACAGTGTGTTGGTTCACAGCGGTGGAGTGCATGGTGGACATTATCATGCTTTCATGAGGCCGACACTCTCTGATCAATGGTACCTCACATGCTTGTGAAGAATTTGCCTACCCCACCCTACCCCTGCGCAAAAATGCACACATCCACTTTCCCAGTTTCATTAATTGTATCAGCACAACAGAGATGCAATTTTTGTGATTCATCCACCGGTTCACTTTGTTTAAGTTGTTTGATGACTGACACACACACACACTGTAAATGATAGTGTTGTCAGGCTTATTTAGAACTATACTGAGTCTTGGTGGTGATTATCTTTATAGGTACAAATTTGATGATGAGAGGGTCACCAAGGAAGATGTGAGGAAAGCATTGGAGGAGCAATATGGTGGTGAGGAAGAGGTGACATTTCTGCCTCTTGATTTCAACCTCTTTGTTCTCCCTTTTTGTTGTGTTGCTTATCTTCACTTTATCCTCTAGTTGCCACAGGCAAATCCTGGATACAACAACACTCCATTCAAATTTACAAAATACTCAAATGCATACATGCTGGTGTATGTACGGGTGAGTGACAAGGATAAAATAATTTGCGATGTGGATGAAAAGGATATCGCTGAACATCTTCAGGTAATTTTTGCTTTCGTAACACGTACTTGTCTCAATCTTATCAATGTTTTTCCTAGAATTTTATGATTGAACATGACATACTGTGCTTGCCCAGATAAGGCTTAAAAAAGAACAAGAAGAAAAGGAGGATAAGAGAAGATATAAAGCACAGGCTCACCTTTATACTATTATCAAGGTTATTATTTCATTCTAAGGTAAACTTTATTGTGTCATTTCTTGGGATGGTTGTTAAAGGAATTTATTTGTTTTTGCAGGTTGCTCGTGATGAGGATTTTAAAGAACAGATAGGAAAGGATATATTTTTTGATCTTGTTGATCATGATAAAGTCCGTAGTTTTCGAATTCAGAAACAAACGTCGTTTAACCTTTTCAAGGTACCTTTTTCTCATGTTCAACATATTGAATAGTTTATGAGTGTGATTTATTTCTTTTAGAACTATAGACAATGAATGTTTAGGGGCAATACAAGCTTGTAGATTTTCTATATAGTATTTAGGATATATAATTGCACTCTTATTTTCACTAAAACCTTGAGGGAGTTGTCTTAAAAAGATTACATAAACTGAGGCGAGGTCAGACATAAGGGTTAGTACCTCCATAATTTGAAAATATAGATGACCATATCAAGCTTCAGTTGAGCGAAGGAGAATTTCACTGCATTTTAGAATGCAAGGGGTCATATATACATTTTGTTGGGGGATGCTAATTATCTATTAGCTCATGAAGATATGGGAAAAGAAAACATCATTCTATCATGTCCGTGCCATTCTATAATGATCTTTCATGCATTTTGACATCTTTGTTCGGTGGCACTCCTTGGCAAAGCTAACCACAACTAGCGAATAGAGTCTATAACTTCTTCTAGGAATTTTGCAGCTTCAGTTCTCAACCTGTTATATGTTTCCTGACAAGGCTTCAATAGTTTTTATGGCCCTGAAATGACACTGCCGGTGTATTAATTGCTTGTTAATACTTCCTACTTTTATTTCCTATAACTACGTTACTGGTGTCAATATTATATTATTTAATAGAACAAGTTGAAGCATCTGTCTCATTTTTTCGTGTTCTCGTGCAATGCTAACTAATGATCTGATGTGTTGTTGAAGGAGGAGGTTGCTAAAGAATTTGGTATACCAGTTCAATTCCAGCGCTTTTGGATTTGGGCCAAAAGACAGAACCATACTTATCGGCCAAACAGGCCATTGACGCCGCAGGAGGAGGCTCAAACTGTAAATATCAATACATTCACTTTTCCATTACCTATTAATACAATCACAGGAAAAATCCTTTCTGAGAATTCAGTGTGCCAATATATTTAGTTGAACAATTGCTGCATTACTTTAGATTGTGAGATACTGTATGATATAATCAAGCAAAAATAATACACATTGACCAGTGACTAATGTGTAGGAGTCGAGTGAGGGCAAATGGTTCTCCTACTATCAGTCCAACTTGCGAGTTTTGCTAAAAAATTAACCATTCATGGTTATAAGTGAATTGCCCAAAATTTGTCTTGGCTGACATTATTAGGAGTGGATAGCATGAACCTTGCAAGAGTTTTAATTCAAAACTTCTTCGGTGAAATTTGAGAGGCAGAATCAAACTTTACTGGTTGTGGTTTTCTCCTTGTGCATGATGGGTGGAGCTCTAAATATCCCAACTATTGCTGTTAGATATATCTGAGTAACTATCAGAACAAGCCAAAATCTGACCACCATAAAGGAGCTTAATCAAAGTTCTTGAATTTTGGCATGTCAATGGTATTTTTCTTAACGATCATTCGTGGAACATAGAACATGATAGTGCTGAATATGTTGATGGTGAGGGTTGGATTGATTGATTCCTTATGGGGAAACAAAAAATTACCAGAACTGCTTTTTCACCAGTTAAGCTGAAAGACATGATTTGTGATTAAACTTCTTAGTTGAAATACCTTATTTAGATGATTAGCATGTAACTTGAGGAGGAGAAGGGTTAATGGGCTGGCTTGATGATTTAAAGGCTTAGTTGTTGTTGAGTGATTGGTTCATAAAGTGAGAATTCCTTTCAGATTTGTTCCTTTTTGAGAAGTCACTTTTTCATATGATCCACCTTAGTATTTGTAATAGAAGGGGGAATTTGGCAAGCTCCATTACCGAAGGCATCAAACTCTATCAGCCACCATTGGGCTGCCTAAAAATGTCAACACCAAATTATCCACCCTGTTAATACTTATAATCACAAACTTATGTGGCAAGCTATCCTCTTCCTGCTTTTGGCTGTCTCTTAATCCACAAATTGCTCAATTTCCAAATTATAGTTCATCAATAATCCAATTTTCTATTTTCAGTGCCTTCTGGCTTCTGTGTATGCAAAAATGCAGCCTACGATCTCTCCCTGTCTCTCGCCATAATTAATCAAGGAGATATCACATGAATATATGTGGTGGCATGAAAAGCATTATGCAAGTCTCCGCACTTTGAAAAGTCCAGTTTCAGCTTTTAGATTTTGATGGTTTGTGCTTCTTGTTCAACTATTCCTCATATTTGCTTCTTGTTCAACTATTCCTCATATGCACATGGATGCCATCACTGCCTTGATTCATGATGCGATACTTGTCGAAGATTATTTGTATTACTGAATTATATTTAATTTTACCGTGTTTCATCTATTTCTGTGAGACTAACACTTTTGATAGACACCTCATTCTACTTTTTCTTTGTTAATTCTCTAAAAAATTTATTCAGCCTTTTTAAAATTATGTGTGCAGGTTGGAGCATTGAAGGAAGTTTCCAACAAGGCTCACAATGCAGAGTTGAAGTTGTTTTTGGAAATAGAGCATGGATTGGTATTTTTAAACCACATTTTATGACCTTGTTTGCTGGCATTTGAATGTGAATGTTGAAGGAATAATTATGATTCCTATTTTACCTGCATTTCCTTTGATGAATTATAGGATTTACATCCTCTTCCTCCACCAGAAAAAAGTAAGGATGACATACTGCTATTCTTCAAACTTTATGACCCTGAAAAGGAAGAGCTTAGGTATTTTCTGAATGTATTTATCGATTGACATTTCTTTTAATTGTGGGTACCAAGTTAATAGTTGATGATTTGCAATTTACAGGTATGTTGGGAGATTTTTTGTGAAAAGCTATGGCAAACCAATTGAGATCCTAGCAAAACTAAAGGAATTGGCTGGGTTTGCTCCTGATGTAGAGATAGAACTTTTTGAGGTATTTCTGGTCGACGGTCGTTATGTTACAGCATGCGTTTGGACTTGCTCTATTTACTGTCTTTGGTCATATGCGCTTTGCCTTTGTTATTTAAGAGCGTTGAATTACACTGCACAACTAATGCCGTGGTTTGCAATGTTAATAGGAAATTAAGTACGAGCCATCTGTTATGTGTGAACGCCTTGATAAACGAGCTTCATTTCGGTTTAGTCAGGTATTTTATGTTTATTTTTAGTTTTATTATTCAATTGGGTTCCCTTTTTCATTATTATTATTACTTTTGTATTATTATTGTTGTTATTTTCTTATTCTTTTTTCCTCCATCTCTCCTCCCTAGATTGAAGATGGGGACGTTATTTGCTTCCAAAAACGACCTCTGTCTGAAAGTCAGGAGAACATCAGATTTCCTGAAGTTACATTGTTTTTGGAATATGTGAAGAATCGCCAGGTTGATATTTTACATTTCAGATGAAAAATAATAATTGATTGCTACACACGGGATGTCACAATTTCTGCGTGTTAAATTGTCATTCTGTTCTGTGCTAAGTCTTTCTTTGTTATGAAGACTTTTCGTTGTTTGGCTGAAAAGCTTCTTCCTGCCCCCTTCCCTTTCTAAAAGAAGTCCTTTTCTCAATCTATTCTCTATAGTTGACACTATGTTACTTATTTTTCTCAATTATATGTTGTTCTGCAGGTTGTGCATTTTCGAGCTTTGGAGAGACCAAAGGAAGATGATTTTTCTCTGGATTTGTAAGTTTTTTGATACCATAGTATTGACGGTTGAGACTGCAATTTTACAGTAATATTTTTATTTTTGCGTTGGAAGCTTCAGATAAAATCATTTCCATGTTTGGCTTAAATCCACAGAGCAAAGAATCACACTTATGATGATGTTGTGGAAAGAGTGTCCAAGCACCTTGGCTTGGATGACCCATCTAAAATTAGGCTTACTCCTCATAATTGCTACTCTCAGCAACCAAAACCCAATCCTATCAAATATAGATCAGTGGACCATTTGTTAGACATGCTGGTCCACTACAATCAGGTAGCTCTGCCATAAACTGTACTGCCTTCTTTTATTTTTTTTGTATTTTGTATTTTTTTCTTTGTTATTGCTAATGGATTAATGGTATTATTTTATTTCTTTTCATAGATCTCTGATATTCTCTATTATGAAGTGCTGGACATCCCTCTTCCAGAATTGCAATGTCTTAAAACTCTGAAAGTTGCCTTTCATTATGCAACAAAGGATGAGGTGCTACTATTGCTCTGTTCCTCACTGATTATGCCATTTGCCTGCTCAAGGGTTATAAAATCATTAACTTTACCACATTGTCTTTTTCAGGCTATAACTCTCAATATTAGATTGCCAAAACAAAGCACTGTTGCAGACGTTCTTAACGAGATTAAAACAAAGGTTAGCTTGTCAAAGATTGCCCTCGCATAATATTTTTTTCTGTAGCAGAATGACCTTGACAAGGTCTCACTTATGCGTTCAATCATAGGTCGAATTGTCTCATCCAAGTGCTGAGCTTAGGTTGCTTGAAGTTTTCTATCACAAGATTTACAAGGTAATTTCTCTACCCTGACATTATTTCTTTCTGGATATGTTGTCAATTGTTGGCTTTTGTGTCGTCTGCAAAGACTTGCTTTGGAAAATTTGTTAATTTTACCATGGACATGTCAAGATTTTGTAAAGAATTCGACAGTAAATTTTGGCAACCGATCTGACATTTGCACTATTTCTGAATACTACAAAATTCTCCTTGATTTGCATGTCATGAATCATTATTACAGTCACTGATGTTTTCGGAATTTTTGATATTGCGTTGATCTTATTATTTATAGAGCATTCTATATATTTTTAATGTACTCAGGGTTCCGCTTTCTTAATTTTGCAGATCTTTCCTATCAACGAGAAAATTGAGAATATAAATGACCAGTACTGGACGTTGCGTGCTGAGGAGGTGAATTCACTTCTCAAAATCTTTAGTTGTTTTCGCATTTTATTTGTGCTGTTGCCTGTTTGAATTCTCTTTTTGACTTTTAAAATTGAAGCTTAGCCTGCTACATTATAGATGGTTTACTCGCAGTTATTAGCAGATGAATTATGAACAATGTCTAATGAATTGTAGGAACACACAAGCGCAACTCTTTTGACCTACCATGTTGTGTAGTTGGAGATGAATTATATTTCTCATTTGCAGTTTCTCCAACTTTGAAGGAAGACTGACATCGCGTATTATTTTTTGTCTATTTATATGGCTTATACAATAACAACTACTACCACTACTACTTCTAAGTTTTTAATCTCAATTGATTGGGTAGTCTACATGAACCATATAAGAAAGCAAGTCGGATAACGCACTGTGTCATTCTCCTCCAAGTGCTTCTATCGGTCGTTGTTCCATTTTGACTCCAAATCTTTGTGTATAACTTCGAGCCATGCCTTTTTCGGTCGTCCCATTGCTCTCGTGCAAGGGCCTAAAGCCATGGACTCTACTCGACCTACAGGTGCATTACTGGGCTTACGTCGTACGTGTTCAAACCAGCGAAACGACTTTTTTGCATCTTATCTTCAATACGAGCTAAACCTACTTCAGCTCGAATGTCTTCATTCCTTATTTTATTTCTTCTGGTCTTATCACACATCTAACTGAGCATACACATCTCTGTCACACTCATCTTTTGAACGTGATTCCTCTTTGGTGCCCAACATACCGTCTCATACAACATTGCATGCCTGATGACAGTTCTATAAAACTTCCCTTTCAATGTCAGCGCGATATTACGATCGCATAGAACTCTGGTAACGTTTCCAACCAGCTTGCATGTATTCTATGGTTAACATCGCTATCAATCTCTCCATCTTTTTGGATAACAGAACCTAGGTATCGGAACTTGGTACTCATTGATACCTCTTGGCTGTCGAGTGTTAAAATATCAGGATCCCGAGATGTACGGCCATTAAATTGCACTCCATATATTCTGTTTTTGACCTACTTAATCTAAAATCCCTTGATTCCAAGGTCTCTGTCCATAACTCCAATTTAGCATTAACTCATGTCCTGGTCTCAGCGATTAAACACAACACAGTCATCGAAAAGCATGGTCCAAGGTAATTCAGTCTTTATATCTTTCGTGATCTCATCGATCACTAAGGAAAACAAGAAATGACTCAATGCAGACCCTTGGTGCAATTCAATAGTGATCGAGAACTCATTTGTCACCCTACTGCACACTCTAACATTGGATGCTACTTCGTCATAAATTCTATTTATATGGCTTATAATTCCTATTTTTGTTCTATGTCAGATTCCAGAAGAAGAGAAGAACCTTGGGCCCAATGACCGTCTGATCCATGTTTACCATATTACAAAGGAGAGTGCCCAGAATCAAGTGGTACTGAAGCACTCGCTCGAACCTGTAACATATATTGTTGTTTGGTAGTTTCTAGATAGAGTCATTGTTCTCTGACAATAACTATCTTTATTGATGCTCATGTGCATCATTCTTATGTATGGATGTAGATATTGAACTGTTCAACTATTTAATCAATTGCTTGCATTTTATGGAACAGCAAGTCACGAATTTTGGGGAACCCTTCTTTCTTGTCATACACGAAGGTGAAATGTTACAAGATGTTAAAGTAAGAATTCAAAAGAGGTTGCAGGTTCCAGATGAAGAGTTTTCCAAGGTGCCCAATTTTTCACTACGACATGGATACATGTTTAACAACTGTATTTGCCAGAACTTCCCTTTTTTTTTTTTTTTTTGAGAATGAGTTCCCTTGGTTTTTTTAATTGCTATAGTACTATTTCTGATCACGGGGTTTCTTCTTTCAGTGGAAGTTTGCCTTCTTGTCACTGGGACGCCCAGAATATCTCGAGGATTCTGACATTGTATCCAGTCGTTTTCAGGTAAATTTCCTATCCAAATTGTTTATCGGTAGATTATCAGTATTGTTTTGCTGTTGCATTATTCGACTTTTTTCCTGGATGATAAATCAAGACTAATAAGTTTCATATTTCTCTTTTCCAGAGAAGAGATATTTATGGTGCTTGGGAGCAGTACCTAGGGTTAGAGCACTCAGATACTTCTCCTAAAAGGACTTATGCTGCGAGCCAGGTAATTTCGTCGGATTGCTATTTCTTACAGGTGTTCTATTATTGTCACTTACCTTCCATTTGATGGTGCAAGGCTATACACAAGAATTAGAAACCTCATTTGTTCGTTACTGAATTATCTTTGACTTTCGAACTGAATCCCACGTTTTCTCATTGTGATATTATTAAACTGTAATATATTAGCCAGATTATGATCTGAAGCTTATAACGTATTGTACCCTTTTTACCATCACAGAACCGGCATACATTCGAGAAACCTGTGAAAATATACAATTAAGTGGGAAATATACCTGAAAATATGCTTAAGGCTGAAATCTTAAAAGTGTGGACATTCAATGTGGAGGAAACAAGCAGAAAGATGCATGATGTCTGTTCCCTCCTGTCCATCTCTCAAAGAAACCAAGGGTCGTTTTCAGTACTGTTTTGTCTCTCAACTTGAATGAGATGAAGGACCTTCACTCTTTGATGTATTTTGATTCTTTTGTGATGGGCAGACATTATAGTGCTTCTCTTATCATCCAATTTTAACATTGGTTGAAGTAGTTTCCCTTGTAATTTTGGTTGCTCATTATTAGATTTTTGATTGATGGGGTTGTATAGTTGTTGTAGTTAGGACTTCATTTAGTGGTTTTTCCTTGGAGTTCTAAATCCGTTTGTTTTGATTGTATTTCATGTTTTATAGGGGACAGTATATGTAAAAGAGACAGTTATGTTGCAAATAGAGAGTATAAAAAGTAGACCCTTTAATGCTTTGATATTTATCTGCACGTTGTCATCTTTATGTACATAGATATCCAATTTCCCTGGAAAAACTGATGAGGTATCTCTAAAGAATTGCCTGTTGCTAATCAAGGCAGAAACAAAGTTTCAAGGCACAAACAAATTTGATAGGACTATGTCGAGGGATTTAAACTGTACGTTATTAGATTCAATAAAATATATTTAGGTTTTTACATAGAATATACGTCTCTTGGTAAAGTATAAGTTGAACTTCACAAGGAAAAAGAATGGGAAGATTTAAGAAAATAAAAAATTTCTTGGAGCCTCAATTTGAGAAGTGATTTTATGTTCTTAATTCATTTTTTTTTTTTGGTATTATATTTACCCTTTTAAAACAAATTAACCTCCCTTTGAAACCTCAATTTGAAAATTACTTCTTTTTATGTTATTTATTTTTACTCTTTCATCCTTCTAAAATAATTTTAGGAGACGAATAACTTGTCTTTCTGGTTGCCACTATGACTCCCTCTTCTCCGCTATCAAACAGAAAATCGATAAAAGAACTTCAAAAAACTCCACGTCTATGAGCATTTAAGAGAGAGCGTCGATGTTTCTTTCGCCAAACCTGCTCTGCCACCACAGGAGGATGTCGAGGGTTTTGGACTAAATAAGAAGGCGTCGACGCTGCCGAAATGAGTAGTAGAAGATGAGATGGAGAATTTTATGCAGTGTGAGAATTTTGATATAAAAATTTTGTGAAGACAAAGGAGAAGGGAGGAAGAATAGTAGGAAGGTGGGAAACCATGAAGCTGGGAGGGAAAAATTAGGATTTTGGGTTAGTTTAGTTGAGTTATATGAGACCGGGCAATTTTGGTAAATTTAATATTAGGATTCTAATGATGATTAATTTTAAAGGTTAAAGTAAGTTAGATAAAAAATAAAGAAGAAATGAGAAAGTATATTGCATATCTAATTGTCCCAAACAAAAGGCTCAAAAGAACATAATATTAATTATTAGGAAATAATATATGTAGAATGAAGCTTACATAGTATATAGAATATGTAGTTACATCCTAAGAAACAAGGCGCCTGTAGCTCAGTGGATAGAGCGTCTGTTTCCTAAGCAGAAAGTCGTAGGTTCGACCCCTACCTGGCGCGTCTGATGCTCAATATTCCTTTTGTTATTTATTCATTTTTAGATTATAATCTCCTTGGTTTTTTATCAGGTTTTCATAAGTGGGGAGGTCTTATAGTTGTTGAAAGTCATTTACGCAAGGTATATTAAATTTTATTTTCAAACACCATACATATATATATATATGGTGTTTGATGCTACCCCTAATGACATTGCGATAGGCAACCAACCAACCGAAAACATAGATCACTTGATTTGATGGTATGTTTTGTAACTTAGGATATATAAATATTAGCTATATCCATAAAATGTTACACGCATGCATATTCCTATGATGCAGTTGTATCAATCTCTTATCTTTACATGCACATTTCAGGAATCCATGTAAAAGCAAAATCGCTCAGAAACAGATGTTACACACTTAGGTTTCATGGTTCGAATTATAATTTCTTCTCTCTCCTATTTCATTTTTTTAATTTATTTAGTTGTATATGAAGAGAGTGACAAATATATTATATCAACACGTTGAGATATCTTTTAGACTCTCCGTCGTACTTTAAATAAAAGCAAAGATGGCAAAGTGAAATATATTTCATCTCTAGGACAAAGAGGCCAAGACATTTAATGCCACCTCTTCTCCTATCCATGTCCTACACATGTAGTTTGAAATCAGTATAGAATCCAACGAAGCAATCAATCAATGTAAAATTGATCCAAACTTAAAGTATTGATCCGTTCCTTTGCAGAATCTTTGCTAACAATAACTTGAAAATTGGATGTAGTTAGTATAGATGATTCGTCGTCCCAAAACACTACTATATTGTAAAGATAAAGGAACTTTTACATCAAGTAACTTCTTGATTATTACCCCATTGTTTTTCACCTTTGAAAGCTTGGGTTGGATAATTTACAAACTACAAATGACGGGTTTGACTTAAAGTTGTGAAACCAGTCCATGTATTTTGTTTGAATATCATAGGACCATCAGAAGGAAGGGAATGCACTGAGCTTGGGAAAAGGCACACATCACAATTTAGATAAGTAACTTCATGACTATTTCATCAAACTACTGTGGGAGCCAGAACTCCAAAAGCACAACCATGCATTTAAAACAATATTTTGAATGTGAACAGCTGCATTTTGATGCCCAATATTCCTGATGAGTAAAAGTGATGACGTCAAATTGAAAGGTAAGACAACTTTTACCATTAACAAATGTCATTGCAGGAGCTGGTAGTAATGTCGTCAAACCGTTGATTCTCCGGGACATTTCCAATAGGTAGCCAAGGAGGTGGAGGCAGAAAGCGAACTCTAGTTGTCCCATATGAAGCGTTAATTAAGTCATCCAAAGGCATGCAGAATACTTGAAGATTCCAAATTCATGCATGCAGGAAACAGTGAGGTTCGCAAACACATTCAATAGCGTGCAACAGCTTTCTACGGGGACCAACGACATCCGCACCCATATCTTCAAGCTTTTTCATGTTAAGATTTGCCAGATGAAATTTGCCAACACGTTTCCTTTGAAAGATGTTTATAAATTGGCTAAGCCCAAGGGAAACTAGCCAATTTTCCAATCCTCCAGCCTTTTTTAGTTTTTTCTCGAGATATGATGCTCGCATCCTTCGATTCGGTAATACACTACGTAAGTCAAATATCATGAAGCTTTTACTCACTTTTGGGGCTCTACAGAAGCCGATATTGGAGTCTTCTCCAAGCCTATGAAGTGGTGAATCGTCTAAGGAAATTCTACGAGATAGAGTTGGTGGCTTTTGGGGCGTAAAAGTGAGATCAGGAGGATGAATCGTTTTTGTAGATGGAGTGGCATTGCCAGGAGACAATGCCATTGATTTCTCAGTTTGATGAACTACTTGTTTTGGAGAAGGGATCCATGATGGGCATTGTGGCTGGGAATTTGTTTTTCTGGGCATTTCTTGTAGCTGACTCTCTCCCGAAATAGGAAATGCGGACTGCACCTTGATAGGTAATGCTGGGATTAAAATTGTGACTCTCTGTTTCGTCACCAGTGTCCAATCGCCATGATCAACTTCAGAGACACCTTGACTTTTCTTATTCTTTCCAGCAACTAAGGGAACATGTCTTTGCTTCGGCATCACCATTGGGTTTGGACCTGCATAAGTTGAACCATGTCAGGAAACAATTCCCACTCAGAGAATTAGAACTCATAACCCAAAGTACTCGGTAGGTTTGTTTGTGTTAAGTGGTCAGTGTAGTGACGACCATGAGCACAAGGTCATTTTTAAGGATGAAGGAATTGTTATCGTCCAATATTGTTCCGCCGAAGTTGTATGGTTGTTTGTCTCGTTTATGCACTAACATTAATAATCTGAATATTAGGGGAAACCCACATCGAAAAGGCTTAATTCTAAGTGGGAAAGCATCCCAAGCTTATTAGTTACTCCATAATTTATTTTGAAGCTGACATCGGACATAATATTGCCCATTCCTTAGGAAGTCAATACTCATAGTGGCCCATTCTGGACGACATTTACTCACTAATAAGTATTTGATACATGAACCTTAATTTAGTCCAGGACGTGAAGATCAACCATATTATCGATTCTAACATGGCCATTTCCTTGATTCTCAAGGATAGTATAAATATTAAGCCATGAACCCGCAAGTAGAGTCCAAACCCAAAAAGACTAGTCTTTTTAAGTGGAAGAACCTCCAAAGCTTGTTACCCACTCCACTAAAGCTTGTATATATCACAACGTATATGCAATGTTAAGAAATACTTTGCCCATGGAAACTACATACAAAACAGGTTTATATCATTCATTCAATCTGCAAGAAATTTGATCAAAGAAAATATGTTTTCTTTCACAAAATCTTTCCACCGCATAAACAAAAGAACAGTTCTAATGTTCTATTATCATCAACTGTAAACATAATACCTAATTAAAGTCTACAATCCAAAGCAACCATAGATTTGGGAGCTGAGATTAAGCTCCGACAGCAAAGGCACTCAAAAACTATACAACTGCACATTTCAAATCCACATTGAAAAGGTAAAAATGAACAAAATAACCTCTTAGAATCGCGTTAAACTATTGGAGAATCAAGTCCTATCCTTCTTTCTAACAGTGAAACGAAATTCTTTTGATTTACATTCATTCATCTCACACTCTAATCTCAATAACATAAATATAAAAAAAAAAAACCAGCGCCAGTTCCATTCAGCAAATTTGATTCGTAATCTGATCGTTTCTCTCTCCAACATTGGAAAAATGAAAAATCTAATCAAGAGAAGGCTATACAGCGGAGTTCCACAAAATGATGGATCGCATCATTTTCAGAAAATTCAGTAAAATAAATCGAGTTTTCAATTGTACAACAATTAACAAGCAATCCAAACACTTCAGTTCACAAAACTTATAAAAATAAATTTCTGACAGAGAAATGTATATTACTAATTCATACACACAAATAAAACCTGATGAGCTTCGTCCCGTAGTGACTGAATCAACTATATTTGTCAAACCAAATCGAAGCCCTCGTAAGTAGTTCGTTACGATGTTTGATTTCTTCACGGTTTCAGCGTGGGACAGATTAGTTTACGGTTTGACCCAGATTCATCAGGGATGGCAATAGACATGACAGCTGTTTTAAAATAACCGCGGCCCTGCCTAGATCGTAACCAGGTCAACGGGCCGATTACCTATTGACTCGGTTTGATGGTTTCTAACCTTATGTTGATGAAGATTTAAACTCTTGACATCTATCATGCATATACAACTTTTTACTACTAAGCTATTGTCTTGATTGTTTTATTTTAGATAATTTAATTATATATACTAAAAGACAATATATATTATATGTGTAATACAATAATAACTATTTTATATTGACAAATAAAAATTATCTAAAAAAACAAAACAAATATTGTACTACATGCACTTTACGTTCATTATTTGATTTGCATTGTATATATAATAATTAATAAGTATTTCATAGTTGTTTATCACAATATAACTTACAGTAGAAACTCGATAATGTAATATTTGATTATTTAATAATTTTTTTAAATAATTTACTTATAATGATTTGAAAACAACGTATTGAATCGATAATTCAGAACTTTATTTGCAGCATCCGAGGCCTTTTTTTTTTATCTCACCAATATTCATTTAAATCCGAATTTACAATGCGTACGATTTGATTATTTTCTGGAGAAACTTCATTGGATTTATGTATGCCATTTGTTTCATTGGTCAAAATGGCACGACAATGAAATATAATGTGTTGTTTCTCTAAGAACTAAAATGGCAAAAGCTATTATAATTATTCCTTAGTGGGTTAGGTCAATAATTTCAGTGAGAGGAACTCATGGTGTCTATATTTGATAAAAATAATAATGAAATTTAAATTTTTTTCACTCTCGTTTCTTCTTTTTTTGGATGGGTGGGGAATTTTTTAAACAAATTTTTGGGTCATATGCTCGACTCGAAACCGAGTATGCCAGAGTGGATATGAGATGTTGTCGATCCAGCTAGGTCGGAAGTCTCCTCTCACGCTTCTTCTTCCATTCGAGGATTCGTTGTTATTAGGAATGTAACCATGATCAAGGTGGACTTACCCGTGGACAAAGGAGGCAAGTGCCCTAGCAAAAAAAAAAACATTTTTTTATTACTTGAAAAAATATTTTTAAAAAATGTATTTTACCCCCAAAAATTGCAGTTATCCCTCAAAAATTATATTTTATCCCCATAAAAATAATAATTTGACCCTCTAAAAATTTTTTTGCACTCTATTTTTTTTATTTTAATGTGCACAACTTGTAATTTTTATATAAATAAATTGTTATAATCCTTTTAGCCTGGGAAGATAATTATTGTTATTTTACTGTATATCATTGATGAGGCACGAAAAATTGTCCGGTATGGATTCAAGAATTTCAAATGAGTGAACAAATGCTCATATTGTTTGGCTATGTCCACGGTCCACCTTATAAGGTGGTGCTTTGTCATTATAAGACAACGATTAACGCACGATTTTTGGGTTGTTGTACAATGTTTAAAATACTTGAGTTACATCGTTACCATTAGTTACATCCTTTGCAAAAAAATATCGAACCCTCCTATTGTTTAGGCTTGGGGCCTCTCTTCAAATCTTAGGTCCATTCCTGATTATGACAGACGATTGAGACATGACTCACGGCGGGTATGGAAAAAGGTTTAATCACCTTGGCTCTCAGGGGCGGATCTAGGAAAAAATTCTTGGGATAGCAAATTCTGTTTTTTATACTTATGGGTTAAAAAATTTGGGGGTGCAAAAAAAAATTAAAAATAAGAGTAAAAAAATGTTTAAATTGCATGAGTTTGATTAGGACTATTGCGAAGTAATAATTACCCTTGTAGGATAGCGATTAACACGTGATTTGTGGACTTTTGTACGGTTTAAAAGACTTTAGCTGCATCATTATCACTAACTATAACTTTTGTCAAAGAGACAAACATTCGATCCTACAATACATGTATTATATTAAGTTCAAACTTCATCATAAAAGCGAGCCATCCTCTTGTTTAGGCTTGGGCCCTCTCTTAAAATCTTAGGTCCATTCCTGATTTTGACAGAGGATTGAGACATGACTCGTGGCTGGTATAGAAAAAGGTTTAACCACCATGGTTGTTTCGTAACCCCACTGTGTAAAGTAATGAAAAGGGAGGTGCTTTTGCTCCTAGTGGTGACTGAATTATGACCCGGTTCACACTTTGTCGCCATGGCCTCAATTATTGTTTCTGGAAGTAGGCCTCAATTATGGATCGAAATTGCTGAAATACCCTTCATGCATCCACGTGAAGGAATGTGATTGGTTAATCCGCCAATGGAAAGAATCTTTTTTGTTTTTAAAATAAGGTATCCAGGCTTGCGTCTAACTAATCCTTGTGTGACAATCCCGGCTCCTCAGGACCGCAACCAGGTATATCGAGGGATGTGCACGGATGTCAGGTATCTGAGGGAGCGGACCAACATCACCCGAACCCAGGACAAACCCCCACAATATTTCAGTGGAGAATTTGGATTCGAACCTGCGACGTCGGAGGATTTCTCCCCACATCACCTCAGCCCTTACCAATCTGTCTATGCCCTGTGGAACATAAAGAATCTATTAAAAGCATTCACCCATAGCTCATTGTTCATGCATGGTTTCTAAAGATTAAAAAGCAACCAACAATGGCATTCGAGACAACTTTCCAACCCCCTCTAATAAAAAAAAATCTGTTGAAACTTTGCCTACTTTGGTTAGCAATCATCTCAAATCCTAATACAAGTTTTAATATTAGTCTCATTTTCGAATTTAATCTCGACTTTTGGTCAATCATCAATAGTTAAGAAACATAACAATCAAAATTATTGATCAAATTTCGTTGGATACTTATAAGAGAAATAAAAGTAAGGCTACTAATATGGAAAAAAATACTTCATAATTCATATCCTCACAAAAATGCAATCTTACTATCAATTATGAATTCGAAAATTCGGTTCGGTCAATTATGAAGTTCGGTTTTAATTTTTTAAAATATCGATTAAATTGGTTTGGTTATCGGTTTTGATTTTAAAAATTTGATTAACCAATTTGTATATTTTTTTAGTTTTTATATTTTTTAATTTTAAAATCAGTTATTTATTTATTTTTAGATTTTTTTTAAAATCGGTTAATTCGGTTATCGACGATAACTGATATTCTATCGGTTCGGTTTGTTAGGTTTGTAAAAAAGATCGGTCGGTTCGGTTTTTAAAAAAATTAGGTTTTTCGGTTTCTGTTAGGTCGGTAACTGAATTAACCGATCGTTCACCCCTACCCAAAACTCATCATTCTTGATCAGTCCTCTCTCTTCCTTTATCACAAAACATGCAACCCTCTCATAATGAAACCAAAATTCAAGATTTGATCCAAAAATGAAAGGAATGATACTCAGAAAACCGACTATCTCCTTTCCCACTTGGAAGACAGGCCTACTTCCAAAAACAAGCGCCCCAATTCAAGTCTTTCAAGCCTCCATTACTGTTAAAGAACACAACAATCTCAAAGATTCTGAGCTGTACGAGGATGTTACAGAAGAAGATACGGTTACATGTCCCAATACAGAAAAAATAGACCAAAATCCTATCAGGTTTGTTGTAGTTCCAATGCGAGAAAGTCAAGAACCAGAGCGAAATTCTTCTGACTCCATCCCACCACCTATTTTGAACCCTAAACCCACTCGAGAAAGTCTCATAAACCCCGATACCGTAGACTGCAACGTCGACTCCCCATTAACAGGAAACGAATCAGTCATACTTTACACAACAAGCCTCAGAGGAATCCGGAAAACGTTCGAGGATTGCAACACGATCCTGTTTCTGCTACAAAGTTTTCGGATTGTTTACTACGAAAAAGATGTCTCCATGCACTTAGAATACAGAGAAGAGCTTTGGAGAATCCTAGGTTGTAGAGTTATCCCACCTAAACTTTTCATCAGAGGGGAATGTATTGGAGGAGCTGACGAAGTTGTGGGATTGCATGAAAAGGGAATGCTGATAAATCTAGTGAAAGGGATACCTTTGAATCCTTCGAATTATCCTTGCAAAGGGTGCGGCGGGATTCATTTTATGCTGTGTTTAAGGTGTAATGGTAGCCGGAAAGTGATGCCGGAGGGGCGAATTGGGGGATTACCAATCCGGTGCCAGGATTGCAATGAGAATGGGCTGATTAAGTGCATGGTTTGTAGCTAAGCGTAGGATTAATGTTGGATTACTTGTTTTATCTTGATCTTGTAAATAGCTTAGGTTATTTGATAAATTTTTTTGTTATTTCCGAGCCTAATTTTTAGAGTTTATTTAAGGGTTTTTGGCAATGAACGTATGTGGTTTTCCAAATAGATAATTTATATCCATATGGTTTGAAAATAAACAGTTTACCTCTTAGTTTGAAAATAGACATTTTACCCTATATGGTTTGAGAATAAGTGAAAAACACCCCCTCAATGTATGACGTGTGAGAAGACAGTGTACTATATTTTACAAATCACATGAGATAAAATATCTATGAACGATATCATATGGAAAAAATGCCTATTTACAAACCACGTAGGATAATATGTCTTAACGGTACAACATAGGTAAATTGTCAATTACTCTTTATTGAATGGTAGCCAAATTTGTAAACCGAAATTTGTGGCTTAATGTCAATGAGATTGAAAGACCAAAATTTCTAATAATTTCATGAAAGAACATCTTTGGTGCCTTCAAATGAGAAATACTTGTGCACGATTGGACATCACTTATACATCAACTCCATATTAACACACAACACATTTTAAATAAAAAAATATAAATTAACATACAATCATTTTAGACCAATCATATTAAGTTAATCCATAAATTTGGTCCAAACTACGTCCATAAAAACATTCCCTTCCGTATCATGTGATTGTGATACACAAACAATTATTGACCGACCCTCCTTTGTCTTCCTGAGGTGAAACTGTTATAGCAACTCAAGAAAGGTAATGCTGGATAAAACAGACAGAGGATAACATCTGAAATTTCAAAATTATGTTAGATCAGTAAATTAGACGAATAAGTTGAAGTTTATATGAATTCATAATTAAACCCATCCCACATAGTTGGGTCTAGACCTGGTTCAACTGGGTTTTGAAGCTGGGGCGGGACGGGTCCCGGGTTTGGCTAAACCCGCCCCGAACCCACCACCCCCCCACCCCCGTTATAAGTTTTAATTTAAAAAATAATAATAATATCGAATATACATTTCACTTCTTTGTTTGAATCATAATGTGACATTATTGAATTTTATATTAAAATTCATGTACTCATATTAAAGAAGTTTGACATTTTGAAGATAATGAGAGTAAATTAATAAAGATTTGGTAGCTTAAAAATAGTTTTACAAAGTTTATTATAAATACTTGAGAATAACATGAATTTCAATAAAGAAGTTCAATTTTTGTGCTTGAAAATTGATTTCTAGCTTATAAATTTTTTTTTTTAAAAAACTTGTTCGAGAGGGAGGGGCGGCTTGAACCCGCCAAGTTCGCAGGGCAAGTCAGGTCGGGACCGGTCTGGCTTTTTTAGTGGGGCGGCTTTCGGGTTTGGCCAAATCCATCTAAACCCGCCATGTTGTCATCCCTATCATAATGATTGATAACTATATATCTAGAGTGTCAGGCTGGCCCGCTCAAGCTGCCAAGCTAAATGGATTGGCGCGTTTAGACACGCCTCCTTGCGAGTTGAAAACCTCCAATCCAGCCCAACCCGCACCCGCCAAAAAATAAATCATATAATTTTCTTGAAGTTAATTATTAAATAAATTATTAATAAATCATATTTTAAGTACTTAATTCAACTTTTATTATAAATTAATTAATTGGCCCACCCGCGGCCAACCCACCGCAATCCGACAACCCAAATGGTTGGTTCGTTTAGGCCCGTCTCCAAACGGGTCTAAAAAACCTTGGTCCAACATGTCTATTTGGCGAGTTAGGTTGGGCAAACCTGGCTGATCCAACCCATTTTGACATATCTATATCATCATGGTTGGTCTAAAAGATCATTACGATTTTTTAGAAATCTTTTAAGTTTCTATATGCTCACTATCTAAGATAGAATCTCGATATAGAAGGCATTTAAATTAGATTAGTGCGAAGCTACATTTTAAACAACCTTAAACAAATATTAAAATATTAATTGCATTATTATGTTTTCTAATAATTTTAATTTATCTCTATGATTTCATGATTATAAATTTGATTATCGTATTATATTGTAATTGTAATATATTACTAAAAATATTTGACCACTTAGATTCATTTTAAGAATATAATAAATTGGAATGATTAATAGTTCAAGGGGGCAAAATGATATTACTAATGTCTAATATGCTAGGGGGGCTAAGTGGGTAATATTTGTAGTTGATAGTTCGAGGGAAAAGGGCATAGACAATAGATCAGAGGGCAAAATTGACATTAAGCCTAAATTAAATGTATAGGAGCACAAAACGTATCGGGCCAATCAAATCCACCCTAACCAGTCTAACCACTAACCCCAAATGGCAAGCCCATGTAAGCCCGGTGGATTTGAAAAATCCAAGCCTAACCCAACCCAAGTCTTAAGGGTTAGACAGACCAAAAATAAAAATTTAAGTAAAAAATATACCATTTTAGTAGGTTTTAAAGAATTAAAATCTTTAAAATATTTGTTTACACATTGGATAAAGTTGTTTTAATACTTGTATTATCTTCATTATCTATATATAAAATACGACGAGGATAAATATAATTAAAATACGTAAATAAATTTAATAATTTGTAAATAAAATTACCATCAACAAAACCATGTAACCAATTATGAGTGACATAAAACACTAAATGCAACTTCTAATCTTATCATGTGGGTCAACCCGACCCAACTCATTCCAACTCATAACCCAAACATGTTAACCCATTATGGCATACTTTCAAATTGGTTTGATAAATATCAACTCAACCAACCTATTTTGTGTGGCGAGTTGGACCAACTCGACGAACCAAACTCAAATCAGCAAATTGGCATTAAAGGCCTAAATACAATTTTAACTTTGACATTACTCCCTCTGTCAGACAACATTTGTTTTAATTCCATAATTTTTAACTTTTATTTATTTTAACTCCCAAATCCCATCAAAATACTATAATACCCCTTATTACTAGCCATATTTTCAAAATAGAACATATCATTTCTCTTGCATCTCACAAACCAGAAAGATGATTGAAAATGAAACTTTATTTCAGTTAATTGATCGTTCTTTTTAAATTGATACATCCTCATCCTCTTCGATTTTCTTTCTAATTCTTCTGATTTCTTCCCTCGGGATTCATCATTCTTCAAAATACAAGATGCGAAGAAGGTGAAGGTAGAAAAATGAGAGAATAGATTTAATGAGCAGTATAATCAATGAATTATTAGGATTTGTGGAATTTAGCATCTCTAGTATCTATGAACTATCGAGTTTTCTGAATTGAGTATCTGATTTTGGTTAAGCTTTCTGGAATTTAGCATCTCTACAGTATTCAATTGTTTCAGACAATATCTTTTCTTCATTTCAAACCATTTCAGCTTGGCATGGCCCCTGTTTACATGGCGTTTCGGTGCTTTGTGGGTGATGAAACGAGGCCCGCAACTATTATTGTAGTCGAGAGGTAGGATGTCAACATATAGTACAACACAAAAGTACTTGGTTTGTATTCAAAAAAATACATATTGTACATTTCAAAGATACTCAATTTGCGTTAAAAATTACTCGTTATGTGTCTTAAAAAGCAGTTGTCTCAATTGATGCCAAACCAGAAATGATCATTCAAAAATACTTGGTCGTATTCAGAAAGTACCTATTGAACATTTCAAATATACTCAGTTTGCTTTCAAAAAGTACTCGAATGATAATTCAGTACTTGGTTTGTATTCCAAATGAAACTATTTTACATTTCAAAGATATTCAGTTTGGGTTCAAAACGTAGTTGTGTGTATAAAAAGCAATTGTCTCAATTAGGGCAAAGAAAAATGATCATTTCAAAGTACTTGGTTAATAATCAAAATGTGCCTTAATTTACATATCTCATATACTCAGTTTATGTTCACAAGGTACTCGTTGTGTGTGTTAAAAAAATAAGTGTCTCAATTCGGGCCAAAATAATGAATATTAATTCAAAATTACTTGGTTCGTATTCAAATAGTACCTATTGAACATTTCAAATATACTTAGTTTGGGTTCAGAAAATACTCCTTGTGTGTGTTGAAAAGTAATTGTCTCAATTGGGGTAAAAAAAAGAAATGATAATTTCAAAGTACTTGATTTGTATTCAAAATGTAATTCTTTTACATATAGGATATACTCAATTTGTGTTCACAAAGTACTCGTTGTATGTGTTGAGAAGCAATTGTCTTAATTAGGGGCAAAACAAGGAATGATAATTCAGTACTTGGTTTGTATTCAAATTAAACATATTTTACAGTTAAAAGATACTCAGTTCGCGTTTAAAAAGTACTCGTTGTGTGTATTGAAAAGTATTGCAACTCAAATGGGCTTGTTATCGTGCTTAACATATATTTATTTTGTGTTCCAAAAGTACTCATTTTGTGCGCTGAAAAGAAGTAATATATCAGTCAGGGCCAACAACGATGATTATCGAAAAGTATTAAAATGTACTTATGTTAACATATACTCACTTTGTGTTGAAAATGTACTTGTTTTGTGCATTAAAAAAGCAGCAGTAATCTCAGTTGAATCCAAACAAGGGGCGGTCGCCCGCCCACACGGGAAGATAATTCCATAGTACTTGGTTTGTATTGAAAAATTACCAATTTTACACCTGACATATACTCGGGTACTCGTTGTGTCTTTCGAAAAACAAATCTCAATTGTTGCCAAACAAGGGATGAAAATTTCATAGTACTCGGTTTACTTACAAAATGTACATATTTTATGCTATAAATATACTCGTCTTATGTTTGAAAGGTACTCGTTGTCTGTTCAGATAAGCAGGTCTCAATTGTTGCCAAAAAAAGCAGTAATAGTGTGATGTCCAGAATAATTCATAATTATTTATTTGGATTTAATTGTGATATTTCTATGATATCTCGGGAATAATTTTTTGGGTATCGGATTTTGGAGCGAAGTTGGATAAATAATTCCGGGTTTATTTTTAAAGTGTAAATTAAAATTGGAGGAATTCTTATTATCATTATTATTTGAAGTTGGGAGTATAATAATAATAGTAAGGATGGAGATGGAATGTTGGTGTTAATTTTAAACTAGGGTTGGGGATTAAAACACACACCACACCTTCAACACACACTAAAAAAATCGATCTCTACCTCTCCTCCTCCTCTCCACTTCACGCCGTCGATAATCTTCAAGTCCTAGGGAGGATTTCAGCTCGGTTTTGATCCAGGTTTGTATGGGACTTGATGCTTCACAACTCCTCAGTTATTTGCTCTTCTTGCATTTCGATTTTCACTTGATTTTGTACGATTTTTGTGAAGTTTGTGGTCCGAAAATTAGCTGCTGCTTGGATTCGAAATTGTGCGATTTGGTTCGAAAGTTTCGTGGCTTTTTGTTCGAAATTTCTGCTACTTTGTGGCTTGATTTCTTGCTCTGTATAATTCGAATTTTCTGCTGTGTTGGGTTGAGAATTCATGCTGCTATGTATTTTGAAATTTCTACTACAATATGCTTCAAAAATCTGCTCCTATGTGGCTTCAAAACTTGTAGTGTTCTCATTTGATTTAGAGGGTTGCTTTGAGGAGTGTGTGCAGGTGTGTGTTCGAGTGTGTGCAGGTGTGTGTGTGTGTGTGTGTGCAGCAGTGTGCGTAAGTGTGTTTCTGCATGTGTGTGTGTGTGTCAAGCATGATTGTGTGTGAAGATGGTGTTTATGTATGTATTCCTTCATGTATTGAAGTATTGTAATTGGGAATTGGAGAACATGAGGAATGCTAGTAATTGTTAGAAGGGAATTGTTGATTTGTGCATTGACTAGTATCATTGTAGGTTAAAATTTGAAGATTTACAAAAAAAAACATGTATGGAAGGTGTTTGTAAATATGCTTAAAATGTGATTCAAGTGAGGGTCTAAACCTTGTTAGTTGCTAGTAGGTGGTGAAAAGAATTGACTTCTATGGTTTGTAGCCATTATAATATTTTGGTGGGTGTTGGGCTATGGTGTGGATTATATTACCTTTAGAGGCAAGTATGTTATGTGTTAACATGGAATAGAGTTTATGGTGATGTATATGCTTGAATGTGTATCATGACATGTATTGTTGACTTATGTCACTTTATTGAATTACTACTCTTAGTAGTGAGTTCTAAATCAAGAATTATGGAACCAATGCATCTTTAATTTGTTTAGAGTTGAATTTAAAGTAATAAAGGATCTTATGTTATGATTAAGGGAATTTGATATAAATTATGGAATATCTTATAAACATGGATTCTTCCTTTCATGTCTTGGTTTGAATCACCTCGGTGTGGGTTTGAGTGTTTGGAACATGTTAATTGGCTTAATTGGATTGTTTTAGTTAGACACTAGTTGGATGTTATTATGCATACACCCTTGCACTTCCTTTCCCCCTGTTGGACTGGTGTGTCTAGTGAACTGCTATGTGAGTTGGGCGTGATGCACGTATGGGTGTGTGTATCCTGCATCATGTGTGTGATGTAGCGGACGAGGGGAGAAAATGGGGTTTTGCATCACCAATGAAATATCATGATTCATGTGAGGATGTGTGCATCAAGAATTGATTATGATTTGATTCATAATATTGAGTTATTGATTTGTGATATGGAAATGAAAGTAAGAATTATTGATGGATATTCATTGCTTGGATTATGAGCTAATATTGAATTGATATTCGATATAGACTCTACAGGAGACTTCGGACGTTGATGATAGCTTGTTCGTGTTGTCTACTATAAGGTACGTGGTGACGTACGAGCAGGTATACCCAGTATTTATATATTCATGTATACATGTATTTTGAATGTGATGTTTAAGGCTAAGTGATTGAGTCTGGCAGTTGAGTTCAATATACGTGGAATGGTGGATACGTAGAGGTATGTGATCCGGGTATACGAGTTGAACATTGATGCATTTGACATAATTGATATGAGAAATGGTTGAGAATGAGATTAACGTACAGGCAGAGTTGCCTTCGATATGAGACTCGTTATGATTGAGCATAAATGATGAATTGTGATTATATTGAATTTATTGCATTGATGAGTTTCATGTTGTGATTAATGATACTGAACTTGATGTTTATGAAAGCATGTGAGACTGAAACAGGAACAGCTAGTGGAAGCTATACGGATCCAGAACTGTACAGGGAGTACATTTTTATGGACTTTAAATAATCTTAAATTGTTATATTATGAATTAATTATAATTGTTATGCATTGTTATGAATATGAGTATCGTGACAGGGTATGCTCACCCGTGTGGGGGCTGTTTCTGTTGAAACAGGTACAACAGGTACTAAACTACTTTGGGTTATTGGTTCGAGCTTTGTTGGATCATGCCGCTTCCAGAAAAAGAAGCGTATATGAGAGTGGGTAAACAGGATACGCTATTTATTCAGTTAGATTGGTGTTCATTTATTTGTTGCTCGTATGTGAGCAACTGGAAGCATGTATATGGACTGTATAAGGGTGTTGAAACCCACTTTTGATGTCTTCTTAGTATGGTGTTTTCCCTGGATGGGAACTTATTTAGAGTTTTTTTATTCTGTTTAGTATTGTGTTGTCCCTGGTCGGGAGTTATGTTATGTGATGTGTTTTTATTTCCGGATAGCTCAGTTTATGGGGAGACTCTGCCCAAATTTTTATAAAAACCCACAATGTAAAGTGGTGTAATGGGGATGGTAATGGGTGAAATCTTTGAGTCCATTTGTTGGTCGAGATGACCATATAATGTTGAACATTGGTTATGTCATGAGATTATGGGAAACATGTAATGATTCTTTTTAAAGAATGAAAAGAAAATGAAAAATTTATACATACACGACGTCATAAATGAACTAGATACGAGTTAAGAGGTTGGGGCCTTACAAATAGTCTCAATCGGGGCCAAACAACAACGATTGTCGGAAAGTATTAAAATGTACTTATGTTGTCTTTAACATATATTCACTTTATGTTGAAAATGTACTTGTTTTGAGCGTTAAAAAAGTAGTTGTAATCTTAGTTGTTGCCAAACAAGAGATGAAATTTTTATAGTACTTGGTTTACATACAAAATGTACATATGTTATGCTACAAATATACTCGTCTTATGTTTGAAAAGGTACTCGTTGTTTGTTCCGATAAGCAAGTCCCAATTGTCGCCAAAAAAAGGATGAAAACTTCATTGTACTTGATTTACATACAAAATGTATCTATTTTATACTATAAATGTACTCGTCTTATGTTTGAAAGGCACTCGTTTGGTGTGTTTAAAAGCACTTGGTGTCAAACAAGGAATGTTAAGACACATGTACTTGGTTCGTATGCAAAATGTATCACATGTACATTTGACATATACTCGTGTTATAATGAAAAGGTACTTGTTTGGTGTGTTTAAAAGCATGGTGGTCTCAATTGGGTCAATCAAGGGATGTTGACATCATTTCTTAGTAAAAAATGTGATTACATTGAAAAGGTTTAAATTAGATGTTTGTTCCAACATTTATTAGTCATCGAGTGTGCCTTGACGCTTCATAACTTCAATTGACAACCATTATTGTTGTACTAATGTATATGCTGACATCCTCTTTTGGCATCTTTGTTGGGATATATCCTAAGACAATACATTAGATGATTGATTTTGGCATATATTGTAATATGATTTTTGTTGATGGCAATTTATTATTATATATTATTCCAATATCGGTGTAATATATATTAATGTCCTTAGAATAATATTGTATTGTACTAAAAGATTATCCGTAGTCAAGTATTATCATGAATTAGGATAATGATAATGCATTGACACTATTATGTATTGATTGATGAATTTGTTCATGGATATGAGATATCGAATCAACACATGGGTAAATGTTAGAGAACTATGTACTGGACAGACCCACCATGAGAATACTACATGGATTGTTATATGAGTGTCATAAGCAATTCTCATTATAGAATTTGACATGAACAATTCAACATAACATGTTCTATAAGGTGTGTGACACTTCTAAAATAGGGAAACTCTTGGATTCTTCTGATACCCATTCTGAATTCAAAGCGTATTTGATTTGCATTCAGAATGTACATAATCTACACTTGATATTACGAATTCAAAACATGCTTATGTTCATTAACATACTCGGTTGGTCTATTTAAAAGCACTTGGTGGTATCAAATGAATGTTAAGAGAAATGTACTTGGTTTGTATGCAAACTATACCTACTTTATGTTCACAACGTTTTCGGGTTATTTTCAAAAAATACTTAATTGTTGTGTTTAAAAGCACTTGGTTGTATCAAATGAATGTTAAGAGAAATGTACTTGGTTGTATGCAAATTATAGCTACTTTATGTTCAAAACGTACTCGGGTTTTGTTCAAAAAGTACTCGATTGGTGTGTGTAAAAAGCCCTCGGTGGTATCAAATGAATGTTAAGAGAATGGTACGTGGTTTATATGCAAACTGTACCTACTTTATGTTCAAAATGTACTAGGATTATGTTCAAAAAGTACTTGGTTGGTGTGTTTAAAACACTTGGTGGTATCAAATGAATGTTAAGATAAAGGTAATCGGTTTGTATTCAAACTGGACCTACTTTATGTTCAAAAAGTACTCGGGTTACATTCAAAAAATATTTGGTGTGTTTTAAAGCACTTGGTATCAAATGAATGTTACTAGAATGATACTTGATTTGTATTCAAAATGTACCTACTTTATGTTCAAAAAGTGATCGGGCTATGTTCAAAAACTACTCGATTTGTGTGTTTAAAAGCATTTGGTATCAAATGAATGTTAAAAGGAAGGTAATTGGTTTGTATTCAAAATATACCTACTGCATGTTCAGAAAGTACTCGGGTTATATTCAAAAAGTACTCGGGTTATGTTCAAAAAGTATTTGGTTGATCCGTTTAAAAGCACTTGGTCTCAAATGAATATTAAGATAAATGTACATGGTTTGTATTAAAAAAGTACTTGGTTTATGTTCAAAAAATACTGGGATTATGTTCAAAAAGTACTCGGTCGGTTCATTGAATAAAACCATGTATAAATCACAATTCAACTAAAATGATAAAATTGGGTTCATTCATCCTCTAAAACCATTTGGTTCATTCATCCACCAAAAAACTACATAATCTTTAATGAACCATGTACATATCACAATTCAACTAAAGTCCAAAAAATTGGTTCATTCATCCACTAAAATCATTTGGTTCATTTATCCACCAAAAAATACATAATATTTAATAAACAAGTATACATAGACAATGCAAATTGTTTAGATAATTTTAAAATTTCATTCATCCACTAAATCCATGCTTATGCCTCTGAATGGTTGCAGCTAAATGATCCCTATATGTCTTCATCGAACACACGAGTTGATCCTTCCACATTTCTGGTATGTTAACAGTGAAGCATTCAGCGTATAGACACACAAACAAATAACAATCTGATTTTCCTTCTTGTTTCTGCACGAGACGACCTTCTAATTTTTTCGAATTAATATAGATATTAATTTGTATTCCACATATTCAACCAACAAATAGAGTTAAGAGAAATGTTTCAACTTATGCAACAACCTTAACTAATGCCTCCACTCTACTACTGCCAAAATCTAACTTAGGCATCAACATAAGAGTACACGTGGCTTTCCTTAATGCTTTTTTGTGTCTTTCACCCATCAAATGAATGATCTTTTGCATGATGCTCCTAAATCAGATGGGGGAGTAACGGACTATCGGACAAACCTCCTTTTTCTCTACAATGTTTGAAGAACTGCTTGACATTATCCATAATACCAACATATAACAAAATTAAGTACCAACACAACATAACTCAAGTACACATCAACTGATAATCAAGTACTTTTAGGTACCGTTTGGTTTGATGGATGTGATAAATAATATAAAGATTAAAAATTATGAAATGATTGTAACAATACAGTGTGATAAGTAATGTGGTGTTTGGTTTGAAGATAAGATGGTTGATAAATTTTATTTTTTGGTTTATTGACTAAAATACCCTTAACTTTATAATAATAATAATAGTATATATATAAATAATAATAATAAAATAATAAAATAATAATAATAACAATAATAAAATAACTATATTATAAAATAGTAATAATAAAAATATATATATATAAATAACGAAACTAAATATATAATAAATATATATATACTAATTAATATTTTTTTATTATAAAATAATAATATATATATATGATATGTATATAATAAAATATAATATATATAGTAATCAAAAATATTATAATATATATCTTTTATATATAATACTAATAGTATATTTATAAATGATAATGATAATATATACTCCTAATAATAATAATGATTATTTATTATTATTATATAAAATAATAATAATAAAATAACTGTATTATAAATAATAATAACAAAATAAAAATAATACTAATATATAATACATATATATATAACAAAAATAATGATAAAAATATGCAATATATATACTAATTATTATTTTTCATTATAAAAATAATAGTAATATATATGTAAAATCATATGTAAAATAAAATATAATATATATAATTCATAATACATTATATATATATATATGTATATATAACTATATGTACTATAATAATCATTTAACATATATATGTATAATAATAATAATAGTATATAAATACATATAATAATATATATATAATCTGTATATAATAATAATAATATAATATATAATATATATAATAATCGTAATATAATATCATGTCATATAAATACATATATAATAATAAAAATAATAATATATAAATAATAACTTTAATTATATACATACATATATAATAATTAAATTTATTATGAAATAATAATAATAATATGTATATATAATATATATGTATATCTATATTAATAATAGTATCTATATAATATATAAATATTAATAATAATATTAGTAATATATATATATATATAATAACAATAATAATAATAAAATAAATAAAACAATACAAATACAATATATTATAATAAAGTTGTAGGAAATAAGTTGTAATTTTTTGCGGGAATTTCAAATTTTGAAATATAAAAAAGGTAGGAAGGGGTATATATGTCTTTTCATTGTAAAGTTGGATTAGAATGTGATAAATATGGTTGGATAATTTTTTTTGTACAACAAAGCAAACATAGGATAAAAAAAATAGTCCAAAGATTGTTAATCCTATCATGTAATCCAAACGGTACCTTAATAACTTATCAAGTAATTTTAAAACTAATATCAAGCACTTTTCCAACATGTCAAAGCTTTACATTTTCTCATGACTTCATTGTAACTTCATAATAACTACCTGAGCCACCGATAAAATTCCTCAAATTCACAAAAAATTCTCCAAAAATACATAAATAAAATGGGTTTCCACACAAAATGGTGAAACGGTAGCTCTGCTAAGTCGATTGGGATGCTTTCGACGGTTGGGTTGCTTTCTTTCGGGAAGACGTCGGACTCCTACGCAGAGGAGGAAGTATCGTCGAGAAGAAAGTTGTGGGAGGTGGAGGAAGAAATAGGGATAAACTTTGGGGAAAGTTTGAAACGTAAAAAGATGGAATTAAGTAAATAGGGTTTTAAGGGTAATTGAGTCAATTACCCATATTAGGGACTTCAAAATAACTTATTTTTCAAATTGATACTGCAGAGTTTAGATAACACAACTAGGGACTAAACTTGAAGAGCAATTATGGTTTATGAATTTTCCTGTAAGTCCCCAAACTCAAATTCAGAGCTCTAATGCCAATAAACAAACTGGTCAAAAACTATCATTAGCTTTCTTTTTCTCTCCGCATGTATGCCCCCGTCTCCGTTTCTGTATAAAGGAATATATTTTGCAGTCTCAACACTATCACTATGTCTAGTAAGTGGCAGAAAAAAGAATTATAGAAGGTCAGAAACCATAATGGCGGTAACGGTTGGCTACCAAATGGTTTCATTTCACGTTTCAGTATGTGAAGGGTTTTACAACATAAACTACCCTGAAGAAAATTACATGAAAAGCAAGAATCTTTATATTTCAAAGACCATTGATTACACTCTACAGAACCCAGATATTTAGTCAGAGTGTATTCTGCAGTGGCTTAACAAACTATCCATCCACTTAAAAACCTGAAACAAGGAGGAAATGATTAATAAGTTTAGACCACCTAGAGGATATGGGTGGTTTGAATGGTGAGGTAGCCACTCTCTTAGCAGCCCATCAACCCCATAACCACACCTAAAAGCTAAAACAAAACATAGCCGGAGATAATCACACTACTCGCGTATATACAGGTGCTTGATTCTTGATTCTGCTAACTCATCGTGGCTAGAACATGGCAGAATATCTGTTGCTTGGCACATTGGTGCTGATTGTTTTGTAGTTGAGTGAAGTGAAACTCTATCTGCAGCCGTTGATGGAGAGGCGTCGACTTTATCAAACCTTTCTTGATATCAGCTTGAAGTTCTCTGATCGGAATAGCAGCCAGGAAACTTTTTATGTACTTTTTGCAAGCCTCTTTTCCTCGACAAACAACCTCCTCTTCTTGTTCGATTTTCATTTGATCCTCAGTTTCTATCAAGGATTTCCCTTCTTGCAAATCTTCAGTGGAGTTCATAGGTTTAACTTCTAATGATCGACCAGCAGCAGGTAGTTTGTAGATGGTCGTATTCTTGTCAAATTTCAGTATATAAGCCTGGTTGCACCCCTCATATAATCGCTCGCCTAAGGTGTCGATAATGTAGTATGCATCTGTTTCAACCTTCAGAACGAAAAAATGATCGTTCCAACTAACTATGAAAACTCTAGCTTCGGTATCACTAGAAAAATGGTTAATCTCATCCCATATATTGTCGAACGACATTGCACCGTGCAGAAAATCGAAGTTCCCTCCCTCCATCCCATCAGGAAGAAAAAACCCAATATATGATTTTGCAGGAATTACACAAAGATCACGAAATTGAGCTTCCATGACAGTATCCAGATCAAAATGCTTATCAGGAAACCGTTCCCTGTATGTATCATTGGCACAAAGATTTCTCCATTCCAAGGAACCGTCTCTGATCAAACTATCGAACTGCGATTTAATAGGCATATGATTATGGTTGTTTTGTAGCCAATCGGCAATAACAGCAACAAGAGCTGTACAAGCACTTTCTCCAGCAGCTCGTTCGCTTCTCTGGTCGATGGAAGCAAAAAAGGCTTGTGCTTGAATCTTCATATGTCCATCCCTGCTTGTTATTTCTTTCTGCTCCCACGTGCCAATGGTAAAACTATCGTCACCAAACTCGGATACCGATGATCGGTTAGCATTCGAGTCTTCATCAGTTTTATGCCACTGCAAAAAAAGTAAATAACTATTATTTGCCTTGACAATAGCAAGAAATATTATGTGTCGGAAATAACCTTAAATTTAAAGGAAAAATTAACTTAAATCTGTGTCTTTAATATAATATTTCTTACCCCCAAAGAGAGAGATTCGTCCGAGCTGAGCTGCCTACGGTCAAAGTCTATATCATCTCCACCGTCTTCTCCATAAGCCTTTTTCAGTAATGGCTCCCCTTTAGTTTTAGGAGACCTAAAACTCAGCTTCCTCTTTCTCCAAGGCAAAATGCTACGTTTGGAATTCTCTATCGGTATTTTCTCAGATACGGCAAAACTCAAATCCTCTGCGCGAGAGCAGCCAACATCTGACCTACGTCGGTTGCTGTAGTAAATCCAATCCTCAGTTTCCTTACTGATTCTAGTACTGGAATAATACGACACACCAGCATAATTAGCATGCGCCAACGTCCCATAGCTAAAAGACTTTCGAACCGTGGAATCTTCCTTATTTTCATCCGTTTCCCCATCCTCAAATTCTTCTAGAGAGTCGGAGTCGAAAGGGTAGGCATATTCACCCTCACTCTTGACCGAGAATGGGCCATCGCTACCCTCCTCCTCGCGGCATGCTTTTTTAGCTTTACGAGTAGAAACATACTCGGTAAATAATTTTACCTTCATAAAACCAGCTTTTAATGCAGAAACCTCGTCTTTCTCAGAAGAAGTCTCCACAGATGCTGCAGGAGATGGAACAGGTATTATAGGACTTTGCAACAGCTCTACAGATTCTTGTGTGGCTCTAAGTTCCAATAAGCCAAGAGATATCTGAAATATAGTTGACAATCATAATTTTTACTTACATGGGCATATCACAGATCATAATTTAGTGTTAAAAATAAGTTACTTACATAGAGGAAGGAACAATGCTCGACCAAGCTGCCAGATAATGTTAAGGGAATTTTGATTTCAATGGCTTGCTCGTTAGTCCTAGACATATAATCAGCGAGGTTCAGGACTGCCGATCCAACAACAGAATATTTATTCTTCACCCCTTGATAAATCCCCTGATAAAAATCCAAACAGGTTAATTTCTCTTGCACACAATAACAGCCTTACAAAATAAAAGTCTCTATGACATCCCCAACGGATATCACTAGAGCTTAGTTTTTTAGTTGGCTATCATTCATTCGGTAATCCGATGCAGACACGTGCAACGTCTCATTTAAGAGAGAACGATAAAATCAGTCGGTTCCAAAACCATTGGCGATTTAGCCATTTGATACATTAACCAAACGACCAATTAAATTAACTGGCAAAAAACATGATAAAAAAAGCACAAGGCATCGTATTTTGGTATCAGAGATAAGGATCAACAAAAAGTATTCTCAAATTGCAGAATCTACAATCTTTAGAAAATATAGATAACCATCATTTCGGTGATCAGCTTCATAGTTCGTCTTTCAAATAAGATAAATATTGGATAATCAAATCAACCAATTTGACACCGCAAGACCCAAAGAATCAGAGACACAAGAATGAGAGCATGGGAGATAAATGCAAGAATTATCAAATTGATAATATACAATATTAAATACAACTAGAAAAGAACATGAACCCTAATTATAAATCCTCTTATGATAATAGGAGAGCTATAAGGAATAACCAGAACTAGAGTCACAAGAATGAGAGCACATGCAATACATACATAGTATCCGCACTTCACGCAAGACCAGTCAAGATTTTATCCACAAAACCAAGATAAGAATTTATCAATATACATTAAACCAATTAGATATCTTTCTAGCAAATTATTTTTGCTCCCGTTTGTGAGTTGCCAAGATGACACACCAATTTTTCAAATCAGTGAGTATCAAACGCAGATGCAGAGGAAAAAAGATCAAAACCGGAACTGAACTTAAGGGATTATAAGAGTACAAACTGAAACAAAATCAATCACAAAAATAAGAGTGACTAAAAGAAATTCAAGAAAATACACAGAAAGGCGAGATAAAATAACCCACTTGCAGAACAGTGAAGTTGATCTCCCAAGGATGAAAAGCATTGTCCTTGTACCCAGAAAGGCTGCAAATGGTCTGAAACTCCTCCCCCCACTCCACCAAAACGGTACCATTTAGCCCATCAACCCTTCTCAGATTCTCCTCCCTAGTACAGTTTCTTTTCACACTTCTCCTGAAAGAACCCAAAGAAAACTTAGGACCCTTCCACCTGATCTCCACTGCGAGACTACCATTCTCCTTCTCTGGACTCTCCTGCACCCAATCGCCTGCCTCAAACTTCATCACCGTGAGCTTCACCTCATATTTTCTCGAAATCAGAGGCGGCCATGGCCTCCACCTCATCATCTTCACCACCATCTTGGTCAAATTTCAGGAAACAGAAAAGGAATCAAGAAAGACTGAAACTTTGAAAGCAAGATTCCTGTTTCTTGGTAGGTATGAAAAAATATCTTGTATATATTTCAGATAAGGAAAAACAACGCAAGATCTGCAAACATTAAATGGGTTTACTTTCCCAAGTAGAATGCCGATGGGAAGGAATTGTTTTTTAGGACTACACAATGAACTATTTGGAGGATTTCTCTCCAAAAATAAAGAAAAGGTGGAGAGGAATATGCCGTTATTTACCTGGCTTTTCAAGGTATAATTATTGTAGCGTGCTGCGTGCCTATACATACATGGAGATATATATATATATATGTAGAGAGAGAAACAGTCGCATCCATTTGTACAAAGAAAACATTAGTGGAGATGCGAGGAAGCAGCAAGTTGACTCGGTTACGGAGTTTTTGGATCGTTGAAGATTAGATTCAAGATTCGGGTTAGTTAAGGGATTTGGCTAATCTTGCCTCATTTTTAGGATCCGTTTTAATTAATCTTATTATTCTTAGAATCCTTGAGAGGAGATGAGTTTTTCCTTTATATATCGAGTGGACACCAACACCAATATATATATATATATCCAGTGTATAGAAGACGTATAAATATATATCAAATTTTAATATAAAAATAAATTTAAAAATTGAATTATATTGCAATATTTTTTGCATCAAATATTATGATCGAGTTTTATTCCATATATTTTATCATAAAAATAAGGTATTATAAATTGATACTTTGGGAAGATTTTGATATGTTTATACTGTATTTTAAATTATAAACAAAAAGATCGTCAAAATAATATAAAGAAAAATCATTCAATTTACAATAGAATGAGGGGTTTTTTATTAAATTAATCGAAAAAACAAATTAATTTAACAAAATATCCTAATTTTAAATTCGTTTTTAAAGTAACCCAAACCGCCATCTCGGATGGCGCCTTCATGTAAAGGCGCCATCTGAGATGGCGCCTTTCGTATCTGATAAAAAAATTAATTGAAGGCGCCATCTTGGATGGCGGCTTCAAATAAAAAATTTTTTTTTTTTATGAAGGCGCCATCGAAGATGGCGCCTTCTCGGGTATAAATACCGCGGCCGAGCCCTTCATTTTTTCATACCGAAGCGAAAATCACATATCATCATAGTTTCTTATCTTATTTTTATCGTTAAAATTGTTCAATCTCCAATCTCAATTAACCACTCTCGAAGTATTTTTCAGGTAAAAATGTTGTTATATTATTGATTTTATCTTATTGTTTTTATCATATGGATTTTATAAATTTATTAATTATTTGTAATATTTTATAAATTTTTCAGATATGTCGATTCAAATATTATTATATTGTGGAGGTAATATATTACAGGATTTGGATACCATTAGATATGATCGTGGTCCAATAAGAGTTACCACAATATCTCGCACAATTAATTTTATGCAGTTGTTGACCGAAATATATAATATCACGGGCATCGATGGCAACCAGTTTCTTCTGAAAATACATGTAAGACATATGTTTAGAGATTATGCCGGGGTACGACAGACAATTTTGCCAATCGATAATGATTATAATTTAGCATGGCTATTGGATTCAGAACAAGGTCTTAGTTGCTTGGAACTTTACATAGAAACGGAACAAAGAAACTATGATTATATTCCAGAAAATGTAGATTGTTTGCCTGTAGTTGCAGAACGACCGACTGTCTCCGGTAGACACCACGATGACGATCCAATAGATGCTGATGTTATTGCTCCTGAGCCACTAGCAGACAGTTTCGCTGAATTGGGAAATGATATTCAGTCAGAACCAGATGATATTCCGTCCGAGGATGATGCTGATGACGATGAGGTTGACATTTGTGTCATGTCAGAAACAATTGCAGATGAAGATGAAGGGGTCCCAATCACCCAGGAAGTGTCAGTTAATGTACCGGAGACAACCACGACAACTAGTCATGTCCTTTATCCAACAATTCCATTCTTCTCAATGACACATCCTGAAGTATTTGCAGACTCAGTAGACATTCCAACAGGTAAATGGGGTAGTTATTACGATTACTCCAAAGGGGATCTGCATGTAGATATGGTCTTCAAAAATAAAGCACATCTGCAGGCAGCTGTGAAGGATTACTCTGTACGTGTTGCAAAACGAGAGTACCGCGTTGTGAAAAGTACAAAAACATTGTGGAAAGTTGTGTGCAAACACAGTACAGAAGATGCACCTTGTAGATGGTACATGCGCGCCTCGTTGAAGAAGAAAGTTGGATTATTCAAAATAAACAAATATGGAGGTTCTCACACCTGCCTTTTGAGTGAGCTGTCTATCGATCATGCAAATTTGGACAAAAACATGATTGCTAGCTTGTTAGTGGGAATTGTTCGGCGTGATCCATCTTTCGAGATAAAGTATGTAATTCAAACAGTCAAAGACAAATATGGATTTGAGATCTCTTATGCAAAAGGATGGTTTAGTTTGCGACGTGCTGTTGAGAATGTGTATGGGACATGGGAGAGCTCCGTTCAGAAACTGCCTTACTATACGGGAGCTTTGCAAAAATGGAATCCCGGCACCGTCATTGAGTGGGTTCACCTTGACAATGCCAGACCAAGAGAGAAGACATTGAATTACGTGTTCTGGGCCTTCCGACCATGTGTAGAAGGATTTCAACATTGCCGCTCACAAAACAACATTGTTCAATATGTCAAAAAAATATCAAATATCAAATATTTACAAAAGAAAGACAACAAATATCATCCACGACCACGACCACGACCACGACCACGACCACGACCACGAGGCCTCGTCTGTAAATGACCTCCGGTACCACAAGGAGGAGGAATGATCTCTCTGCGAACTCTCTGCCTCCTATCCACAGGTACATCAGTAGGTGGTCGATATGGTGTGAACTGTGGAAATGCAACAGGTGATACATCAAAATCGAGGCCCGCAGATGTGGTATATGATTGTGGAAATTCATATCCCACATCTGTACCCTGCTGTGTGTACATCGGAGCATACGGAGTGAATGGTGAAGGATCATACATCTGCGGCTGCGGGACATAATAACCAGTAAAAGATGTAGATGGACCTGCCCCATCTGTCGGTATAGGTGTATACGTAGATGGACCTGCCTCATCTGTCGAGAAAGGTGTATACATAGAAGGCCCTGCGATATCAGTCTGTACTGGTTCTTCATCAGGCTCGTGAACTTCTTCGTCTGGTGGGAAGTTTCTGTCTCGTCGTTCACGAGCCACTTGCATCACATCCTGCGCTATTGCCCTATGATGATCTCTCATCGACTCCATATACGTGCTAACAGATTCTCCCTCAGCAGGATAGCGGTCGCAACTAACACTTAACTGTTGCATCTGATCAAGCTGAAAAGTGAATAACAATAATTACATGTTCAATCTATAAATCCATATGACATATTCTACAAAACAAAGTTTGAATATATTTACTTACCACATGATGCCACGCTGGGCCGTCACCATGTTGGTATCCGGTCTGTACAAATTGCCTTTGATGGCCAATATATCTGCGGGTGACTCGGTCATACCACTCACTATATCCAACCACTACTGCACAATATAGTGGTCTGTCCACACATAAATCACCTGCCATCTCCCATTTCTGCACGTATCCAATATGATGTGCACTCCAATCCTTGTTCATACTTCCTCTTCGATCAACAGAATGCAATTTATCATCCCTTGATTGTGGATCTGTGGGGATGTCTTGGAGCATTCCAAATTGACGAAGAACCCTATCAGGACGGTGCATCTCAACAATTTCATAACAAATTAATGGGCCGGCATATGTCCATAACTGGTGGCTCAGATGCTCAGTACACTCATCAGGGTATGGCTGCCAATTAAACTACAAATACAAAATTGGATTAAAATAATATAAACAACATTATTAACTTTCATAACAAACACAACTAATATACTGCTTACTTGAGTTGATGGCTGCTCATCAAGAATGTCCCTAATGATACGTACAGAATGCCTCCCTGTTTCCGTGAACCTTAAATGGCATGTCCACCTGAAAAAAACACATTTACAAAATCTATAAATATATTTAAATTTAAACATATAAAATAGCACAAAACATAAAAACATTATTACCTTGCACCATATGGAGCAGCAGGTAAGATATTCTCCTCATTGATAATTATTGGGCCAGTGTCGAATCTAGCATCACCCAGTTGAGGAGTTAAACCAGGTAATCTTGACCATGCCCAAATCTAAAATATTATCAGGAATAATATCAGCTATTATGACGACAATAATATTTCAAACATTTGAAAAGTGTTAATGTAAAGTTTACCTGTACGACCTGTAATGCACCACCGATCACTTTTTTGCCTCTCATCGAGGAAGTGCATAACTCACGGTACAAATATGCCAATACGGCACTCCCCCAACTATAACTACCAACTAAATGAATATTCTCTATCATATGTAAATATAATAACTTTACAGTATTGCCGGACGAATCAGGAAACAAAATTCCACCAAACATCAATAACACACAGCCCCTAGTATAACGGACTACATCTTCTTCCGTACTGTGCTCAGTAAGAGCATTATTCACCAAATGATTGTTTATGGCAGATAAAAATAACTTTGCACCTTTAAAGTGTGCAGTATCCGGTACAAATCCCAAAAGCATATGGCAATATGCTTGCCAGTCAGGTATACTCCTATCATAATCAATACCGGATACTACATTACCATCTACTGGCAATGCCCATATAACTGCAATGTCTTGCAGTGTGATGGTCGCCTCTCCGGATCTAAGATGGAAAGTATGTGTTTCACGGCGCCATCTCTCAGCTAAAGCCGTGATGAGGTGAAAGTCAAGTGTAATTCTACCAGACCTATAAACACCATAAAAACCAAAACTGTCCAACAAACTCGCAACACGAGTATCGAGGGGGCAAAGATCCCAAAAATACTTATCAGGGTTTCTGCCTCGAAGTGTAGAATCAATATCACCTGCCCAAACAGCTTCAGATCGATGACCTGACTGCAATGATAGCAGATGACTGTCAATCGGTCCTGGTCCTCTTTGTAAATCCATCCTGAAATATTACACAATAAATATCAATATAACAAAATATCAACATGGCAACCACCACCCGCCCCTACCGGTGACAACACGGCAACCGCCGCCGACGCCGCCGCCGACGCCGCCGCCGCCGCCGACGCCGCCGCCGACGCCGCCGCCGCCGCCGCCGCCGCCGCCGTGTCGGAGTACAAAATTACGGCAAAAACTTAAAATTTGTAAATCATCCGACGGTTTGACATTATCTCGAAACTATAACTAATTTTTCAATAAAAACTACCAAACAACAAAATTTAAAAACAACCAACAACATATTTCAAATTTTACAACTTTCAAAAATTTAAATTCAAACTTGTAATGTTACCTGAAATTCAAAAATGTTGAACAAGCAAGCTCCAGAAATGATAAATCACGATGATTTTGTAATTTTTGCACAAAAATAAGCAAAGATCTGAGATGAGAATGAGAAATTTCAGAGAAAAGCCGATGAGAAATGAGGAAGAAGAAGAGGGGGGCGGATTTATTTTTATACTGAAGGCGCCATCCAAGATGGCGCCTTCATAAAATATTAATTTTTTATATGAAGGCGCCATCCAAGATGGCGCCTTCAATTTTTTTTTTTTTCAGCTACAGAAGACGCCATCGCAGATGGCGCCTTCACCTGAAGGCGCCATCTGGGATGGCGTTTTGGGTCATTTTAAAAATGATTTTCAAATTCGGATTTTTTGTTAAATGTTTTATTTTTTTCGATTAATTTAATAAAAAAGCCATAGAATGAGTATTGGGACTAAAAAGGGGAAAGATTTCCAATTTGACGTGGAAAAAAAGTGGGAAAACTAAAATAAAAATGAAAATTGATATTTTAATGAGAAATCAAGGGTTTATCATTTCTTTAAATAATTACCCATAAACTATATTTTTAATGTCACAATTAATCATGTGAAATTTATCGAAAACTACTACTTTGCAATTTCATTATAGTATTCGATACATATATATATATATATATATATATATATATATCAATGGTCCACTATAAAATGCAAGAAAACAATACCATTGACTTCGTGAAAAATCTATTCCAAAAATTGTAATATTCACGACCAGTCATGTTTTATGCCGACTAGAACTCCTTAATCATTAGTCAAGAATCAATCTTGAAATTTACCAATGGATAGTCGAGTTGGTGGATTAGGTAAGCACAAATGTCTCTGATCACAAATCCAATTTCTCTACCAACATTTTCTCGGTCTAACAATGAAATTTTTTGGAAACTAACCTTAAATTACTTTTTTTTAAAATATGATCCTCCTCATTATTAGAATAACACTGCGGGAGTTATGCTTTTTAAAAAAAAAATTTGAAAGAGATTAGTTTCTTAACTGTCTCTCCAAAAAATAGCGGTCGCGGTCCCCGTCATCCAAAAAAAATCGATCTTAAAATCACCCACAAGCATTTTCAAAGTTGGAGGATCGACTTCTAGGTGCACAATATCTGGAAACACGAAAAACTGGGGATATTGGCAATCTGTAATATTTGTATACATTGAACGAGAGAAGCACACGTTTGAGTACACAGTTTCTTTACAGATTTGCCAGTTCGAAAGGCTTCAATTTGAGCCTTCAAAAGTGGGAAACTTTTTGTTGTGTGGTGGTTTTGAGCTTATCACGTCACTACAGATTTCTTTTTCTTTTTTTCTTTTTTTTTTGTTTTTTGGGAGAGGGTCCCTTATTTCTGTTGATTTTAGGCGGTATACCAACACACCAGTCTATATTTGCCTTCACCTTATCAATTTTTTTTTGCCTTATCGGATTGAATTAAAAATGAGTGCAATGGATAATCAATCTTAGATGTAAGATTCTTACAAACAACTTGATCGAAATTGCAAGCTACCTGGAAACCATGAGAATCGAATAAGAAAACATAAACATATTACAACCCAAAAAGAAAGACGAAGGCTTAATGAGCCAATATGCAAAAGAAAAGGAGACATTTTTCATCTCTAAATTACTGATCCAGCTCCAAGAACGAAATTTGATTAGATCAACAAATCTCTCTACTTCGGATTCTTCATTGATAAAAAATATATATTATTTCTATGAATCAATAAGCTCCAAGAAATATAATGTCAAACTGCACACCACCCTTGTTTTCCTTTTTTGCAAAGCAATAAGTCCAAAAAAGGTGAGAAATGGGTGTTTATATTATTACTGTCCAAAGTTTGAAAACTCAACCAAGCAAAACAGTGCATCCACACTTTAAGAAAATCGCAAGTAAATAGTAAATGAGAAGCTACCCTATAAGGCACTGCTCTTGAGAATAACAATTACTCGACGGCCTTATTATTATATCTATAATCGAGAAGGAAAGATTATTGTTGAGGTAGCATTTCTGGAGAACTTTGAGTATACTTTTTATATTATATTACTTGAAAGGGACGATCGCCTCGCTCCATCGCTTGGGTGGCCCTTAAATGCATATTTAAGTGGAAGTAAAGGGGATTTCATAGAATAAGTGGCGGTGAGATTAAACTATATTATAAGTGTTTATTTATAACATTATATGAAGAAGAAAAAAAATATTCAAAGTCGAAAAGATATTCGGAATATAATCAAAAGACATAACTCTTCAATTAGGAGAATGTGGAAGGGTGGGGCATCACAAGTGAATTCTTTTGTGATCAGTAAGACAACCATCTCTATCAAATGAAAAATTAACTAGTTTAATATATAATCGATCTAAATGGTGTCAATTTGACTGATATTTTGAGTAGAAATTGACAACGGGATGGGTCTAGGTCGATTTTAGCAAAATCTGGAAGCGTCCCGTTGCAAAAAAAGACCCCCGCCCCGTCCCGCCAACATTACCCGCTCGCTCGGACCCGTAAACCGGGCGGGTTTAACCCGCGATCCTTTTTTTTTTTTTTTGTTAAAAAAATGTATTAGCTAGAACTAAATTTTGAAACACAAAAATTGAATTTCACGATTGAATTTCATGTTTTCTCTAGGAAATATTTATAATAAGCCTTGTAAAACTATATTAAGCTACCCGGTATTTACTAAGTTGTTTTCATTCCCTTAAAAATATCAAACTTCTTTAATATGAACACATGAGTTTTGATATAAAATTAAATAATGTTACTTATGATTCAGCTAAAGAAGTGATATGTATTTTCGATATCACATTTTTGTAAAAAAGAAGATATGTATAGCGGGGCGAGTTCGGGACTGGTTTAGCCAAACTTGGGACCTACCCTGTTTCAAAAAACCCATTGATCAGATCCGACCCCATTACTACTTATCCGGAGCTAACCCGGACCCATTGTATTAATATAATTTAAGAAAATTTTGACAAAGCATGTTGAATAGGAGTTTTAAAAATATGTTAGTTACTTTTTTTTATTAGTGTTATATAAATAAATATACTGTTTATACATATTATCTATTAAAAAAAACATCATAAATTGGAAAGTAGCCGTGCGCATGTCGTTTTGTTATTTGTAACATTGCATCGTGTTCTGTCTTGTCTGTTGGCATCTTATGACTTTTACTTATGTTGGTGTGTGTAATTCTATGTCGACATTAGGTTACACATTATCAGGTTACACATCATGTGTAAATCGCCACTAGCTTATAGCTTAATTGGCATTTAGATAACCTCAATAGCACATAGACTCGAGTTTGAGTACTTTTTAATATCCCTCTCAAGAATAGTGTAGGATTATATTAAATAAAATTGTGTAACTTGGGCTTTTCCATATTTTTCCCAATAAAATCCTAAATGTTTATTTTTATTGAAATTTGAAACCTTGAGCTGGAGAATAAGTATTTGAAATATTAAATCCATTCATACAAGTTGAGAGGCTCATGTTGTTCTTCGGCATTCATTGGATTCAACTAAATCTTCAAAAAAAAATTATTTCCAACTAAATCCTTCTAGAAAATTTCTTTCAAATAAGTTTTTTTTTTCTTCGTATTTTCCTTTATTACAAGTTTTTTATCATCCCTTAATTGTTGGAAAACGTAAAGTGAATTAAAATTTTTTAAACGCTCGATCGATCGAGCACAGTTGCTCGATTGATCGAGCGGACCAGAATTTTTCTAGTGGGTTTGCTACAGGAGCTCGATCGATCGAGCGGGGTGCTCGATCGATCGAGCCCTGTTTCAGATTTGTGAAATGGTTTGTCCTTTGATGTTTGTGGTGCTATTTTTGGCCAAATGGTGCTCCAAATGGTGTCCCATGGACTTGACTTTTGGACTACTATATAAACAACATAACCCCACTTGATTAAACAAAGAGAATTTTCGAAAATTCATTCATATATTTAGTGAAATTTGAGAGCATTTGTTGTTCATCAAATTGAGTGCTTTGAACCTTTGTGGTTTCAGGACTTGTGATTTGGAGTGCTCCTATCATAAGTCATAGTTGTTGTATCTTGGGAGACAAATTGCCATAGCAAACCGTTAGCACCATAGCGGAGCAATATTGTCTTAAGGACGGAGATTACAAATCTCGCCTCGACATAAAAACTTATTTTTTTAAGCCATTGTTATTTTTTCCTGAGATACACTTTGAGAAATATTATACAACAATCTTAAGACAATAGTCGTGCAATTCAATGGCTTCTTCGAGTGCAACACCGACCCATGTTCACCATGGTGAAAGGCCTGAAAGTTCAATGGGAACGATTTCAAGCGGTGGCAACAAAAGATGCTATTTTACTTGACCACACTGAGTTTGGTAAGGTTCTTAACCGATGAGCCTCCTACGGTTGAAGAATGAGAGAATGACACCCAAAAGAGAGCAACACTGGATGCATGGAATCAAAGCGACTTCCTATGCAAGAACTACATCCTAAACGGGTTAGACAATAAATTATATAATGTTTATTATCTTGTGAAAACAGCAAAGGAATTCTGGGCATCGCTGGAAAAGAAGTACAAATCCGAGGATGCCGGCATGAAGAAATTCATAGTTGGACGGTTCCTGGATTTCAAGATGGTTGATACCAAGCCTGTGATGGCGCAAGTGCAAGATCTACAAGTGATCTTGCATGACATTCATGCGGAGGGAATGAGTAAGTGATTCATTCCAAGTCGCCGCTATGATTGAGAAATTGCCTCCTATGTGTAAGGACTTCAAGAACTATCTGAAACACAAACGAAAAGAGATGAGTCTTGAAGATCTTGTGGTTCGATTACAAATCGAGGAGGACAACAAAGTTTTGGAGAGGAAGGCGGGTAGGTTTCAAATGGAACCACGGGCTAACCTAGTTGAACAAAGAACCGGATCAAAGCGTAAGTTTGACGGCACGGCCTCCAACAGTGGCAAGGCAAAAAGTTCAAAGGAAAATGCTATAAGTGTGGAAAGCCCAATCACATGGCAAAGAATTGTCGTAACAAAGACACTCGTGGGAAAACAAAAGATCAAGTCAATGTGACCGAACATGACCGGATCTCGGATGACTTGAATGATCTAATGTTAACCGCTGTGGTCTTTGAAGCGAACTTGGTGGACAATCCTATGGAATGGTTCGTCGATTCCGGTGCAACCCGACATGTGTGTTCGGACAATGCCATGTTCTCTACTTACACTCCAATAAGTGGGCCCCAATTCTATATGAGAAACTCCACTACATCTCCGGTAATTGGACTGGGGAAGGTGGTTCTAAAGATGACTTCGGGAAAGGAATTGACTTTGATTGATGTCCTACATGTTCCCGATATCCGAAAGAACCTGATATTTGGATCGGCTCTAGTCAAGGCGGGTTTTAGACTATGTTAGGATTGGTCCAGAGTGTTTAGAGGGGGGGTGAATGAACACTCCTCTTTAAAAATAATCCTTTGTGATTTCTCTCGGGTTAGTGAAAGAAATCTGTTTCTTAATCAACTCTCTGCAGAACAGACCACTGAATATTTTAGTGCGGAACAGTCTTTTCTTAGATTAGTAAGAACGGCTCGATGGCTTGAATAGTGTAATGAGTGCAGAATGATAAGAGACAGAATATGTTTCTGGAAGTTCGAAAGTGGTGTAATCCTTCTACGTCTCCCCTTCTTCCAATTAAGGAAGGATTCCACTAGAAGACTTTGATTTATACAATCATGTTGTACAAACCCGATTCAGCTGGATTTACCTCACTACCAGACTGAAACTCCTAGTCTCTCGATCTCTTCAGACACACTCTGTCTGACAATTACAATAAATTCTCACTTCTTCTTCTTAGTACAAAATACAAAAGATAGACTAAATTAGTCTACGCACACAATGATCCTAATATGATCAAATGTTACAATATGCTTGTGCTTATGAAGATTTTCAGCTCGAGAATGTCTGAGCTTGTAAGCTTGTGCTGTTTGGCTTTCTTTTGCGTTTTTTTCGATCGATCAGACTCTCTCTTGAGCTCTTCTGTTGCATCCTTATATAGTTGCATGTACCAACGACATTATTTCCCTTTATGTGCAACTCTTGACTATGCTCAAACTCTGAGTAAGCTGCAGTCTTATTCTTTTGGGCGCTTGCCATTCTGGTTCATGCTTTCGGCGACTGTCAGGTAAGCTCTTCTTTGTCTTCTTACCTTTTATGGTAATCTTCAGTCCTTGGTCTTTTTCAGCATTAATTGCAACATTAAATGCTTCAATAAATAGCCGTTAATGATTCGGACTGAAGAGCAAATCTTATTCAGCCTTGACTGCTCTGTTCTGATAATAGTTGAGATCGATCTGAAGCTTCGATCTGGTCAGGCTGATTTCCATCGATCCGATCTGATTTGTGATATACCATATCAGCTTGATCTGTTTTGAGCGATCGATCTGGTCAGTCTGATATCCATCGATCCGATCTGATTTATTGTCATCTTTAAAATCCGGAACTAACAAATTCCCCCTTTTTTATGATGACAAAACCTAGCTTCTATATCTCTTTATTCAGTCTTTTAAGAACTCTGAAGCGTATACTTGCAGATCAATTACTTCTTCTTGTTCAAAATAAATGAACATATTTAAGTTGAAGTTCGGATTGATTAAGTCATTTAGTTCAAAATAAATGAACAAGGACTTAACTAAGAACTTAGATTTTTATTGAGCAAAAAATCTTATTACAATTACGGACAAGTCTGACTTATAAGGACTGCTACTTTCTTGCTGAAGACTGAGGTGGCTTAAAGTCTTTTCTCTTTTCCCCCTTTTTGTCAGCAGCAACCTCGTGAAGAAAGTCGACAATCTGGGCGAGCTGAGCGCTGATAGCATCAAGACGAGTGTCTTGAGCAAGAAGGGACTTGGCGACGGAGGCTCGGACTTCAGTGGCCAGCTCGATCTGTTCTTTTCTCAGACTGTTTTTATATGAAGCTTGCTGAGAGAATAGATCATTCAGTCCGCGCTGAGTGCTGCTAATACTTGCTGTCATCTTCTCTTTGAAAGAGTCAAAATCCAAGACTGTAGTCCTCTGACTTTGATGAACTTCTATGACTCGTTGAGAGAGAGATAGACAGTTATCCAAAAGATGTTGAAGGGACTTGGCCAGGGATGGAGCGTCGACAGATAAGTGGTCTGAAGATTGATCAGAAGATGACTCATGTGGATCAACTGCTGCTTCAACTGGTACGATTGTGGAAATGGCAGATTGGTGGATTTCGGATCGGATCAATGTAACCAAGTCCGAAGAGAATTCTTCTAAAAACGCCATATCTTCAGCAGACTGATCCGGATGAGTAGTAGGTCTAGTAGGCTCCTCAACCTGTAATGCAGCAACAACAATGGACACCACCAGATCCGGATCGACGAAATCTGATGAGATGACTGTTGTATGTGCTGCGGTTGGACTATGCTGAATTTGGGAGACTGAGGGTGCAATGGGAATGGAAGTTGTTGGAGAGTCCAACAGTACATCCATTGCTTCAGTTTCAGCTTCAGACGGAGCATTAGTCAGTGGCTGCTCCGCTGTCTGCTTCATTGTCTGCTCAGCTGACTCAGAATGAAGTGGCTCAATAAATGGTTCAGCCAAAGTCTTGCTCGCAGATGGGTGATCCGGGCTGGGAACTGGAGTGGATATGTTAAGCTTCTGTCGTTGAAAACGAACAGCCAAATGTAGATCATGAACATCCATTTCCAGCTGAGCAATGACGGCACCATCATCTTTGGCAGTCGGATTGCTCGGATCAAAATTCGTCTTCTTAGCTGCAATCAGCAGATTTGCCAATCTGAATCTTTGGTTGGCCTGGAACAGATCTTTGCGCTGCACAGCAATTCTGACGTCATCAGTCTCTGTCCCCTTAAGGACTTCTTGTTCCATCTTTTGCAGCCTTCTCAGCTTGCCGAAGAACAAATCAATGTGGTTGATCGTTCTGTATTCGACGTATTCATCAAACACCACAGTGATCTCCTTCACCTTTTCGTCAACATCTTCCATTGCGATGTCGATGGCTGTTTGAGCGGCAGATTTGGGTTTAGAATAGAGGGGTTCAGCGAGGATTTCCTTACCTTTTTCGATGGGAGATGAGGTCTTGATCCCTGATTGGGTGTAGTATCCCAATTCAGTGATAACAATGCATTTGACCACAGGAATGGCAGATGGGACTCTGAGGGTTACTTTGGGTACAGTGACTGAAGTGGATGAAGGTTGGGTTGTAATTTGGGGTGCAGGGTGGCTTTTGTGGATGGTAATATAGGTAAGGTTTTAATGGGTAGGGTTTTGATTGGCTTGGTGATCTGGGTTCTTGGCTTTTTAGGAGGGGGCTTGGCTGGAGACGAAGGAGCAAACTGAGTTTCCTCGGAGTCAGTCTGAATAGTCAATTTACGCCCGACTCGAGTCTTTCGAGCAGCAGCCTGTTCTTCTCCTTGTTCGATCTTGACAGCCACCAGATCGGAAGAAGTGGGTGGAGCACTCTTGGACTTCAGTAGAGCCAATCCCTTGGGGTTGAGAATTTTAAAGGGACTCAAAGCAGACGGCTTCCTCAGCTCGATGTTCAAAGTCTCCAAGAGCTTGCTGATGGGAACTGCAAAACATACAGCCTGTTTGGAGGCGATAACCATTTCCAGCAAAACTCCAAACAAGATTGCAGACCAATTCATCTTCTGTCCCGAGTGAATAGCAGCCATGGCCCAGAATTTCTCGGCAGGAACAGTGTCATAGCATCCGGCTTTGCCCAAAAGTGGCTTGCCAACAATCTCGCATAAAACTTGGAAATGAAAGAACATTTCCTTCTTTTTGAATGATGGCTGCAGGCGGTGGCCAAAAATGGATACCTTCCCTTGAAGATCTGTGATAGTGGCCTGAGGAATATGGCCAAACTCAGTCAGTCCGATGTTGGGAAGACCAAAGGTCTTTGCCAGCGTCGACTGAGAAATGTCAAATGATTTGCCCTTGACGGTGGTGGAGATGAACGTCTTCTGAGACACAGCATTTGCAAACAACTGGCAAATCTCCGACTCGTAAACCACCGTTCCGCATTCCAGAAAATTTCTTAATCCAGAAGACTCCAAAGATTTGAACATGGAGACCATTTCTGGATCTTCAGCCCTGTAGATTTCATTGAACTCAACAGATAGAGAACTGTGAGTGATAGTAGCCATTTGAGTGTAATGAGGAATACGGAGAGTTAGAGAATATTTGAGAGTTTAGAAAACAGACAGCAGTAATTGGTAAAAAGTGAATGAAAGTGAAATGTTCAGCCCGCTAAATAGGAGAGAGAAGACACGTGTCTTTATCTCGATGACTGATATTTAAATAATTCAAAATAAACGGACAGGATGAAAGAGAGATAAGTTGGTTAAAATTGCGATCAGTCCGGGCTGTTAAAACAATTACTTTATTTAAAGATTTGTTGACCAGACAGATCATGGGATAACATCAGATTTGACATAGATCGGTCTGAAAGTTCGGACCGGTCTGTGTCTTTCTGATCATTGTATTATCGATCTGTGCCAGCATGTAATCTTTAAAAGCGAAAAGAAAGATACCTCTAAAACATTAAGATAAATCTATTAAACCAAGAATTTGACGAAAATAATTAAACTTAGCCTCAGGAAGTGGTTTGGTGAAGATATATGCTGCTTGATGGTCTGTTGAAATATGCTCGATCCGAATTTCCTTTTTGCCAACATGATCTCGAATGAAATGATGTCTTATATCAATATGCTTTGTTCGAGAGTGCAAAACTGGATTATACGTAATAGCAATTGCATTAGTGTTGTCACAAAATATCGGAGATTCAACAGCTTGAATGCCATAGTCTTTGAGCTGGTGTTGAATCCAGAGCATTTGAGCGCAACAACTTCCAGCGGCAAGATATTCTGCTTCAGCTGTAGATGTGGCAATAGATGTTTGCTTCTTGCTAAACCATGAGATCAATATTTCACCTAAGATTTGACATGTTCCACTGGTGCTTTTGCGATCAATCTTACAGCCAGCATAGTCAGCGTCTGAATATCCGATTAAGCTGAAATTTGAATCTTTGGAATACCAAAGACCAACGTTCTGAGATTCTTTTAAGTATTTAAGAATACGCTTAGCAGTAATAAAGTGTGATTGCTTTGGATCTGACTGAAATCTAGTGCACATACAGACTGAGAACATTATATCAGGCCGGCTCGCTGTAAGATATAAGAACGATCCGATCAGTCCTCGATACATAGATACTTCAACTGCTGTTCCCTTTTCGTCTTTATCTAGCTTGATTGAAGGACTCATTGGAGTTGATGCAGTTGAACAAGTTTCCATTCCGAATCTCTTGAGAAGCTCTTTGGTATATTTGGTTTGATTTATGAAAATGCCATTGCTGAGCTGTTTGACTTGAAGACCCAGAAAGAATGAAAGTTCTCCCATCATACTCATCTCAAACTGTCCCTGCATCAGCTTATAGAATTTCTCGCATAATTTGGGGTTAGTTGACCCAAAAATGATATCGTCAACATAAATTTGAACTAACAAAGTATGTTCCCCCTTAATAAATTTAAACAGAGTTTTTATCTACTGAGCCGATCTGAAAATCATGGTTCAGCAGAAACTGAGACAGAGTGTCATACCAGGCTCTTGGAGCTTGTTTCAGTCCATATACTGCTTTATTCAGTAGATATACATGATCTGGAAATGAGTGGTTCTGAAATCCAGGAGGTTGCTCAATGTAGACTTCCTCCTGAAGCTTACCATTAAGAAAGCACTCTTAACTTCCATTTGATATACCTTGAAGTCTTTAAAAGCAGCATAAGCAAGAAATATTCGGATTGCTTCAAGTCAGGCGACTGGTGTAAAAGATTCATCGAAGTCAATTCCTTCTTCTTGTCGGAATCCTTGCGCCACCAGTCTGGCCTTGTTTCTAACCACAACTCCATCTGCGTTTAGCTTGTTTCTGAAAACCCATCTGGTTCCAATAACAGGCAGATCACTAGGCCTGGGGGTTAGACTCCAGACTTTATTTTGTTCAAATTGATTAAGTTCTTCTTGCATGGCTTTAATCAGTTGTAATCAGTCAATGCTTCATCAATCTTTTTAGGTTCCAGATTTGATATGAAAGCGGTGAATTCATCCATCATCTGTCCTCTGGTTCTTATAGGTGCAGAAGGACTTCCAATTACTAGATCAGGTGGATGCCTCTTTGTCCATCGATAGCTTGATTCCGGATTATCTGGTCCAGAAGGGTGAGTAACAACAGCATTATCAGCATCTGCTTTAACATTAGAGTTTAGAACATCCGGATCGGCTCGATCTGGAGGAGCTTCATTGCCTTGATCTGGTCTATCTGGTACTTCTGGTTCCGGTGGATTGTCTCTTGACCTGTTAGCTACAATCTCATCATCACTGCTAGCTTCGAGATTGATATTTTCCATCTGATTTTGAATTGATTCGTTGTTACCCTCAATACATAAAAATTCATCAAAAACTACATGAACTGATTCTTCTACAGTTAAAGTGCGATTATTGAAGACTCGAAAAGCTTTACTATTAGATGAATATCCTAAGAATATTCCATTATCTGATTTGGCTTCGAATGCTGTAAGATGATTCTTACCATTATTGTGAACGAAGCATTTGCAGCCGAATACATGAAGGTGAGAGATAGACGGTCTGTTACCAGACCATACTTCATATGGAGTGAGATTCACTTCTTGTTAATCATAGACCGATTTTGAGTGTAGCATGCAGTGTTTACAGCTTCTGCCCAGAACTGTTGCGAAATTCCAGAATCAGCAAGCATTGTCCTTGCTCCCTCTTTAAGCGTTCTGTTCCTTCGTTCTGCAACTCCATTTTGTTGAGGAGTTCGAGCGGCTGAAAATTCATGCTTAATTCCTTGGTCTTCTAGAAAGGATTCAAGATGCTGATTTGAGAATTCAGTGCCTTTGTCACTTCGAATCCTGTCTATGCTTGATGATTTCTCATTCTGAGAGCGTTTCAGCAGCTTGATCAATTTCGGACCGGTCTGATCTTTACTGCTCAAAAATATAGTTCAAGTAAAACGTGAGTAATCATCAATAACAACAAGAGTATACTGCATTCCCCCTAAACTTGTTATTGGTATAGGACAAAACAAGTCCATATGCAATAGTTCTAAACAGCGTGAGGAGGATTTGGCATTCTTGTTTTTGAAGGATGATCTGATCTGTTTGCCCATTTGGCAAGCTTCACAGATCTTATCCTTAGCAAAATCTATCTTGGGCATACCGACAACTAAATCATGTTTACACAGGCTAGAGATAGTCTTAAAGTTGAGATGATTCAAGCGTTTATGCCATAGCCAGTGTTTATTATCATTATTCGCGATGAAGCAAGTAGGATTATCAGGTTGACCAAAGTTCTAGTTAATCTTATATGTATTTCCATTTCTGATTCCTACAAGCATGGTCATACCGTCTGACGATTTAACAGTGCAAGTGTGTTTGTGAAATTCTACAGCATACCCATTATCACATAGTTGACTTATACTGATCTGATTATAGCATAAATTTTCAACTAACAGCACATCATTGATAATAATATTACCATGGACAATCTTACCCTTGCCCACGGTCTTACCCTTTGAGTTATCCCCGAAGATGATCTTGGGTCCAGTACATTCTGTGACTTCAGACAGCAGCTCGACATTTCCAGTCATGTGACGAGAACATCCACTGTCTAAGTACCAGTCTGATACAAGCTTCTTTGGTACCTGTCATCAAACATAATTATTGTTGGTACCCAATCCTACTTGGGTCCAGAACGGATTAGCCCTTTGGGAACCCACACCTGTATCAGCTTAAATGGCTTGTGTGTGTCTGGTGTGCTGTGAGCTGATCTGTTTCGATGTTGTGTGTGGTAATGTGTACGATATGGAAACCTTTGATTCTTATAAGGTAGTCTATATCTTCGTTGAACTGGTTTTGAGTTAAAGTAATGGTCTTCCTTGCCTTAGATCTTGCACCTTTAAATTTGGTCTGATAGACACAAAGCTTGCTGGTGCCTTTTCTTTGGCTTGGTTAACATATCCAATTCCTCTTCTCAAACCTTGATCCCCGAAGGAGACTCCCGTTTGAATTGTAGGTGCTTCAGTTTCATATACTGTGCTGGATTTAACAAATGCCATTTGTTTGATTTTGTTCTTTACCAGCAACAGTTCAGATTCATCTTTGGTGCAGTCTTTGATATCAAAGCCTATGTCGGTGACATCACCGACATTTCTTTGTACCTCTTGCAATTCTTCCAGTGATGCTATTGATTTTGTCCATGTTTTAAAGATATGAGAAAGCTTAGCATTTTGTGTGCTAATTCTCTTATTTTCTTCATGGAGCTGATCGTAAGAGATTTTCAGCTTGTTCAGCTCGATCTATAGATTATTGCACTCACCTAGCTCAGAGCAGCTTGGTTTGATGTGCTCATCTATTTGATCATTGGCTTTAGCTTTAGTTTTCTCAAATGATTCAGCTAAGATTCTATAATCATTAGTCATGTCTTGCAGTGCGGACATAAGCTCTTCTCGTGTGAATTTATTTGAGTCAAGATCGAATACCTCGTCTGTTTGACTCATTTCTTCGTCTGCCATTAGACATTGAATATCTTCTTCGCTTTCGCTGGAAGAATATTCGGAGCTTTCTGAATCTGAATCAGTCTGAGCCCACTTGTTGTTTCCTTCCTCTGCTACTAGGACCTTTTGGGACTTCCCATGATGACTTTTACGATCTTTGTAGTGCTTCTTTTTCTTGTCATCACGATGCTTTTCTTTACGTTCTTCTTTCTTCGGTCTGGTGCAATCTGCAATAAAGTGTCCGGTCTTACCACAATTGTAGCAAGCCTGATCATTAACAACATCGTCTTTTCTTGATTTATAATGATGAGAGGGTTTAAAGTTCCTTTTATTCTTAGACACAAATTTACCAAATTTCTTGATAAATAATGACATAGCATCATTACTTATCTGTTCGATAGATCGATCTGTTGTGGGGGTGGTCTGGTCTGGAATGGCTGCCAGTGCTTTGTTTGGTTGAGAGATGAATGGCTCTGCTTCACCTCTGGTGATCAGTTCGAACTCATAAGCCTTAAGATCTGCGAATAGATCATGAAGTTCAACTTTGTTCAGATCTTTAGATTCTCTCATTGCAATGGTCTTTACATCCCATTCTTTTGGCAACGCTCTCATTACTTTCAGAGCAATCTCTCTGTTAGAGTATTACTTGCCCAGACCATTCAGTTCATTGATAATACCAGTAACTCTTTCATCAAACTCGTTTAGAGTTTCTCCAATCTTCATCTTTATGCTCTCAAATCTTTCAAGAGCAACAGTCAGCTTGTTTTCCTTAGTCTGGTCATTCCCTTCACATAGCTGTGCTATCTTCTCCCAAATTTCTTTGGCAGTAGAGCACATTTTGATTTTACCGAACATATTCTTGTCCAACGTCTTGAACAAGATGTCTTTGGCAACGTTGTCTATATTTGCTTTCTTTCTTTCTTCATTCGTCCAGAGGGATCTGTCCTTCTCGACCATTTGGGGTTCACCACCAGTAATGGAGGCTGTTGTATTGACTTTCAGAATCTTCATTGGTCCATCAGTGATGACGAACCACATATCGTCATCCTGTGCTGCCAGATGAGCTTGCATTCTGATTCTCCAATCATCATAGTCTTCTTTTGAGAACATAGGAATTTTGTTGAATGATGACATCAGCTCAAGTGTCTTTGTGATGATTAAGACAACCTGGCTCTGATACCACTTGTTAGGATCGGTCCGGAGTGTTTATAGGGGGGGTGAATGAACACTCCTCTTTAAAAATAATCCTTTGTGATTTCTCTCGGGTTAGTGAAAGAAATCTGTTTCTTAATCAACTCTTCTGCAGAACAGACCACTGAATATTTTAGTGCGGAACGGTCTGTTCTTAGATTAGTAAGAATGGCTCGATGGCTTGAATAGTGTAATGAGTGCAGAATGATAAGAGACAGAATATGTTTCTGGAAGTTCGAAGGTGGTGTAATCCTTCTACGTCTCCCCTTCTTCCAATTAAGGAAGGATTCCACTAGAAGACTTTGATTTACACAATCCTGTTGTACAAACCCGATTCAGCTGGATTTACCTCACTACCAGACTAAACTCATAGTCTCTCGATCTGTCCAGACACACTCTGTCTGACAGTTACAATAAATTCTCACTTCTTCTTCTTAGTACAGAATACAAAAGATAAACTAAATTAGTCTATGCACACAATGATCCTAATATGATCAAATGTTACAATATGCTTGTGCTTATGAAGATTTTCAGCTCGAGAATGTCTGAGCTTGTAAGCTTGTGCTGTTTGGCTTTCTTTTGCGTTTTTTCGATTGATCAGACTCTCTCTTGAGCTCTTCTGTTGCATCCTTATATAGTTGCATGTACCAATGACATTATTTCCCTTTATGTGCAACTCTTGACTCTGCTCAAACTCTGAGTAAGCTGCAGTCTTATTCTTTTGGGCACTTGCCATTCTGGTTCATGCTTTCGGCGACTGTCAGGTAAGCTCTTCTTTGTCTTCTTACCTTTTATGGTAATCTTCAGTCCTTGGTATTTTTCAGCATTAATTGCAACATTAAATGCTTCAATAAATAGCCTTTAATGATTCGGACTGAAGAGCAAATCTTATTCAGCCTTGACTGCTCTGTTATGATAATAGTTGAGATCGATCTGAAGCTTCGATCTGGTCAGGCTGATTTCCATCGATCCGATCTGATTTGCGATATACCATATCAGCTTGATCTGTTTTGAGCGATCGATCTGGTCAGTCTGATATCCATCGATCCGATCTGATTTGTTTTGTCATCTTTAAAATCCGGAACTAACAGACTAGTTTTAGAATCTGGAAAAATCGTACTCTCCAAAAATGGAGTTTTTGTAGGAAAAGGCTATATGGATAAAAGCCTATTCAAAATGAATGTAATGACGGTTAAACGTCAATTTGAAAGCAATAAAGTGAATGATTCTACTTATTTGATTGAGTCTTGTAATTTATGGCATGATCTTGTAGGTCAAGTAAATTATGGTTCACTTTACAAATTAGTGAAGTTAAACTTATTGCCTCAAATGCATGTTAAATTGAAACATAAGTGTGAGACTTGTGTCGATGCCAAGTTAACAAAACCGTCATTCCATTCAATTGAAAGAACTACGACACCTCTTGAATTAATTCATACGGATTTATGTGATCTAAAGATTGTGGAAACTAGAGGTGAGAAAAAGTACTTCATTACTTTCATTGATGATTGTACGAGATATTGTTACGTCTATTTGCTAAGAAGCAAAGACGAGGCCTTGGAGTATTTAAACAATACAAGAATGAATTTGAAAATCAACTTAGCAAAAAGATAAAGAATGTTCGAAGCGATAGAGGAGGAGAATATGGAGCACCGATTGAAGAATTTTGCATTGAGTATGTCATTATTCACCAAACCACCGCCCCCTATTCACCTCAATCAAATGGTATTGCCGAATGTTCAAAATCGTTACTCTAAAAGAGATGATGAATGCTATGTTGATAAGTTCCGGATTACCACAAAACTTGTGGGGGGAAGCAATCCTGTCGGCCAACTACATTCTAAACAAAATACCACACAAAAGTAAGGATGAAACTCCTTATGAGTTATGGAAAGGTCACAAGCCTTCCTGCAAATACTTGAAAGCGTGGGGGTGCTTGGCTAAGGTAGAAGTACCAAAACCAAAGCAAGTGAAAATCGGGCCTAAAACAATATATTGTGTATTTATTGGTTATGCTAACAATAGTAGTGCATATCGATTTTTAGTACATAAATCTGAAATAAGTGATGTGCATGAAGGTACAATCATGGAATCAAGAAATGTGGTATTTTTTGAAGAAGTATTTCCTTACAAAACTAACAAGGAAATGAGCCCTAAGAAAAGGGTGTATGAAGACGCTAACCGTGACTATATTGAGGAAGTAGAACCACGACGTAGCAAGAGAACCAAAGTGGCTAATGTTGGGATATGCCCTAAGACAAATCATTAGATGATTGTTTATGACATACTCTGTATTATGATTTTATTAATGGCAAATCATTATTATATCTTATTCGAATATCTGTGCAATATGAATTGATATATAAGTTAATGTCCTTAGAATAATATTGTATTGTTCTTAAAGATTGTCCCTTGATCGCTTTTATTTTAAACAATTAATTCCAATCTAGCGATTTTAGACCGCAAGTGCACGGTGTCAAGTTTTAGTATAGATAGGAAGATACGGATTGTCGAACCCACAAGGACTAACAAGCAAGTACCACATAAGATTTCTTTTAACTATATTTAACCTACGATAATCAATTAATAATTAAACTAAACTAAATTAAGCTACTATAATCCAACCAAAATAGTCAACGATCACGAGAAAAATCCACAAGAAAGTATCAAGACAATTATTCACCTAACCCAACTCTTACAATTCTTTTCTTCATACATCTCTAAGGTGACGGGTTTTCCGAATTTATTCAATATACTCTCTCGAGCTATATTAAGTCTAACATCAAATTGCAACTAGTAACTCTCGTTCACGTAATTAACAATTTAATGTTGAATGCGCTTTATGAAAACCACTAACTTTTAGATTAAACAACCCAAAGCTATCACTCGTGTGTGATTTTATCTCTCGATCTCAATCTTTAACACACGGCATGAATTACTATATCGTATTATAATTTCATCTCTCGATCTCAATTATAATAAAATATCATTCAAAGGTGATCAATCCTTCAAAAGCATTAAAAACAATAACACATGCTCATAGAAGATGTATGAAATCAATGAATCAATAATATTAAAGGAAAACAATGTTTAAGATATTTCTCAATCATCCAAAACACATAAAATCCAATAATAAATCAAAACAAATAATCGAAAAGTAAAAGCAAACTCCCAAGTCGACTCCGTTCGTTGATTCTTGATCCTTCCTCGCTTCTTTCTCGATCGTGCTCTTCGATTATCTTGTTGGCTTGTTCCAATTCCTAGGATGAAGTGGTGATGGTGGATGAAGGTTGAATGGTAGAAGGATGGAGGTTGGATATGAAGTGAAGGAAAGGGGTGATGGACGTGAATTATATAGGAGGCGTGAGATGGTGTTAGTGGAGAGTGATGGAGGTATGATGGAATTGAAGGAAAGGGGGGCTGAGATTTGGATGGTGAATGGGTGTATGGAGGTGTGGAGGCTATTCCTAGGGTTTAAAGTATGATATGGGTTGAAATTATGGTGTATAATATATAGGGGAAAGAATTATGGACTTCCCTCTTGCATCCAAACTCTACAAGGAAGGTATTTTAATGAAAATTGCTCGTCCCGATCGATCCGAAAGAAGAGCCGATCGATCGAGCCTTCCAGTAAGATTTTCGTGGCTTTTTCTGCCCGTCTCGATCGATCGGAAATTCTGCTCGATCGATCGGAAATCACAGTAAGTTTCTTCGCCTTTTTCAGCTTCTGGCGAGTTTCGTATTTTGGCCGTAACTTTCTCATACAAATTCCGAATTTGATGAATCAGCTGTCCACGCGAAGATAAGAGAAAGTTCTACAACTTTTATATGGACCACATTTCCAAAACATGGCTCTAACATATAGTAATTTGAGGAGAAAGGAGCAACATGTGTCTTGGATTCTGGTTTCTTCCTCTTTTCTTCAACTTTATTCATTTTTTCATCATTTTAGCTTGATTTCTTCCCCTTTTATGAATTTCAACATTGATTCCTGAAATATAGAAATATATACCATAAAACGTAAAATAACTCAAGAATCAACACGAAAACATATATATATCAAAGCATAAAAACGCGTAATATTCAACCCTATCATCCCTAGTCAAGTATTATCATGAATCGGGATAATGATAATGCATTGATACTAGTATGTTTTGATTGATGAATTGTTCATGGATATGAGATATCAAATCAACACATGGGTACATGTTAGAGAACAATGTACTGACAGACCCACCATGAGAATGCTACATGGATAGTTATATGAGTGTCATAAGCAATTCTCATAGTGATAATAATGTATGTAATCCTTACGACTTGAGATCATCAGAGATCCCAACATAAGGAGTTATGTATCTTGATATTGTCAAACGTTACCTGTAACAGGGTAAACTATAAAGACAATCATTGGATACACCATGAATTATGTAGAGGGATGTTGAGGATCAAGAAAGGATTTGTCCCTCCTATATAACATGAGAAGTGTTTGGGCCCTTGATCAAGTAAGACTAAAATGCATGGCCGTGCTCGAATGAGTCGATATGTGATATCGAGCTTATTCGTTTATTCTAGTTCTACTTGGGGATCAAGAAATAAAGATTGAATATACGAGTATGACTATTCCATGACTCGTGTTCAATCTAAACACATTGGACAAAGGGATTAAGTTACATGGTTAATATTATCGCAGTTCGTAGGTTATGTTGAGTCAATGACATTCTTGTAATTTGGGTAGCCTTGATGTGTTGCTAGATACCGCTCAATGCTTGTGACATAAAATGAGATTTTATGTCACTGCCAACATTGCAAGATCCTAACGGGTCGCACGAAAGATTAAATCGATAAAGGGAATTAAATTCATTGGATGAATTAATTAATTAAGAAGAGTCTTAATTACATGATTATAAGGATTTAATTAAATCATGAGTTTGGGCCCATGAAGCTTTAAGAAAGTCTTGAACCTTTAATTAAATCCAACATATATATGATAACAAGGTTAATGAGGATTAATCATACAATTCATAAAACCTAAAAACCTAAGAGCCACAGCCGCCGAATCATTTGAAGCTCTCAGCCACCGCCGCCTTGATCTTCACAGCCACCGCCGTCCGGTTATTGTAACCGTGTGGTTTTGATTAGTTTAAGAACAAGTCTAGCAACTTGTTCTTGAACACCCTTTCGATTTGATCGTATGGATACCGTAGAGACAAAGGTGCAAACTTTTGTTTGTGACTCATGGTGCTACAACGTGGAATCTGCTTCAAACACGCAACAAGGGTGAGACTCTTTTAATCATTCTGATATGAATACTCTGTATAGGTCCTCGGTTAGGAATCCATAGTTTTATTTCCGCTGCGCACTTGTGTGTTGGTTCCTTACCATGGTATCAGAGCCGTGTACAAAGCTCATATCGGAATTATGTGGTTAATCGTTTAATCATATTTAGAATTATATTGCATGCTTTAAAATAGTATAATCATATATGATATGAGTAAATCGAGTTTGTGAAAATCATCGTAAAATTATATATGATATAATTGACAATTTATGTATACGATACACGAAGGCGAAAAGCCGAGCCCATGGCTCTTGATGGTTCGGACCATGGTTCACGAACGCATGAGGGTTGGAGGCTACCTCCACGTGAGAGCTAGGGTTTTTCGAACCCCTTGGCTCGAGATGGTCGAGCCGCCACCGTCATGAATTGTGCATGGAAAGGCCGAGAACTATGACAAGGTTTTGAACCTTGTGGCTCGAGACGGCTAGGGTTTCGAACCCTAGCAGCCGCCGCATGGCTCACACGGGCATGGACCGTTACTTGGGCTAGGGTTTCGAACCCTAGACTCATGCATGGTCCAGCCGTGTGGTTAGGGTTTTGAGCCCTATCGAGTTCAAGCCGCCGCCGCACGTGAATGGGCTAGGGTTTCGAACCCTTAGCCACATTTGGTCCAACAGGCGCCGAGATGGCTAGGGTTTTCGAACCCTAGTCACATGCGTGGTTGGTCGGCCGTGGGTTTTGGGCTAAGGATCCGTGACATGTGATGTCCCGAGCGTACGATAATTTCATAAAATTTATTCTACAGTTTTATTGGAATTAAATTTTAAAATGTTTAGAATTTAATTCATTAATTGTTATAGCATGTTTTATGTGTTTGATTGAGCATGGTGCATGGTTATAGCCCTATGACCTATTAGATAGGATTTTGTGAATGTTTGTAATTTAATACTGCCTGCGAGTCGTGCCTTCTCTATTTTTCCTATTTGTTATCCCTCCCCTATGTTCCCCTCGAATGTTACTCGAGGATTCTCTATATCTTGTAAATGTTATATAGTATAGTTTATTTTATTGATGGAGATCAATGAAGATGGACCATGGTGCCGGGATGAGAAGGCCATTCACAAAAGGGAGCCAAAGAGGTGCTTGGAGAAGTAACCTTAGGTGGACTTTTAGGATTTTCTCATTGGCTTGAGAAAATCGCTAGTATGGGCTATAACAATGTCACATTTACTTTATGTTGATGTATGAGATGCATGTTTACTATTTTATTTAATATTGATGCTTGATATATATATATATGTAGATATGTATATATTCATATATGTACCAGATATATTTTCAATATTAATAAAATCATGAGATCTATAAATCGCTCTTATAATATTAAGTTTTAGATGCCTTCCAATTAAAAATACTCGTCAAGACTTCGATTGAACATGTATGGGTTTGCCAAAGCAAAGCACCATGACAATCTTAGTAAGGCGCGACAGGATAAAAGTGATATCCGTGTTATTTTAAAAAACAATTGGGTTCGACTTAACTAACGTTATCTCAATAGGATTGGGAACCTAGAGGCATGGGGTTGGATAATAATTCATTAGATGAATTTGAACAAAGTGTTGTTCGTCCAACCATCCAAGAATTACATGTGATGTAATTGACAAAGTGTTGTCTACCTAAATAACCGAGTCTTGGGCGATTAGCCAAAGCTAACTCAAGATTAAGTGAAATATGGATCTTGGCCCACTAAAGTTTTCGAGGGTTGATAATTTTAAACAAAATAGTGGGAGTGTCATTTAATATAAGACCATATTAAATGATTAAAATCATAAACTTATTTTGCATATTTATATTGTAGATATCCATGGCAACCAACAACGTTACATGCACACTATCATTGCAATCGGTCCTTGAGAAGGACAAACTTAATGAGACTAATTTCCTAGACTGGTATAGGAATTTGAGGATTGTCCTCAAACAAGAGAAAAAACAATATGTCCTAGAGGAACTCTTACCTGCTGAGGAGTGGCAAAAGAGGGGAACTGTTTCCATTGCGATGAGACCGGACATTGGAAAAGAAATTGCAAAGTTTATCTGGAGGATCTTAAGAAGACGAAGGGAAGTGTGACTTCCACTTCAGGTATTTTTGTTATAGAGTCAATTTATCTACTTCTTCATCATGGGTATTAGATACTGGATGTGGTTCTCACATTTGTGTTAATGTGCAGGATCTCAAAAGGAGTAGGTTGTTGGCGAAAGGCGAGGTTGATCTCCGAGTTGGAAATGGAGCAAGAGTTGCTGCATTAGCAATAAAAGATTATTCATTATCTTTGCCTTCTGGCTTAATTTTAGTTTTAAAAGATTGTTATTTTGTGCCGTCGATTACTAAAAACATTATTATTTCTTGTTTGGACAAGTGTGGATTTTCATTTATTATAAAGGACAATCGTTGCTCCATTTATTTAAATGATATGTTTTATGCTAATGCACAAATGATTAATGGTCTTAATATATTAAATCTTGATTTGCATGTCTATAACATAAATACTAAAAGGATTAAGAATAATGATTCTAATCCAACTTATCTCTGGCATTGTCGCTTGGGCCATATAAACGAGAATCGCATATCAAAACTTCATAAGGATGGAGTATTGGATTCATTTGATTTTGAATCATATGAAACATGTGAATCTTGTTTAATGGGCAAGATGACTAAAGCTCCTTTCAAGGGACATGTTGAAAGGACAAATGATTTATTGTGTCTCATACATAGTGATGTATGTGGACCAATAAGCACACATGCTAGAGGTGGTTTTCAATACTTCGTTAGATTTACTGATGATTTCAGTAGATATGAGTATGTGTACCTAATGAAACATAAACATGAAACCTTTGAAAAGTTCAAGGAGTTCAAGAATGAAGTACAAAACCAGCTTGGCAAAAGTATCAAAACCCTCCGATCAGATCGAGGAGGTGAATACCTAAGCCAAGAGTTTCATGACTATCTAAAGGAGTGTGGGATAGTCCCACAACTCACTCCTCCGTATACTCCACAATGGAATGGTGTATCCGAAAGGAGGAATCGAACTTTGTTGGACATGGTTCGATCAATGATGAGTCATGCAGATCTTCCGATATCCTTTTGGGGACATGCTTTAGAAACAGCAATGTTCATACTGAACCCTGTTCCATCTAAATCAGTGGAAAAGACACCATATGAGATGTGGACTGGGAAACGTCCTAGTATGTCTTTTATGAAGATTTGGGGAAGTGAGGCTTTCGTGAGACGTCACGCCTCTAACAAACTTGGACCCAAATCTGATAAGTGTTTATTTGTGGGGTATCCTAAGGAAACGAAAGGATAATATTTCTATTATCCCACCGAGAAAAAAAGTGGTTGTTGCTCGGACCGGTGTCTTTCTTGAAAGAGAATTTATTTCTAGAAAAACCAGTGGGAAACATATAGAACTTAGTGAAGTTCAACCACAAGAAAACACTGAACATGATATTGAGATGGAAACAGAGCAGTCACCACAAGTTGTTGTGGATGAAGTGCCTGCTCAAGAGACACAAGCCCATCGTAGGTCTTTAAGAGAACACCGGGAGCCACAGAGATATGGATTTCTTGTGACTCAACAAGGTGACTTACTACTTATTGATGAGGATGAGCCGTCATCTTATCAAGAAGCTATAATGGACACTGATTTTGAGAAATGACAAGAGGCCATGAAATCTGAGATGGAATCCATGTTGGGATATGCCCTAAGACAAGTCATTAGATGATTGTTTAAGACATACAATGTTTATGGATTTATGAATGGCGATTCATTATTATATATTATTCTTTTAACTGTGCATTGTGAATTAATATATATGTTAATGTCCTTAGAATAATATTGTATTATTCTTAAAGATGTTCCTAGTCAAGTATTATCATGAAAGGGATAATGATAATACGTAGAGACTAGTATATGTTGATCGATGAATTGTTCATTGATATGAGATATCAAATCAACATATGGGTACATGTTAGAGAACGATGTACTGAACAGACCCACCATGAGAATGCAACATGGATAGTTATATGATCGTCATATGCAATTCTCATAGTGATAATAATGTATGTAATCCTTACGACTTGTGATCATCAGAGATCCCAACATAAGGAGTTATGTATCTTGATATCGTCAAACGTTACCCGTAACAGGGTATACTATAAAGGCGACTATTGGATACACTACGAATTATGTAGAGGGATGTTGACTGATCGAGATAGGATTTGTCCCTCCTATATAACAGGAGATGTGTTTGGCCCTTGATCAAGTGAGAACTAAAATGCATGGCCATGCTCGAATGAGTCGATATGAGATATCGAGCTTATTCGTTTATTCTAGTTCTACTTGGGGATCAAGAAATAAAGATTGAATATACGAGTATGACTATTCCATGACTCGTGTTCAATCTAAACACAAAGGACAAAGGGATTAAGTTACATGATTAATATTATCACAAGTTCTAAAGGTTATGTCGAGTCATTGACATTCTCGTAATTTGGGTAGCATCGATGTGTTGCTAGATACCGCTCGATGCTTGCGACATAAAATGAGATTTTATGTCACTGCCAACATTACGAGATCCTATCGGGTCGCACAAAAGATTAAATCGAGAAGGGAAATTAAATTCATGAGATGAATTAAATAATTAAGAGGAGTCTTAATTAATAATCATAAGGATTAATTAAATCATGGGCTTAAGCCCATGAAGCTTTGAGAAAGCCTTTAATTAATCATATTTAATATGATAGCAAGGTGTTTAATTGCAAGACAATTTTATATCACAAAACCTACACCAAGGCAAGCTCTCGGCCGCACCATCAAGTTGAACTCTCGGCTCTCATAGCCGTGTGGTTCTTGGTGGCTTTTCGTGCCATCTTCGATTGTGAATCGAGTTAGCTTCGTGTATAGGATTAATAACTCGTCTAGCAACGTGTTATTAATCCATCCCTTCACTCGATTTGATCGTGTGGATACCGTTGAGGCAAAACCAATCGAGTTTTGCTTAGTGACTCGGAGAAGGCGTAAGACGTGGTGCAGCTCCGTGGATTCGGCCTCAAACACGCTACAAGGGTAAGACACTTGTTATTCTCTAATCCGATATGAATCCCTATGTATAGATCGCTGGTTTGTAATCCCAAAATTTTATTCTGCTGCGCTGTTTGCTCATGGGGTTACTTACAGTGGTATCAGAGCCAGGTTCAAGGCTTATATCGGATTTTATGTGGTTAAATAGTTTAATCATGTTAGAATTAATATTGCATGCTATTTAAAACTGTATTTTCATATATGATATGGAAAAATCGATTTTGTGAAGATCATCGTATGATAATATATATGATATAATTGACGGATCGAAATATATGATAATTCGTGATCAAAAACCGGAACATGGCTCTTGTAGGCTCACGGCCGAGGCCACCAAGGTGCTAGGGTTTCGAACCCTAGTCACCATGGCTCAGCCGCCGCTACAAAGTGGCTAGGGTTTTGAACCCTAGTCAAATTGGCCTCTCGGCCGCCGCCTAAGAGCTAGGGTTCGGACCCTGGCTCGAGCATGGGTCAAGCCGTCGCACTATCTAGGGTTTTGAACTCTTTTGGCTCGATAAAGTATTGAGAAGGTGCAAGTTGGCTCGATAGAATCAAGATGGTGCAAGGCGGCTAGGGTTTTGAACCCTAGCAGCGCCGCACCCAAGCCGCCGCATGGACCATGGCTCGGCCATGGGCTAGGGTTTCGACCCTAGGCCCACTATTGGTCCAGCCGTGGGTTTTGGTTCGAATCATGGTGGTTCGTGTTTTAGTCACTTTAGTTCGTGGCATGTGATGTCCCGAGCGTACGATAATTTTTCAAAAAAAATTATTTTACAGTTTTAATTAGAATTAAATTTAAATTGTTTAGAATTTAATTAATTAAATGTTAATGCATGCTTTATGTGTTGTTTGAGCATGGTGCGTGGTTATAGCCCTTTGACCTATTAGATAGGATTTGTGGATGATTGTAATTTATAATACGACCTGCGTGTCGTGCCTTTCTCTATTTTATTCTAAATGTAATCCCTCCCCTATGTTCCCCTCGAATGTGAATCGAGGAATTCTATATCTTGTAAAATAGTGTAGTTTATTTTATTGATGGTGATCAATGAAGATGGAGCATCGTGCCGGGATGAGGAGGCCATTCACAAATTGGAGCCAAAGGAAGGTGCTTATGAAGTTACCTTAGGTTGACTCATAGGAGTTTCTCATTGGCTTGAGAAACTCATTAGTAGGGGCTATAACCATGTCACGTTTTAATTATGTATGTTGATGCATGATTTATCTTATGTTTTAGTTTGATAATAGTATTACACATATATGTAGATATGTATACAACTATATGTAGTGGACATATTTTAAATTATCAAATTAATCATGAGATCAATAAATCCCTCTAAAATATTAAGTTTTAGATGCCTTCCAAATAAAAGTACTCGTCAATAACTTCGATTGTACATGTGTGGGTTTGCCAAAGCAAAGCACCGTGGCAATCTTAGTAAGGCGCGAAAGGATAAAAGTGATATCCGTCATACTTTAATTGGGTAAGACTTAACTAGGTTATCTCAATAGGATTGGGAACCTAGAGGCATGGGTTGGATTATAATTCATTTGATGAATTGAACAAAGTGTTGTTCGTCCAACTATCCAAGAATTATATGTGATGTAATTGACAAAGTGTTGTCTACCTAAATAACCGAGTCTTTGGCGATTAGCCAAAGCTAACTCAAGATTAAGTGAAATATGGATCTTGGCCCACTAAAGGTTTCGAGGGTTGATATTTTTCAAACAAAATAGTGGGAGTATCATTTAATATAAGACCATGTTAAATGATTTAAATCATAAACTTATTTTGCATATTTATATTGTAGATATCCATGGCAACTACAAACGTTACTAGCACTTTATCACTGCGATCGGTCCTTGAGAAGGACAAATTAAATGGGACAAATTTCCTAGACTGGCATAGGAACTTGAGGATAGTCCTCAAACAAGAAAAAGAAACAATATGTTCTAGAGGAACCCTTGCTCGCTGAGGAACCTCCCCTAACAGCTACAAGAGCTGAAAAAGATGCTTACAAGAGAGGTATGACGTCTCTAAAGCGTTATTCCAGTGCAGGATGGTAGAAGGAAGCTTAGTTGGAACTCATGTGCTCAAGATGATTGGGTACATTGAGAATCTGGACAAGCTAGGTTTTCCATTGGACCAAGAGTTGGCCACCGATGTAATCTTGCAATCGTTGCCGGAGAGCTTCAGTCAATTTGTAGTAAATTACAATATGACTGATATGGAAAAGACTCTGCCCCAGTTGCTTGGTATGTTGAGAACATATGAAGCAAACACTAAGAAGACTAAGGCCACAAATGTCCTTATTGTGAATAAAGGCAAAGGAAGGGCCAAAACTAAAGGCAACAAGAAAGCAAAGAAGGTCTTTGCTAAATCTAAGCCAAAGTCTTCTGCACTAAAGCCAAAGGGAGGGATAGCAAAGGAAGGGAACTGTTTCCATTGCGGTGAGACCGGCCATTGGAAAAGAAACTGCAAAGTATATCTGGAGGATCTAAAGAAAGGAAGTGTGACTTCCGCTTCAGGTATTTTTGTTATAGAAGTCAATTTATCTACTTCTTCATCTTGGGTATTAGATACTGGATGTGGATCTCACATTTGTGTAAATGTGCAGGATCTCAAAAGGAGTAGGGCATTGGCAAAAGGTGAAGTTGATCTCCGAGTTGGAAATGGAGCAAGAGTTGCTGCATTAGCTATAGGAGATTATCATTTAGCTTTACCTTCTGGTTTATCGTTGATTTTAAAATACTGTTATTTTGTGCCTTCAATTACTAAAAACATTATATCTATTTCTTGTTTGGACAAGTATGGTTTTTCATTTATAATAAAGGACAATTGTTGTTCTATTTATTTAAATGATATGTTTTATGCTGATGCACAAATGGTGAATGGTCTTTATGTATTAAATCTTGATATACCTATCTATAACATAAATACTAAAAGGATTAAAAATAATGATTGTAATCCGACTTATCTCTGGCACTGTCGCTTGGGCCACATAAACGAGAACCGCATATCTAAACTTCATAAGGATGGAGTATTAGATTCATTTGATTTTGAATCATATGAAACATGCGAATCTTGTTTAATGGGCAAGATGACTAAAGCCCCTTTCAAGGGACATGTTGAAAGGGCAAATGTTTTATTGGGACTAATACATAGTGATGTATGTGGACCAATAAGTACACAAGCTAGAGGTGGTTTTCAATACTTCGTTACATTTACTGATGACCTCAGTAGATATGGGTATGTGTACCTAATGAAATATAAACATGAAACCTTTGAAAAGTTCAAAGATTTCAAGAATGAAGTACAAAACCAACTTGGCAAAAGTATCAAAATCCTTCGATCAGATCGAGGAGGAGAATACTTAAGCCAAGAGTTTCATGACTATCTAAAGGAGTGTGGGATAGTCCCACAACTCACTCCTCCGTATACTCCACAATGGAATGGTGTATCCGAGAGGAGAAATCGAACCTTGTTAGACATGGTTACATCAATGATGAGTCATGCAGATCTTCCGATATCATTTTGGGGACACGCTCTAGAAACAGCGATTTTCTTACTGAACCGTGTTCCATCTAAATCAGTGGAAAAGACATCATATGAGATATGGACTGGGAAGCGTCCCAGTATGTCTTTTATGAAGATTTGGGGTTGTGAGGCTTTCGTTAGACGTCACGCCACTAACAAACTTGGACCCAAATCTGATAAGTGTTTATTTGTGGGGTATCCTAAGGAAACGAAAGGATACTATTTCTATTATCCCACCGAGAACAAAATAGTTGTTGCTCGGACTGATGTATTTCTTGAAAGAGAATTTATTTCTAGAAAAACCAGTGGGAGAAAAATAGAACTTAGTGAAGTTCAACCACAAGAAAACACTGAACCTGAAATTGAGATGGAAACAGAGCAGGCACCACAAACTGTTGTGGAAGAAGCACCTGCTCAAGAGACACAAGCCCAGCGTAGGTCTGTAAGAGTACACCGGGAGCCAGAGAGATATGGATTTCTTGTGACTCAACAAGGTGACTTACTACTTATTGATGAGGATGAGCCGTCATCTTATCAACAAGCTATAATGGGCAATGATTATGAGAAATGGCAAGAAGCCATGAAATCTGAGATGGAATCCATGTATGCAAACCAAGTATGGACTTTGGTTGATCCACCTGAAGGGGTACGACCCATAGGGTGCAAATGGATTTTCAAGAAAAAGACCGATATGGATGGTAATGTACAAACCTATAAAGGTCGGCTGGTTGCAAAAGGATTCAAACAAATTCATGGTATTGACTATGATGAAACCTTTTCACCAGTGGCCATGGTTAAATCCATAAGGATCTTACTTGCAATAGCTGCATTTCATGATTATGAAATCTGGCAGATGGATGTCAAAACAGCTTTCCTTAATGGAAATCTGCTCGAGGATGTGTACATGACACAGCCCGAGGGTTTTGTCGATCCAAAGGATGCTGGAAAGATATGCAAGCTACAACGATCCATTTATGGATTGAAGCAAGCTTCTCGGAGTTGGAATCTTCGTTTTGATGATGCAATCAAAGAGTTTGGTTTTATCAAAATTGAAGATGAACCTTGTGTCTACAAGAAGGTCAGTGGGAGCGTAATCATTTTCCTAGTGTTGTATGTAGATGACATACTTCTTATTGGAAATGATATCCCTGCCTTGCAATCTGTAAAGATTTGGCTAGGGAACTGCTTTTCGATGAAAGACTTAGGAGAAGCTACCTATGTGTTAGGAATCAAGATCTATAGAGATAGATCGAGAAGGCTTCTTGGTCTAAGTCAAAGTACATACATAGACAAGGTGCTTAAAAGGTTTAGCATGCAAGAATCCAAGAAAGGATTCGTGCCTATGACACATGGTATTTATCTCTCGAAGGAACAGTGTCCTTCAACACCAGATGAGAGACAACGCATGAGTAAGATTCCATACGCATCAGCTATTGGATCTATCATGTATGCCATGATATGTACTCGTCCCGATGTATCGTATGCTTTGAGCATGACGAGCAGATATCAAGTTGATCCAGGTGAAGGTCACTGGATTGCTGTCAAGAATATCCTAAAGTACTTGAGAAGGACTAAGGATACATTCTTGATTTATGGAGGTGAGGAAGAGCTCAATGTAATGGGTTACACTGATGCAAGCTTCCAAACCGACAAAGATGATTTTCGATCGCAATCTGGATATGTGTATTGCCTGAATGGAGGTGCTGTGAGCTGGAAGAGTTCAAAGCAAGAAACAGTAGCCGATTCTACAACGGAAGCTGAGTATATTGCTGCCTCGGATGCAGCAAAGGAAGCTGTTTGGATGAGAAAGTTCATTTCTGAACTTGGAGTGGTGCCTAGCATTAAAGATCCGATAGAACTCTATTGTGACAACAATGAAGCGATCGCATTGGCTAAGGAACCAAGATCTCACCAAAGATCCAAGCACATACTTAGACGTTTCCATTTCATTCGAGAAATCGTTGAAAGGGGAGATGTTAAAATATGCAAAGTACCAACAGATGATAATGTATCTGACCCATTGACGAAGCCGCTGTCACAGCAGAAGCATGATCGTCATACTAGATCTCTAGGCATTAGGTATATGTCTGAGTGGTCTTAGTGCAAGTGGGAGATTTGTTGGGATATGCCCTAAGACAAGTCATTAGATGATTGTTTAAGACATACAATGTTTATGGATTTATGAATGGCAATTCATTATTATATATTATTCTTTTAACTGTGCATTGTGAATTAATATATATGTTAATGTCCTTAGAATAATATTGTATTATTCTTAAAGATGTTCCTAGTCAAGTATTATCATGAAAGGGATAATGATAATACGTAGAGACTAGTATATGTTGATCGATGAATTGTTCATTGATATGAGATATCAAATCAACATATGGGTACATGTTAGAGAACGATGTACTGAACAGACCCACCATGAGAATGCAACATGGATAGTTATATGATCGTCATATGCAATTCTCATAGTGATAATAATGTATGTAATCCTTACGACTTGTGATCATCAGAGATCCCAACATAAGGAGTTATGTATCTTGATATCGTCAAACGTTACCCGTAACAGGGTATACTATAAAGGCGACTATTGGATACACTACGAATTATGTAGAGGGATGTTGACTGATCGAGATAGGATTTGTCCCTCCTATATAACAGGAGATGTGTTTGGCCCTTGATCAAGTGAGAACTAAAATGCATGGCCATGCTCGAATGAGTCGATATGAGATATCGAGTTTATTCGTTTATTCTAGTTCTACTTGGGGATCAAGAAATAAAGATTGAATATACGAGTATGACTATTCCATGACTCGTGTTCAATCTAAACACAAAGGACAAAGGGATTAAGTTACATGATTAATATTATCACAAGTTCTAAAAGTTATGTCGAGTCATTGACATTCTCGTAATTTGGGTAGCATCGATGTGTTGCTAGATACCGCTCGATGCTTGCGACATAAAATGAGATTTTATGTCACTGCCAACATTACGAGATCCTATCGGGTCGCACAAAAGATTAAATCGAGAAGGGAAATTAAATTCATGAGATGAATTAAATAATTAAGAGGAGTCTTAATTAATAATCATAAGGATTAATTAAATCATGGGCTTAAGCCCATGAAGCTTTGAGAAAGCCTTTAATTAATCATATTTAATATGATAGCAAGGTGTTTAATTGCAAGACAATTTTATATCACAAAACCTACACCAAGGCAAGCTCTCGGCCGCACCATCAAGTTGAACTCTCGGCTCTCATAGCCGTGTGGTTCTTGGTGGCTTTTCGTGCCATCTTCGATTGTGAATCGAGTTAGCTTCGTGTATAGGATTAATAACTCGTCTAGCAACGTGTTATTAATCCATCCCTTCACTCGATTTGATCGTGTGGATACCGTTGAGGCAAAACCAATCGAGTTTTGCTTAGTGACTCGGAGAAGGCGTAAGACGTGGTGCAGCTCCGTGGATTCGGCCTCAAACACGCTACAAGGGTAAGACACTTGTTATTCTCTAATCCGATATGAATCCCTATGTATAGATCGCTGGTTTGTAATCCCAAAATTTTATTCCGCTGCGCTGTTTGCTCATGGGGTTACTTACAATCCATGTATGCAAACCAAGTATGGACTTTGGTTGACCCACCTGAAGGGGTGAGACCCATAGGGTGCAAATGGATTTTCAAGAAGAAGACCGACATGGATGGTAATGTACAAACCTTTAAAGGTCGACTGGTAGCAAAAGGTTTCAAACAAATTCATGGTATTGACTATGATGAAACTTTTTCACCAGTTGCCATGGTTAAATCCATTAGGATCTTACTTGCAATAGCTGCATTTCATGATTATGAAATCTGGCAGATGGATGTCAAAACAGCTTTCCTTAATGGAAATCTGCTTGAGGATGTGTACATAACACAGCCCGAGGGTTTTGTCGATCCAAAGGATGCTGGAAAGATATGCAAGCTACAACGATCCATTTATGGATTGAAGCAAGCTTCTCGGAGTTGGAATCTTCGTTTTGATGATGCAGTCAAAGAGTTTGGTTTCATCAAAAACGTAGATGAACCTTGTGTCTACAAGAAGGTCAGTGGGAGCATAATTATCTTCATAATATTGTATGTAGATGACATACTTCTAATTGTGAATGATATCACTGCCTTACAATCTGTAAAGATTTGGCCAGGGAATTGCTTTTCTATGAAAGACTTGGGTGAAGCCACCTATGTATTAGGTATCAAGATCTATAGAGATAGATCAAGAAGATTACTTGGCCTAAGTCAAAGTACATACATAGACAAAGTGCTAAAACGGTTTAGCATGCAAGAATCTAAGAAAGGATTCGTGGCTATGACACATGGAATACATTTTCTCGAAGGATCAGTGTCCTTCAACACCAGATGAGAGACAACGCATGAGTAAGATTCCATATACATCAGCTATTGGATCTATCATGTATGCCATGATATGTACGCATCCCGATGTCTCGTATGCTTTGAGCATGACGAGCAGATATCAAGTAGATCCAGGTGAAAATCACTGGATTGCAGTCAAGAATATCCTGAAGTACTTGAGAAGAACTAAGGATACATTCTTGATTTATGGAGGTGAGGAAGAGCTCAATGTAATAGGTTACACTGATGCAAGCTTCCAAACTGACAAAGATGATTTCCGATCGCAATCAGGATATGTGTTTTGCCTAAATGGAGGTGCTGTGAACTGGAAGAGTTCACAGCAAGAGACAGTAGCCGATTCTACAACTGAAGCTGAGTATATTGTTGCCTCAGATGCAGCAAAGGAAGCTGTTTGGATTAAGAAGTTCATTTCTGAACTTGGGGTGATGCCTAGCATACTAGATCCGATAGAACTCTATTGTGACAACAATGGAGCCATCGTATTGGCTAAGGAACCTAGATCTCACCAAAGATCCAAACGGCGCTTTCATTTCATTCGAGAAATCGTTGAAAGAGGAGATGTTAAAATATGCAGAGTACCAACAGATGATAATGTATCTGACCCATTGACGAAGCCACTGTCACGGCAGAAGCATGATCGTCATACAGATCTCTAGGCATTAAGTATATGTCTGATTGGTCTTAGTGCAAGTGGGAGATTTGTTTGGATATGCCCTAAGACAAGTCATTAGATGATTGTTTATGACATACACTGTATTATGATTTTATTAAAGGCAAATCATTATTATATCTTATTCGAATATCTGTGCAATATGAATTGATATATAAGTTAATGTCCTTAGAATAATATTGTATTGTTCTTAAAGATTGTCCCTAGTCAAGTATTATCATGAATCGGGATAATGATATTGCATTGAGACTAGTATGTTTTGATTGATGAATTGTTCATGGATATGAGATATCAAATCAACACATGGGTAGATGTTGGAGAACAATGTACTGGACAGACCCACCATGAGAATGCTACATGGATAGTTATATGAGTGTCATAAGCAATTCTCATAGTGATAATAATGTATGTAATCCTTACGACTTGAGATCATCAGAGAACCCAACATAAGGAGTTATGTATCTTGATATTGTCAAACGTTACCTGTAACATGGCAAACTATAAAGACAATCATTGGATACACCACGAATTATGTAGAGGGATGTTGAGTGATCAAGAAAGGATTTGTCCCTCCTATATAACAGGAGAAGTGTTTGGACCCTTGATCAAGTAAGACTAAAATGCATGGTCGTGCTCGAATGAGTCGATATGTGATATCGAGCTTATTCGTTTATTTTAGTTCTACTTGGGGATCAAGAAATAAAGATTGAATATACGAGTATGACTATTCCATGACTCGTGTTCAATCTAAACACATTGGACAAAGGGATTAAGTTACATGGTTAATATTATCGCAGTTCGTAGGTTATGTCGAGTCAATGACATTCTTGTAATTTGGGTAGCCTTGATGTGTTGCTAGATACCGCTCAATGCTTGTGACATAAAATGAGATTTTATGTCACTGCCAACATTGCAAGATCCTAAAGGGTCGCACGAAAGATTAAATCGATAAAGGGAATTAAATTCATTGGATGAATTAATTAATTAAGAAGAGTCTTAATTACATGATTATAAGGATTTAATTAAATCATGAGTTTGGGCCCATGAAGCTTTAAGAAAGTCTTGAACCTTTAATTAAATCCAACATATATATGATAACAAGGTTAATGAGGATTAATCATACAATTCATAAAACCTAAAACCTAAGAGCCACGGCCGCCGAATCATTTGAAGCTCTCGGCCACCGCCGCCTTGATCTTCACGGCCACTGTCGTCCGGTTATTGTAACCGTGTGGTTTTGATTAGTTTAAGAACAAGTCTAGCAACTTGTTCTTGAACACCCTTTTGATTTGATCGTGTGGATAGCGTAGAGACAAAGGTGCAAACTTTTGTTTGTGACTCGTGGTGCTACAACGTGAAATTTGCTTCAAACACGCAACAAGGGTGAGACTCTTTTAATCATTCCGATATAAATACTCTGTATAGGTCTTCGGTTAGGAATCCATAGTTTTATTTCCGCTGCGCACTTGTGTGTTGGATTTCTTACAGCTAAGACTTATGGTCCTGACTTCATGACATATATGTTGGACAATGAACCAAGATTGGTTAGTGACGCCTTATCTAGCCATGATGCTCCTATGTGGAAAGAGGCTATTAATATTGAGATAGAATCCATAATGCAAAACCACACATGGGAATTGGTAGACCTTCCAACTGGAAGCAAACCATTAGAATGCATATGGATTCTTAAAAGAAAATATAAGTCCGATAGTTCAATTGATAAGTACAAGGCGAGACTCGTTGCAAAGGGATATAGACAAAAACAAGGCCTTGATTACTTTGATACATATCCACCAGTCACGAGAATTACGTCCATTAGCTGGATGAGGTTGATAAATATGCACGAGGTTGTGCATTATTAATGATAGATGGAATTATGTGCCCTGATAGCTCTGGGAATACTGTAAAATTATTGTACATACAAAAATTAGAAGATATCAGTTATGTTGGTACTTTTAGCTGGGGTAATGTGATGCCCCGAAATTAATTAATGGTAACTTGGACATTAATTATGTTTATATGATGTATCATGTATTGATAGATTTATGTGTTGGGTATTAAGATGTTAACATGATTAATTGTGTTAAATTATCAATTATGAGGAACATATGATTTTAAATGAAGTTTAGAGCATTGTTGTAAAGTGCCTTTAAAATACCAAGTTGGGTATTTTATACATCATGTTAAGTTTGGGGTACAATTTTTATTAAGTTATTACAACCCCTTTTAAATCCCCTACACATCACTTTAACCCCCCCCCCCCCACATTACCTTTCACCTTTTAAAAATCCCCAAATCACTTCCCAACCCCAAACCCTACCCATTTTCGAAATCCACCAAAAAGGAAGAAGGAAAGTTCCACAAAATCCTTATTTGTGTGATCTTTGCTAGGATTTGGAGCCTACAAGAGGTATGGAACCATTCCTACAAGTTTTATGATGTTTGGTGTTGAAATGGGTTAAGTTTTTGATGTTTTATGTGGGTTTGTTTGGGTATGTGTTGTGTATGGTTGGGGTATGATTTTTGAAGTGTTTTATGTTGGTTTTGGTGGGTTATGATGTTATTGATGTTTTATGGAAGTTTGGTTTTGGGGTGGTATGTGAAGGAGCTTGAAAAATGAGCATTAATGGCGAAAATTCGATGTACAGCACTCGGCGATCGATCGCCCGTTCTTGGCGATCGATCGCGAGCGTCCAGTACCAGCCAGAAGCATTTGGCGATCGATCGCCACTTTTGGGCGATCGATCGGCGGGCCTGGCGATCGATCGCGCCAAAAGTGGCGATCGATCGCCAAGAAGGAGATTTTGGCCCCTCGTCCAGTGCGATCTCGCGATCGATCGCGCCTGGGTGGCGATCGATCGCGAGCTGAAGAAAAGTGGATTTTTGATTTTTTTGTGGGATTTTTGGATATTGGACTATGTTTAGCTTCTAATATCAATTTGTATGGTCGTGTAGAACCATCCCAGGTGCCCACAACATCCAGGAGATAAAGCTCTCCAAATTCTCCACTTTTGGGAATTAAGGTACGTAAGAGACGTACGAGCATCGGACGGTAAACCATGCCCTTACATATTATGATGATGTTTAAGATGATGTTTACGATGATGACGTTTAAGATGATGTTATGATGATGATATCTATGATGATATTTATAATGATGATGCTCATGATGATGTTATGATGATGATGCTTATGCGATGTTATTTGTGGTAAGATGCCACGGGGTAAGATGCCCCACATGGTAAGAGGCCATGCGATGTTATTCATGGTAAGATGCCACGCAATGTTTATGATATGGTAAGACGCCATATGATTGGGTAAGACGCCCACATGGTAAGATGCCACGCAATGTTTATGATATGGTAAGACGCCATATGATTGGGTAAGACGCCCACGTGGTAAGATGCCACGCAATGATTATGATATGGTAAGATGCCATACAATGGGGTAAGACGCCCCAATATATGAATAAGAGTCAGGGATAACCAAGGAGGTCGGAGGACGACCAATAACTTTTACTTAACTAAGATGTTACGCATTATTGTATGCTTTTATATAATGTTAAGTAAATATATGAATGCTCATGATGTGTTATCCCTGTAGGTACACTTTTGGACCAAGGGCCTAGGGTCGGGTTGAGGAAGTGAGCTAAAGGGAGCATGATGAACGTAGGATGCAGGATTTTTTTGATAGTCTCTACTCTAGGAGTAGTGTAAATCTATAGCTTTAACATTCTTTATTGGGAATGTAATTAAATAGCTTTGAAAACTTTATTTTTGGCCTGTAATTAAAGGTTATAAATGCATGTTCTGTCCAATTTATGTGTACTAAATGATATGAAGGTAGGAAGACCCTACATTAGTGGTATCAGAGCAGTGGTTAGATAACCCGGGATGAGTGAAGGGTAGCCTTAGCAATAAGTTAGCTAGGTGCTTACTTTCGAACATGTTTTGTGCATAAGTTGCATATGAAGTATATGATGTTATGCTAACATGTTTTGTTTATCTAACGAAGTATTATACGAACTGCTTTTGGATCTTGTTGTTAATCCTTGTGTTGCAGTATGGCAGCAAATGTGGAGGTAGGTGACGCAGTGAGCGTCAATGCAAGTGCGGGGCGTACGAATCCCCTACCCCCGCCAGCTTTTGATGATGAACCGGCCGAACAGCGGTTATTGCCAGGAGAGCTAAGCTTAACTCAATTTCTTGCTTACCGACCCCCAACCTTTGAAGGAACTGAAACTGGGGAACGAGCTGAGGAATGGTTGGAAAGAATAGAGCAGATCTTTGTGGCAGCCCCATGTGCGAAGACAGCGTGGATACGGTTAGCGGAGTTCCAATTGGCCAAGAAGGCGTTAATGTGGTGGAAGACCACTGTGGTAGAGCAAGAGGCTCAAGGTCATGAAGTGAACTGGAAAATGTTTCGAACTCGCTTCCTGAACCGTTATTTCTCGGCTGCAGCACGACAGGCTAAGGAAGATGAATTCACTCACCTCAAGCAAGGTAATATGTCGGTATCGGATTATGCTCTTCAGTTTTGCTCCTTGCTCCGATATGTGCCTCACATTGCCACAAGCACGCAAGCAAAGATGAGGAATTTCATGAAGGGTCTGAGGCCGGAGCTATACGATAGGGTGATCACTTATGGCCCTACTTGTTTTGATGATGCACTCTCAAGGGCTGAGCTAGCCGAACTAGGAGTGGGTGCATACCCTGATGTTGTACCACCGTCGGCACCCTCTCAGAAATCCACTCCGGATAATTTGAAGCCGAGGAATGATCAGTTCAAGTCAAGGGGGAACTCCTCAGCGTCAAGGTTTAGTGGTAAGAAGTCCGACAACAGGTGGAAAGGAAACCGAAGAGGTGATGCCCCATCTGGAAGGGGGCAGTCTCAGGGAGACAGATCCGGGAGGATCCAATGCACTCTTTGTGGGCAACCACATTTGGCAAAAGACTGTATAGGGTGCTATGTTTGTGGCGACAAGGGCCACTTTGCTAGACAGTGTCCCAACCGGGGAAGTCAACAGGGTTCTGCGGGGAGGCCTGCAGATAGGACAACGCAGCACCGACCACCATTTGTGCCGCGTCAGCATGGAGGTCAGCCCATGGGGCCACCTCAAGGACAAGTCTATGCACTGACAAGGGAGCAGGCTTCAGCGGCTCCGGAGGAGGTTATAGCGGGTACGTGTCTTTTATTTACGCACCCTGCTTTTATATTGATCGACACAGGTGCGTCACACTCTTTTGTGTCGACAAGTTTTGTGGAAAGGCACCACTTATGCACTTCTCCGTCGCCCACGCCTCTTATAGTCTCGACCCCCGCTGGAAGAAGTATGATTACTGATCGGATCGTCTACAATGGCCTCATTTATTTTGAGGATAAGGAACTAAGGTCAGACTTGATTGTTCTGGGAATGTCAGATTTTGATTGCATTCTGGGCATTGATGTTCTGAACAGGTATCAGGCAGTTGTGAACTGCAGGCAGAGAACTGTACGGTTTAAATCCGATATGGGAGTTCCATGGACGTTCTATGGGGATGGTTCTCGCTCTAAGATTCCATTGATATCTACAGTCAAGATGGCGCAGTTGTTGGAACGAGGTCATTCAGGATATCTCATTTATGCCGTCGATGTTACGGAAAAGAAAGGAGAAGTGAAAGTTGAGGATGTGCCCGTAGTGGCGGAGTTCCCTGATGTCTTTCCGGAGGAGATTCCCGGATTCCCACCGACGAGAGAGGTCGAGTTTGGGATTGAGTTATTACCAGGGACGTCGGCCATTTCTCGTGCCCCTTATAGGATGGCACCAGCGGAGCTAAGGGAACTAAAGATTCAGTTGCAGGAGCTCCTTGATAAGGGCTATATACGCCCTAGCGTATCGCCCTGGGGAGCACCAGTTTTATTTGTGAAGAAGAAAGATGGTTCGATGCGTTTGTGCATCGATTACAGACAACTGAACAAAGCTACAGTGAAGAATAAGTACCCACTCCCGAGGATCGGTGATTTGTTTGATCAGTTGCAGGGTACGAGGCTCTACAGTAAGATCGATCTGAGGTCGGGGTACCATCAGATTCGAGTAAGAGAAGAGGATGTCCAGAAGACAGCCTTCAGGACTAGGTATGGGCATTATGAATTCCTAGTCATGCCTTTTGGGGTGACAAATGCCCCGGCTGTTTTCATGAGTTTGATGAACAAGGTGTTCCAGCCGTATTTGGATCAATTCGTCATAGTTTTCATTGACGACATACTCATCTACTCTAGGACTGAAGAAGATCATGTACGGCACTTGAGGACAGTACTTCAGATCCTTAGGGATCATCAGTTGTATGCAAAGCTGAGCAAGTGCGAATTCTGGTTGGACAGCGTGGTGTTCCTAGGCCATGTCATATCTAGCCAAGGGATATCTGTGGATCCGAGGAAGATTGAAGCTGTGATGGAGTGGGCAGCACCCACTTCTGTACCCGAGATACGGAGTTTTCTGGGCTTAGCAGGTTATTACCGACGTTTTGTCGAAGGATTTTCTAAGATCGCTAAGCCATTGACACAGCTGACTCAGAAAGGAGTCCCATTCTTTTGGTCCGAAGCTTGTGAGGAAAGCTTCCAAGAATTGAAGCGTCGTTTGACGACAGCGCCAGTGTTGGTGATTCCGTCTGAGGACAAGAGGTTTGCTTTGTACACGGATGCATCATTGCAAGGTTTGGGCTGTGTACTGATGCAAGACAGACAAGTGGTAGCCTATGCTTCGAGACAGTTGAAGCCTCATGAGACCAGGTACCCAGTCCATGATCTGGAACTGGCAGCTATCATTTTCGCCTTGAAGATTTGGCGTCATTACCTTTATGGCACTACGTTTACCATTTTTACGGACCATAAGAGCCTGAAGTTCTTGTTCACTCAGGCAGAGTTGAATATGAGGCAAAGGAGGTGGATGGACTTACTCAAGGATTATGACTGTGAAATTGAGTACCATCCTGGTAAGGCAAATTTGATAGCAGACGCCTTAAGTCGGAAGGTGAAGAGTACTGCTGAGGACGTTATGTGTTTGTCAGCTTTGATGACTTCTTACTGCCATCTGGGCTATGACTTCGATGTAGACACGTCGCCGGTGCGAGTGTCGACCTTATTGGCCGAGCCAGACGTATTTGAGGCTATCAGGAAAGCCCAGAGGTTGGATGATGAAGTTCAGAGATGGTTATCAATAGTACTTCGAGGTCAGCCAACAAAGTTTAGTGTGGCTGAAGATGACTCTTTAAGATTGGGCAACCGATGGGTGGTCCCAGATGCGCCAGGATTGCGTAAAGGAATTTTAGAACGGGCTCATAGTAGCCGGTTCAGTATCCACCCTGGAGGAAGAAAGATGTATAAGGACCTAAGTGGTCAATTCTGGTGGAGACGCATGAAGCGTGATGTGATCAGCTTCGTTAAGAGATGCTTGATCTGCCAACAAGTAAAGGCAGAAAGACAGAGGCCTGGTGGCGAGCTGAAGAGCTTGGAGGTACCTAAGTGGAAGTGGGAGCATATATCTATGGACTTCGTGACCCACTTGCCAAGGTCGGCCTCTGGATTTGATGCGATCTGGGTGATCGTGGATAGGCTGACGAAGGTAGCTCATTTCATCCCTTACAGTATGACTTTCACGTATTTAAAGATGGCCCAATTATATGTACGGGAGGTAGTGAGGTTGCATGGGATTCCAGTCTCGATCGTGTCTGACAGAGACCCAAGGTTTACTTCTCATTTCTGGGAGGGTCTCCAGACAGCTTTGGGCACCGAGGTGAGACTAAGTACAGCTTATCACCCTCAGACTGATGGCCAAACGGAGCGTACTATACAAACGCTCGAAGATATATTGAGGGCATGTGTTTTGGAGTTTGATACTCCGTGGCAAGAGTCTATACCTCTGGTAGAGTTCTCCTACAATAACAGCTATCAGGCGAGCATTCAAATGGCCCCTTTTGAAGCTCTTTACGGACGACGATGTAGGTCACCGCTGTATTGGGAGGACTTGACGAGTAAAGCGGTCGGAGGACCGGATATGATTAAGGACATGGAGGAAAAGATTAAGATGATACGCTTAAAGATGAAAGCGGCCCAAGATAGGCAAGCAGCCTATGCTAATAAGCGGCGACGACCGCTAGAATTTCAAGTAGGAGACAAGGTCTTCTTGAAAATCTCACCCTTCAGGGGTGTTGTTCGATTTGGTATGCGGGGGAAGTTATCCCCGAGGTATGTTGGACCGTATGAGGTATTACAGCGTATCGGCACTTTGGCTTACCGATTGGCTTTACCGCCGTCTTTATCTGGGATTCATGATGTCTTCCATGTTTCTATGTTGAGAAAGTATGAGCCAGATCCGTCTCATGTTTTACAGCCTACTGAAGTGCAGTTAGACTCAGATGTATCCTACGTTGAACGACCGGTCAGAATTCTGGATCGTGAGGATCGCAGACTACGAAGTAAAGTTATACCAATGGTCAAAGTTCAGTGGGATCGTCGGGGTGTCGAGGAGGCTACGTGGGAGACGGAGCGGCATATGATGCAGCATTACCCCGAACTATTTTCTGGTATGATTTATGTTTAGTTTCTTTTGGGTAAGTGCATGCGATTTCGAGGACGAAATCTTGTAAGTAGGGGAGTAATGTGATGCCCCGAAATTAATTAATGGTAACTTGGACATTAATTATGTTTATATGATGTATCATGTATTGATAGATTTATGTGTTGGGTATTAAGATGTTAACATGATTAATTGTGTTAAATTATCAATTATGAGGAACATATGATTTTAAATGAAGTTTAGAGCATTGTTGTAAAGTGCCTTTAAAATACCAAGTTGGGTATTTTATACATCATGTTAAGTTTGGGGTACAATTTTTATTAAGTTATTACAACCCCTTTTAAATCCCCTACACATCACTTTAACCCCCCCCACATTACCTTTCACCTTTTAAAAATCCCCAAATCACTTCCCAACCCCAAACCCTACCCATTTTCGAAATCCACCAAAAAGGAAGAAGGAAAGTTCCACAAAATCCTTATTTGTGTGATCTTTGCTAGGATTTGGAGCCTACAAGAGGTATGGAACCATTCCTACAAGTTTTATGATGTTTGGTGTTGAAATGGGTTAAGTTTTTGATGTTTTATGTGGGTTTGTTTGGGTATGTGTTGTGTATGGTTGGGGTATGATTTTTGAAGTGTTTTATGTTGGTTTTGGTGGGTTATGATGTTATTGATGTTTTATGGAAGTTTGGTTTTGGGGTGGTATGTGAAGGAGCTTGAAAAATGAGCATTAATGGCGAAAATTCGATGTACAGCACTCGGCGATCGATCGCCCGTTCTTGGCGATCGATCGCGAGCGTCCAGTACCAGCCAGAAGCATTTGGCGATCGATCGCCACTTTTGGGCGATCGATCGGCGGGCCTGGCGATCGATCGCGCCAAAAGTGGCGATCGATCGCCAAGAAGGAGATTTTGGCCCCTCGTCCAGTGCGATCTCGCGATCGATCGCGCCTGGGTGGCGATCGATCGCGAGCTGAAGAAAAGTGGATTTTTGATTTTTTTGTGGGATTTTTGGATATTGGACTATGTTTAGCTTCTAATATCAATTTGTATGGTCGTGTAGAACCATCCCAGGTGCCCACAACATCCAGGAGATAAAGCTCTCCAAATTCTCCACTTTTGGGAATTAAGGTACGTAAGAGACGTACGAGCATCGGATGGTAAACCATGCCCTTACATATTATGATGATGTTTAAGATGATGTTTACGATGATGACGTTTAAGATGATGTTATGATGATGATATCTATGATGATATTTATAATGATGATGCTCATGATGATGTTATGATGATGATGCTTATGCGATGTTATTTGTGGTAAGATGCCACGGGGTAAGATGCCCCACATGGTAAGAGGCCATGCGATATTATTTGTGGTAAGATGCCACGGGGTAAGATGCCCCACATGGTAAGAGGCCATGCGATGTTATTCGTGGTAAGATGCCACGCAATGTTTATGATATGGTAAGACGCCATATGATTGGGTAAGACGCCCACATGGTAAGATGCCACGCAATGTTTATGATATGGTAAGACGCCATATGATTGGGTAAGACGCCCACGTGGTAAGATGCCACGCAATGATTATGATATGGTAAGATGCCATACAATGGGGTAAGACGCCCCAATATATGAATAAGAGTCAGGGATAACCAAGGAGGTCGGAGGACGACCAATAACTTTTACTTAACTAAGATGTTACGCATTATTGTATGCTTTTATATAATGTTAAGTAAATATATGAATGCTCATGATGTGTTATCCCTGTAGGTACACTTTTGGACCAAGGGCCTAGGGTCGGGTTGAGGAAGTGAGCTAAAGGGAGCATGATGAACGTAGGATGCAGGATTTTTTTGATAGTCTCTACTCTAGGAGTAGTGTAAATCTATAGCTTTAACATTCTTTATTGGGAATGTAATTAAATAGCTTTGAAAACTTTATTTTTGGCCTGTAATCTCCCTAGCTCAAACTACAACCGGAACCCTTAAAAGGTTATAAATGCATGTTCTGTCCAATTTATGTGTACTAAATGATATTAAGGTAGGAAGACCCTACAGGTAGTGCTGTGTTGGCATTCTTATATCATGAGTTGTGCACTTCAGCAGAGAGAGGGAAAAAAGTAATATGTGGTGTATTACACCTCATATAGGTAATCACTACCTTTATTTTAAAATACCAAAAAAATATTTCTTGCATATTTTATTTATATTATTCATGTTAATATTTTAGATTTAGGCATGGTCGCGGCTCCAAAGTTTAGCTCATCAACTAGGACGCTCAAGAATTGATATTGGGCCAATACCAATCGACGAGGACAATTATTTACATGCTGATCCATATGGTGCAAGGTGATGTATTACAAATTATGTTACAATGTATAATATTATATTTAATTACTTGTTATATAATTTATGTTTTCTGATTATGATTACACAGGTGGACATGTAAATTAAGATTTATAGAAACTGGTACACATTCAAAAAAAATATTAGGGACATCCTTGACCAGCAGCCATTAAGCCAAGTAATTTTATTTTTTATGTTCATGTATAAAAGATGATAGTCTTTGAACATTATTTTAATGTAAAACTATATTTGTAGTTTAATTGGCAGTCGTACCTTGATGACTATATTGAAGGACTGCATACTGAGTTATGGACATACAGTGGCCCACTGATTTTGTATGACATTGTTGAGATGCATCGTCCTGAGCGGATTTTTCGTCAATTCGTCATGGTACAAAACATCCCACCAGATTCACGGTTTAGGGAATGATACATTACATGCAGTTAACCGAAGGGGCAAAACAAATAATGACTGGTCTGCGCACCATAGGCAGTACACGACTATATGGGTTAATGTACATGCTCATACCGTGGACAACCCGCGATATGATTCAGCTGGACAAGGTGTAATTGTCGGGTACAATGACTGGTATGAACGAGTAACACGTAGATTCATTGGCCATCAACGACAATTTGTGGAGACTGGATATCAACATGGAGATGGCCCCGCATGGCAACATGTGGTATGTTGATTTATTACATATGTATTATATATTTCAAAATTGTGTTTAGATTTAGAAACTTAATAAAAATTGTTTCACTCATTTCAGATTGATCAGTTGGCGCAATTAACTGTTACCTGCAACCGTAATATCGTTGAGGAACGATCCATTGGGGATAGAAACTTTATGCCATACGAAGAGGGACATGCTAGTGAGGAAGAACAAGTACAGCCGATGCATGTGAGTGACGAAGCACAAGTACAGCCGATGCATGCGAGTTTTGGAGATGCTGGCCCATCAAGCTATGCCCCGACATATATGTCAGGTCCATCTTCATCATATGCCGGCGACATGTACAGAGATTGTTATATTCCTCAACAACTGCATCAGTCGTTTGATCAAACGTCTTTCACGCGTTATCAATCCATGTACACACAAGAACATTCCAGCCCAGATGTTAATATTAAATTCCCTGAAATATATGCATCGATGTCTCCACAATTTGACGTGTCACCGGTTGTGTTCCCTAATTTGTCACCTGATGTTCAGCAGGACGATGTACCTGTAGTGCAAGATGACCAGGCCATTCAGGAAGGACGAGGTCAGAGACGAAAACAGCCGCGTCGTTGTGGTACTGGAGGGGTATTATAGAGTTTTATCCGTAATATATGTAGTTATGTTTGCCTATTGTCAATCTTATTATGAAATGTAATGAATGTACTTTCAGACCATGTGAATGTCTTATTTGATATGTGAAAATAACGATAACAATAACAAATTGTCATTGATATGTGCTCCAATATTCTTGCATATTATAATATGACTTGACAAATATTTTTGCGTTTAAGCCATAATATCGACATACTTGTATCACATGTGAGCAAGTAATGCCAAATTCTTTCCATTTTCCACAAGAACATTCCCTTGATTTGAGCTTCACAACATGCGTATTACCCCTACGTCCAGCTTGCATCCTTGTGATAACTGAGGCTGTTAGATGCCTTCGATCAAACATCTGAACTTCATGATGAATGGAGTGATGATCAGCCCGAGCATATTTTTCAAATGCATAATCCGGCCATTCTTGATTATTTTGGATCATTCTATCCTCTTTTTTCAATCGCTCAAAAAAATATTGCACACAACGATCGAATGTTAATTGTACAATGGCCGTGATTGGAAGGCGACGTGCACCTTTCATAACTCCATTTATGCACTCCGACATATTTGTTGTTAGGATACCACAACGACATCCTTCATCATGAGCAAGTGTCCACTGAGACTTGTCAATCCGATTCAGGTAATCAAAAGCCCTTGGTTCAATGGTTTTGATCTCTTCCATCGTACGCTCAAACTTTATCAGTTGATTTTATGATCCAGATTTCCAACACAAGTCTTTTAAGTGCACGTTTTTGAAGCGATTATTAAAGTTTGAGCACAGATATCTCAAACAAAATCGATGCACTCCGCGGGGGGGTTTGAAGTCGGGGATACATTCGGCTGCTGCAATAAGGCCCGGATGTCGATCAGAAATCAAACACACACAGCCAGATTCTCCAATAGTGTGTTTGCTAACCATCTCCAAGAACCATTTCCATGACAAAAAGTTCTCTTCATCCACAATTGAAAATGCCAACGGTAAGACTTGATTATTCGCGTCCATGGACACAACAATCAACATCTTATGCTGATATTTTATATGATGTGTGAGATCCATTGTAATAACTTGACGACAGTGCCGAAAACCATCTATACAAGGTTGGAAGGCCCAGAAACATAATTCAAAGTTTTTTCTCTTGGCCTTGCATTATCAAGATGATCCCACTCCACGACTGTGCCTGGATTCCATTTTTGCAAAGCTCCCATATAGAAAGGTAATTTATTCACCGAGCTCTCCCATGTTCCATACACGTTCCGCTGCACGTTTCAGACTATGCCAGCCTTTTGCATATGATATTTCAAACCCATACTTATCTTTCACTGTTTGAATCACATACTTAATTTCATAGCTGGATCACGGCGAAGATTCCCAATAACAAGCTAGCAATCATATTCTTATCCAAGTTCGAATGATCAAGCGACAGCTCACTCAGCAGACAAGTGTGAGGACCACCATACTTGGTTATTTTGAATAACCCAACCTTTTTATCCAAACATGCACGCGGGTACCATCTGCAAGGTATATCCTCTGTACTGTGTTTGCATATTACTTTCCACAATTTTTTTGTACTCTTAACAACATGGTACTCACGTTTTGCAACCCGTACTGAATAATCCTTCACAGCTGCCTGCAGATGAAATTTATCTTTGAAGACCATGTTGCAATATATTTCACTTTTGGAGTAATCATAAAAACTCCCCCAACAACCTGTTGGATTGTCGATCGAATCTCCAAAAACTTCTGGATGTGTCATGGAAAAGAATGGGATTGTTGGATAAAGATTACAATCATTTATCATGGTTGTAACTGACACTTCTCGTCTCATTGGTGCCTCATCCTCTTGATTTTCAATTGCTTCTTCCATCACACCAATATCAATTTCATCATCATCAGCATCAGCCTCATCATCATATAGAATCTCCTCTGGTTCAGAATGAATTTCATCACCAAAATCAACAAAACTGTCTGCTCGCGGCTCATCAGCAATATTATCAACATCTATTGGATGATTATCTCGTTCTCTACCACTATATGAACCATCAACTTGATGTCGAGCAACATACGTCTCTTGAATCATAGATGTAGTCAATCCTTCTGAAACACTGCAACTCATTGGCATTTCTGGAATAGAACCATAATTCCTTGGTTCTGCTTGTATATAAAGTTCCAAGCAACTATGACACTGTTCTGAATCAAGTAGCCATGTTAAATTGTCATCGTTGTCTATGGGTAAAATAGTCTGACGTAACCCCGAAAAATCTTTGAACATATGTCTAGCATTTAATTTTAAAAGAAACTGGTTGCAATCAAAGCCAGTGATATTATATACTTTATTTAATAACTGTAAAACATTAATTGTACGACGTACGGTTGTACCTCTTGATGGACCACGATCATATTGGACGAATTCAGAATCTTGTATGATATTACCCCCCCCCCCCCCCCCCCCCCCCAATAAAATAAAACTTGAATCGACATATTTTGATAACAATATATATAATTAAATATTACTGTTAATAAAATCTTTTCTGATGTAGAAGATCAGCTAAAGCTGCAACTACAGAGCATACTTAGAATTTTATTATATAGCAAAAATAATACAAAAGAGAACGAGTGATAGTGCGGAAATGCACACGCCAATTGGGTTGGAGTGACCATATTTTCAAAGGTCACGCTAACCCAGATGACGTGAATAAGTAAAAATAATGGTCATGCCAACTCGGTTGGCGTGACCATTATTTTACACTGGTCACGCCAACTCATTATTTTATATGGTCACGGTAACTGGGTTGGCCTGACACATAATAAAGACGCCAATTGGGTTGGCGTCTAAGGTTAGTTTTATAATTTGTTATATTTAGGGTTATTTTGGTAATTATTTATTTAATTGAGGTTATTTAATAAAAAGAACCCCATGATTTATTATATTAAGCTATATATTATCTTTGGTCATAAATCTATTCAATAAACTCGAGCAATTTCATCAACTTATTGTCCATTAATTTGTAAAACTTATATGAACTAATTTCCAACTCATTGCAACCCCTTGTAAATTGTAATTCTATTTTCAGTCCATATTGTTGGTCTAGTACCAAAATGGTCCGTCGCGTTATGATTTTTCACAAAATTTAGTCCCTCCAGTCACTAATCTTTTAGTAGCTCGCCGTTTTGGCTGCACAAGAGAGTTAGAATAAAAGAAGAAACCCAGCTCATACAAGATAAGAGCCCATCGTTCAAGCCCATGACCAACCACTAGAATCTTCTGTTAATTAACTCTGTCAAACTAAAAGTTGAAAATTATCTCTTATGGAGTCTTCAAGTGATGGCAGGAATCAGAGGCCTGGGACTGGAAGCTTCATCCTTGACAATCCACTGATGCTCTCTCCAATGATCACTACAGAGTGTGATGCAGAGGTAGCTAATACTACCTATATTACATGGTAGACATGATAACCTCCTCTTTTCCTACCTTTTGGCATCAATGAGTGAGGCAGTCCAAACCCAAATGATTGGGTGTGAATCCTCTTATCAACTATGGTCACGTGTTTCCCACATTTTTGCCACTGGATCCAAAGCACGGATAATGCAATATAAACTTCATTTGTAGACATTCAAAAAAGGAAATCTAAGCATGAAAGACTATCTTTCCGAAATGAAAGGTTATATGGACATGCTTACTGCTTGTGGGCACTCAATTTCAGACACAGACAAACTCATTTATGTTCTTGGAGGAGTTGGATTAGAGTATGACTCCGTCGTGGTTCATGTCACGTCTCAAAGTGTATCACTAAGCTTCTCCGATGATGGTGCTCTTCTCATGGCTCATGAAGGGTGTCTCGAGTCATACAACTTCAATGGTGATAAAAATCCACCAGTTATGAATACTGCTTCTTTCCCACAGCCAGGGAAATCTGAAAATCAACACCAACCACAAAATTCTTCCTAACATGGTCGTGGACATGGAAGAAATTTGCATCGACGCAATTGGCAAACCAACAATGCGAGACCAGTTTGTCAAATATGTGGAATCATGGGCCATGTAGCTGAAATTTGTTATTATCTTTTTTAACAAAGACTATGTTCCAACTCAAAGAGGCTCTGGAAACTTTCGACCTCCCTTTCCAAGTTCCAACAGGCCATCATTCACTGGTGCTCCTCAAGGTTTTAACAAATCACCATTCACTGGTGTTCCATTTAAATAACCTTCTTAGAGTTCCAAATATCACAAAGAATCTCCTCAGTATAAGTAAATTTGCACAAGATAACCATGTATTTTTTTGAATTTCATCATTGTTTTTGTCTTGTGAAGGATTTAACAACACATGTGATTCTTCTTCGTGGAACTTTGCATAAAGGCCTCTATAAGTTCGATCTTGGCAAACAAATCTCCCCCTTCACCAGCTCATTCATTCTGCTTCAACTCTGTTGTCCTCCTACCAACACCTCGTCCCAACATTAACATAATGCACCTATGTTACCTTCTAAGTTAAATCAATGGCATCCTCGCCTAGGACACCCCACTTTAGCAGTTGTTAAACAAAATTTGCATAGTTGTAATATTTATTTTCATGAAATGACAATGTCAGTGTTTGCTCGGCATGTGCACTTGGAAAGAGTCATAAAATTCCTTTTTCCCTTTCTCAAACTATTATTTCTGCACCACTTGAATTAATATACACAGATGTATGGGGACCGGCTAATACTACTTCCAGAAATGGTTATTGATATTACATTGGTTTTGTTGATGCATTTTCTCGATACACTTGGAAGTACATCATCAAACTTAAATCAGAAGTAAGTCAAATTTTTATTCGCTTCAAGACTCATGTCGAAACATGTCTTTCTCTTCTTGCTCATGCATCCATGCCTCTACAATATTGGGAAGATGCTTTCTCTACAACAACCTACCTCATCAATCGACTTCCAACAGCAAGTCTTCATGGCAAAGTTCCCATTCAGACTCTATAAAACAAGGTACCTAACTATTCATTCCTTATAATTTTTGGGTGCTTGTGTTTTTTGTGTCTTCGAGCATACAATGCTCATAAGCTTGAATTCAAGTCTTCTCCATGTGCTTTTCTGGGATATAGTGACATACACAAAGGATATAAATGTCTTAGTCGCGATGGTCGTATTTACATTTCACGTCATGTCAAGTTTGATGAAACCGATTTCCCTTTTGCTCACTGTCCAACCAATGAATAACGTACCTTGTCTACACCAGATTCTTCTTCCAGCCTATATTTACCACATATTATTCCACACTCAATATCATCAGATAGTCCACCACCTCTTCACAATCTTCCAGTATTTTCACCAACTCTCCAGACACCACTTCAAATAGGTCTATGCACTCTTCCTCGTCTCCCTCTGCTTCCGAGCCATGTTCTGAGCCATCACATGTGAATCATCATCCCATGACTACTCGATCAAAAGTTGGAATATTTAAACCCAATTCTTTTGACCACTCATCCAGTAAATCATGAACCAATCACTCTTCAAGAGGAACAAAAAATTCCAGAATGGAAGGCAGCAATGAACTCTGAGTATCATGCCTTACTTCAAAATCAGACCTGCACTCTTGTGGAGGCTCCTCATGACAAGCCCATCATTGGATGTGAGTGCGTTTTTAAAATTAAAAACAACCACAATGGCTCTATTGCACGACACAAGGCACGCCTTGTTGCCAAAGGGTACTCACAAACCCCTTGAGTCGATTATACAGAAACTTTTAGTCCCGTTGCAAAACATACAACAATCCGCATTACTCACAATAGCCGTGTCAAAAGGATGGAATATCAGACAAATTAATGTTAACAATGCTTTCCTAAATGGAACTTTGAATGAACTTGTATACATGCGTCAGCTCCAGGGATTTGAAGTAACAAGTGAGAATACCAATTTGGTTTGCAAGCTTCATAAGGCAATTTATGGTCTCAAGCAAGCTCATCGAGCTTGGTTTGAACAACTTCGTCATTCACTTCATTCAATGGGATTTATGGCTTCTAAGGCCGATACATCTCTTTTCACTAGGTTTACTTCTTCATCTATCATATATGTTTTAGTGTATGTAGACAATATTTTAATCACAGGGAATGATCCATCTCAAGTTCAAACTCTTATTCAACAGCTGGATCAGAAATTCTCCTTAAAAGATCTTGGTGACTTGTCTTATTTTCTGGGAATTGAAGTCTTAAAGTCTTCTGGTGATTCTTTATTTTTGGCACAAACTAAATATGCTGGGGACTTGCTCTCTCGAATCAAGATGCATGAGGCCAAAGCCTTTCCTACTTCTATGTCTACTGGCATGAAACTTTCTTCTCAAAATGGTGAAGCCTTCGAAGATGTTACGTTGTACAGGAGCACAGTGGGTGCGTTACAATACTTAACCATTACTCGGACGGATATTGTTGTGTGTCAGTTCATGTAACAACCCTTTCACTCTCATTGCAGCAACCGGTATATCATTGGCACACTTGATCATGGTATCAGCCTGCATGCATCCCCTAATCTGCGTCTTCAAGGGTATTGCGTTGCTGATTGGGGCAGTGATCCCGACGATTATCGTTCCACCTCAAGCTTATGTTGGTTCCCTGGCTCCTCAACAATTTCATGGAGTTCCAAAAAGCAGAACGTTGTGTCACGTTCTAGCACTGAGGCAGAGTACATGAGTGTCGGCAATTCCACCTCCGAATTATTATGGATTGAATCACTACCGTCTGACTTACATATTTCATCATCTCATACTCCAGTACTATGGTGTGACAACATTAGCATGATTGCCTTGAGTACTAATCATGCACTCCATGCTCGGACCAAACACTTAGAACTTGATCTTCATTTTGTACGAGAATAAATGCTGAACAAAGATCTTTCGGTCCAGTATGTTCCGTCCTTCGATCAGACTGCAGATATCCTAACCAAACCATTGTCTGCCCATACATTTCAAAGGCTTCGTTCCAAGCTTAGAGTGGAAAGTGATCCCCTGCTCAGCTTGAGGGGAAAAGATAGAATAAAGAAGAAGCCCAGCTCATACAAGATAAGAGTCCATCGTTCAAGCTCATGATCAACCACTAGAATCTTCTGTTAATTAATAGAGAGGAATATTGTTTGTTAATTTGTCATGTTTGTTACAACAACAATCCCATGTGTCATTATTTGATTTGTTCTTATTACTATAAATCTGTAACAATAATCATGTAATGAGATTAAGAAATAGAATACAGAAAGCATTTTTGCTCCCAATCGTTTTCTTTAACTGAGATGCACATGTTGATATTTGTTACCCAGATTTTACTCCATCTGATTTTCTCCCAAATTTCCCCCTTGACATCGCGGATCGCGTGAAATTGGGTTAGAGCAATGCGGAAAATGGGGGAAGAGTGAAATTGATTGAAATCAAGTCAGTTATACACTAAATTGGGGATAAATATCTAATGTGTATCTCATATTGCCAAAATTATGAGTTACTAACATATCAGTAATTGGAAAGACTAAATCGAGTCAAAGATTATATCATTTTAGCACGAGACAAACAAAAAGGATCGAACCGATAAAACTCCTAAACTAGGGGACTAAAATGGGGGAAATTCTTGTATGGACCAGATTCTGTCATAAACCAATACACATATATATTTATATGTATGTATATGTATTAGTATATGGTAGGATCCAAATTTCCCCTAAAATGGGTATCTCTTCTCAAGTAAATAATTTGCTGAGCGCGTTAAAGGAGTTAGATTTGTCCTGCAGCCTTGTCTGAGAAGGTTGAAACTTTCCGAGTCTCCAATCAAAGAATAAAGTGGATGAATTGTAAAGTCCCCACAAACTAATTACTCTACGTGAGACAGCTCACTTCTGATTGATAATGTGATTAATTAATAATAAAACTAGTTAAATTAAAAATCATAGTAATTAAAAGTGGGTTTAAATAAAATACTAATAAATTGGTGGAGTATTAATTAGTTTGTTTTCTTTTTATTAAGCGAGTGGGATGACTCGAACCTCTTATATTTTTGACAAATAAATGACAAGTATTAGGCGAAGAGTTGGAGTATTAATTAGTTGAAAGCAAAAGGGAGTGTGAGAATGAAAAGTAATCTCCTGTTTAATTGATTTTTGAAGGCCAGAGATTGGATATGACACCTAATGTGAAAAACCATATTCCATCTACCATTTTGAGGTCATTTTATAGAATATTTATTAAAATGACCAACAATCGACCCTCAAATAATTAAGATTATTGTTTTAATTTAAAATACTATTTACGAAAAGTATATATATATATAAACGGATTTAGAATTTATGTTGAAGAGAGTAAAAAATATTAAAAATGGGGGAAAATATTTTATGATTTTTCAATCTTTTCTACTAGGTAATCTAGTATCCTTATGCATGAAGATAATCAATTCGGTCGTTGTGGTCGGACTCTATTATGGATTTCTGACCACATTCTCCATAGAGCTCTCTTATCTCTTCCTTCTCCGAGCTCAGGTTATGGAAAAAGGAACCTAGAAGAAGGTATCAGCAACAACTGGTTTTAGTAGTAAAATAAAATTGTAAGGCGGCAATCTGCAATTTTAGGCCATAAAATTAACTTTTAGAATAATTTTTTTAGGAGGTCAAATGCCATCTCTTGCCTTCACGTAATAAGTCATAACAATTTTCCAATATATACTGATTTTTTTAATTTAATTTGATTTTGTTATTATTATATTATATATTTATATAAAATGAATTGGCTATGACTTGATACATTTTCGACAAAAAAAATGGAGAAAAAAGATACATGAAAATGGTAGTAAATTAAAAATATATATATATCTTAAATTTCCTTATGTTAACATATAACATTCATTAATAATTTTTTCCCTACAATATAAATTGAAAGATGTTTAATTTTTAAATTACTTATTTTATTAATCTTCTAACCTTTAATGATCAAACTTCATATACCGATATATGTAATTGTATAATGTCAAGTTGCATAAATAAAGTCAACCGGCACAAGATTACTTGGTCTAATAACATCATATTAGGAGATGATCTTCGACACAAGATCACTTGATTTAGTGGCATCATCTCTCCCAATTTGGGAGATGATCTTAGGTTCTTAACTCATTAATCGCATTCAAATGGTAGTTAATCGACGGTGTTTTGTCTTAATATCATGGATTATTAATGTACGAGTAAACAAAAACAAGAAAAATAAAATGAAAGAAATTAAAAAATTTGCAAACACTGTCGGCAGAAGGAAAAAAAAAAGTTAATTACAAATAAAACAATCGACACTTAATTACAGTATTTATACCAAAATAAAATAGAGAAAAATAAAAAAAACAAAAACCTCTGGGTTTACTTCAAATCAAGCACCGACGCCACACCACCTTTCACGGCACCATATAATTAAAAACTGCACTTTCAAATAAAAAATAAATCAATTTAATAAAAATTAATGGTAATATGAAAATTTCAAATATAAATGGAACAATTGAATATTTCACTCACCATTTCTGAGGCATCGTATATCCTTTTCATAATAATAATTATTATTTTCATTCACATTTCCAAAGTATAAACTTTTCAATAACAGCTAGAGAAACGAGAATCTTGTCCAACAGACCCAAGCAACGTACATGCCATTTCTAACAATTTTCCTGCACAAAAATAATAATTTGATTAAATAATTAAAATCCCTTTTCAAGATTATCAGACTAATAACCTATTTAGCTAAGCTTTTAAACTATTTATAAAATGTTTAATAAGATTTGGTACTATTATTTTAGAAAGATCTTATAATATTTAAAAGGAAATTACTAAGGTCTTATAAGATCTTTTAGAAAAAGTACATATAATTCACTGTCACCGACGAAATGGGAAAAATAAATTTGATGTCCAGTTATTTTATATATATAAAAAATGAAATAATTAAAAATATATATCTGTCAACAACTAACATAAATTCATTGAAAGTCACAGCACACCAAATTGAACAACTCATCAAAATACAGGCTGGTCTGAAATTGATGCTCGAAATCAAGAATTATATTTTGCCAAACGACTAAAATGTAGTAAATGATTAGATTGTTCAATATTTCTACAAGCTCGGTATTAACCGAGATGAAGAGTCGGCTTCTGTTCTCTGTGGAACATGATACACCAATATTGTATCCATCATATCAATTGGAGTGCGTTGCTTGTGATAGTCCCAAATAACATACAAAGTGTTTCCATTGTAGTATTTAAAAGACCACATATTTTCAGAGACAATAAACATTCTATTGCATTTGTAAATTCTATATGGTACTAGAGACTCTGGCTAATATCGAGGTACTGGGTTCAAAATCACAAACAACAACTTCACCAACATGAAATATCCACTAAATGGACCTCCCAAACGAGAGTAGCAAAACGGCCCACAAGCTCGGACGTTTATATTAGACGACAAATTCAACAGTAAAGGCTTTTATGACATTAGGCATGTTCTATCATTGTTAAACTTCTATTATGGTTTTTATGACATTATTCATATTTACATACTATGTTTTAGGATGAGATAAGTGTTTTATTATGGTTTTTATGACATTATGCATATTTACACTCCGAGAAAACATTCCTTTTGTATATCGTTCGATATATGAACCACAAGTCTACTTTTGAATGGTATATACTTAACATGTATGTCCCATACGTACTAAGGAACACTTGAACCATACAACCTCAATAAAAGTCATTTTGCCAAATTATATTAAAATATCAAGAAGATTATTTTTGGTGTTCCCTATAGCATGGGATCAATCCCCCAACCGACAAAACTATTAATATGAAAACCCCCGAAAAATAGCAATTTCTTACCAGAAAAGAGTAGTGAAAGTGAAGTATGGTGATTATTACAGCCATCCTAATGAATCCCTGACATAATACCTATACTTTTCTTGCATCTAAATTGTCTAAATTTCATATTTTTCTAAGAACCGGAAAGAAACGTATTTTTACCAAAACGAATCCCTTTTACCAAAATAATGCAAAGAGTCATATAACATGGCAGCTGCAACACCTAATAGGAAAATATCTGTATGGTTTAGGTTCCATTTACGGATCAATTAAATACGATTGATCTAAAATGGTTGTATGTTAATTTATTTATTATTTATTTAAAAGGTGTTAGTGTTTTAATATTGAGTCGGTGTCCTTCAACTTGAATAGGAAGAGCCGGACTCTATTTTCATTCATTTTACATCGTGAAATAATCGGCTCGGTATAACTCATAGCTCATCAATAGCTCTAGTTGCCTAGCTACGGGATATGTAGACCCTCATTGTATCCCTACAAGTGCTTCAGGAATAAGTCGAGTCGATATTAACTCTGGAACTCTTAGCTCGGTAGCATCCTAACATCTTAGCTCAAACTTATACCTACCTTTTAACTGAGTAATTTATCGAGCTCACTATTCCTGAGAGCCGAGGGAATAAGATAAGGGGTCTACCTTTCCTATAGCTTTAAGGCTGTAGCTTAAAATAGGGGTGCTTAACGGGCCGGGTCAATCCGGACCCGCGCCGAAACCGGACCGGTTAGCCCCGGTTCGGAATCGGAACCGGGCTAACCGGTTTTGAACCTGTAAGATACCGGTCCGGATCAGTTCTACCGTTCCGGACTAAACGGATCTGGTTCCGGATTGAACCGGAATCGGATCCATTTTTTAATTTTTATTTATTATTTATTTAAGCTAATATAAGTTAGACTTTTTTGAAAAGAAAAAAAAACTCAAACAAACTGGTTCCGGGTTGGAACCGGTCCAACCAACCCGGAACCGTTGGACTGGAACCGGTTACGATCCGGTTCCTTAACGGATCGGACCGGTACCGGGATTATCGGCTCCGGAACCGGCCGGTTCCGGTCCAGAGTGGACCGGATCAATCCGTTAACCATCCCTAGCTTAAAAGATATGCTACTGTATGGCCCTAAAGGGTATAAGTGGGCTCAAAGCCTTTATTTCCCCACCTAATGGTAGTGTGTTCCTCTTGACTCATCCATCACTACCAAATTCGGTGGCAATTAATACCCCACCGGAAACTAACCCGCACCAGTTTCATAGATTCCGGCCACTCTAATACACCCATTACTATTTTCAACTAATTAATTAACATAGGGAAATTAAAGACAGTAACTAATTAAGCATCGTACCTCTTCTTGGTTTGGAAGCAACCTTAGCAAAAGTAGCAGATTTAGGAGGAACCTTGCTTTCCTCAGGCGGAAACAGGACCCCATCAATCCCCTGAACAGAGATCCTCCCGTCTGTGTAGATATCCGGATCAAACAGGTAGGCGGATCCTTCTCCTTGCCCGAATTTGACCGACCCATCGGCCTCCTCAGCCGCCACCTTATGCGGCAATCTCAATGTATCGTACTTCACCTTCCCAAACCTCCTCACCGCATTATACATACTTTCCTCCGTTTGGTATTCCGGAATCAGGTGATAATACATGATTTGCTCTGGGGCACCGGGTTCACTCAATTGGTCTGCAGTCAATTTCGCCATGGCTTCATCGTTCGGAGCTAGAACCGTGAGAACGTAGCCTTCCGAAACTAGTCTTCCCATTTCTGTAGCCAACGAGGTGAGATTCACCAAGATATCTGCCATTTCGTTGTATCCACCGTAATGCAAGAGGGTTTGAATGAAATCTTTGACCTGACTCTCGCCGTTAAAGTGGTGGTGCGGCCCACCAGGACCGGGAGCCGGTGCCGGAGCCAGGGATGGACCGGGAGCCAGGGCGTCGAAGATTGGTAGAACCGGAGCAGAACCGACTGGTACCAGCGCCGGTTTCTTCAGCCTGTGGGTCCTTGGGTCAACTTCCGGTGCGCCTTCCGGTAGAACGGCAGAGGTTGACCTTAAGCTCCGCCGCGCGTTGAAATCTTGTTGTACAGATTTCGGAACCAACAATCTCTCGATACCGTGGATGATTCCATCGGGACGAACTATATCATCTGATTTGACAACCTTCGCCATTCCCACAATCTTCTCACCATTCTTCTCATTCAAATGAATCTTCTCACCATTCGCATCGCGGCAGAGACTGGCGTGAAGAACGGACTTCTTCTTCACCTCCACAGGCCAATGTTTGGACTCAATGCGAGCTGGAATCATATGGAAGAGAAGAAGATTTTGCAGGGATTTGAGATTTCCAGGCTCCAGCAAGAAGCGCTTAAACTCCGGGTCCAAATCCCGTTCCAGAGCCTCATTTTTAGGCGCAAAAATGGTGATATTATGCTTAGAAACAGCCTCTTCAAGAGTCTGTAGCAAGAGCGCCTTCTCCACAAGCTCCGAGAGTTCGGTGTAGTGAGAATCCAAAAGGGCTACAAGGACTGAATTGGAGTTTATTTGGTTTGAGGACTTTGCCGACGGATTTTCAGGCAATGCAGAAGCTGTGATTGCCAAAAAGGAGAAAATTGTGAAGAAGACAAGGTTCGGGACGCCATAGATCTGAGAAACCATGGCGTATGAGGACTGAATTGGGTGTTGTTTCTCAGTGTAGAAGAAGATGTAAGGGAAATGTGGCTTCGTTTCGTTTCGCTTCGCTTCGCTTTGGGGAGTGGGAATATTAAAGCTTTGGGGGAAGAGTTGACGTGATGTTTCGTACATTTACTGTGTTGTGATTTTGTTTGTAGCTTTGATTATTTTTTAAGATATGTTTTAATAAAAAAAAGATTTAATACATCTTTAGTTTTTTATTCTTCCTTCTTTCAAATTTTTAGACTTAAAACATATTATGATTATCGTATCATTCAACAATTCGCTTATATGTCAAATAACTTGAGTTCAATATGCTACCCGACGATGATGACTTATAACTCATCTGACATCAATGGTAATTATAATCTTAATATCTCGTGTTAGAGTTTTCGTCCCTCATCTTAAATAGTTGTAAAAGTTGCTCAAATATATATATAGCTATCTATATGAAATATTTAGTGAACGAAATTTTTCATATGAATGCCATTTTAATTACTGGATGTTCATAAAGACATTATTTCTATGACAGCAACAATAAAATCTCAGTATGTTCGAATTTTAAGAATTGTTAATCAAGCTCCAGTATATATGTATTGATTTGATAATGAAATTACATTTTAAGTAATTTTAATATGTAACTATAAAATTTCAAAAGAGTATAATTTGAATTAATAGTCAAACAGCACATATTAGTGTGTTTTCACCAAAGTGTCCAAGAAACTAGATTAAAATGGTGTTGGTTAAAAAACCAAAGGAGAGGGATGATTTTAGGGGTAAAACAGAATCTTAAAGACAGCCGACTAAGCCGTCCCTCTTGCGTTTTAAGCCAATGCCCACTACATCCATGCCGACGACCCATGATTTTTTAATTGTCGCAACCACAATTATTAAGTCTTTAATCTCAACGAAATGATGTAGATTACATAAATCATAAAAGAAATCAAGTCGAGTCACGCAATACGTCAGTCTTGTCCAAGAGTTTATTTCCGTCAGAATATCACCGTTGATCCTTTAGCCTCCAAATTTTTGTATATAACTTCGAGACATGTCTTTTTCGACCGTCTCTTTGCTATCATGAAATGGAATCCATGGGCTCTACTTAATAAGATGTGTATTGGGCCTGAGTCACATAATAAAACCAGTGTAAACGATTTTCTTGCATCTTATTTTCTATATAAGTCATACATATTTTAGTTCGAATATTGTAATTCCTTATTACTGTTTGTAGGTTTAGCAGGTTTCTTATTAAGTTTTATCATAAAATAAGCTTTTCATTTAATAATTGTTAAAGTATTATTTACAATTTTTAAGTAGGGGCTACTTAACGGACTGGGTTGGTCTGAAACTGATTCAAAATCGAACTGGTTCAAGCGATTAGGAACCGATCTGATCCAGTAGTTACCAGTTCGGATTGGTTCTAATTGATTGGAACATATGCTTACCGATTCCGGATTATACAGTTGTACAAATTTTAAAAAAAATTAAAAGGTAAATTGTCTAGAAAAAATGAATATATAAATATATATTTATATTTATATTTATATAAAATAACTGATTCCATGTTGGAACTGGTCCAAGCTGAAATCGATGGATCCAGAGCCGAATTTGATCTAGTTTTTTACCGGATTGGACCAATTCCGGTATTATCGGGCCCGAAACCGAATCGGATCGGATTGATGTATTAAACACCCCTAGCTCGATGATAGGACATACAATTTATATTAAATTTAAACTTAAAAAATTAAATATGAATATTAAATAAAAAAATAATTATCCGCGGCTCGTTCTTAGCTGGATTCTCCCATTCACCGCTTAATTAGTCCGCAAATTGTTTAAGCCTGGAACCTGGTAAGCGAAGTCGTGAGGCGAGCTGTCACTGCCTGAAAAATGATCTAGGCGATCTTTGACACGTTTGAGCCTTTCAAGCTTACCTATTCGATATCAATCCCTAGTGTCCCATTTGAGCTTTATTGAAAAAGAATGGTATATGCATTGCATATAATTAGACCCCATTCGACATTCTTGGCAAACTCATTATACTTACCCTTATTTGAGCCTAAATGAAAAAAAGTTATCCTTACCCTAAGGGAGTATAATGAATTCCATTCGATGCACTTGAATTATTATATCTTGATGAGCTTATTGAAAAAAAAATTGATGAATGAGAAAAGAAAAAGATAGACAAAAAGCCTTGAGAAAAAGATTGACTAAATAAGACCCAAAGTGGCCAAGGCTATAAAAGAAAAAGAAGAGAAGCTCGATGTGTGCGAAACATTTGAATTGTAAATGATTATACTCTCTTCTTTGCGCTTATCCTATCTTTTCTTTGAAGCCAACACCAAAGGCCTTACATTACAAGCTTAAAAAGTCCTTTTGATCCAAGTCTAGGGAGTAACTATCATTAGTGGAGAAGTTGTTTGAAAATAGGCCTATGGAATGCTTGATGATAATCTCGACTTTGAGTTGATTAACATGATTTGATCTTGAATATGTGCATGAAACTTGAGATTGACTATAACACACACACGTTCCAATTTTGAGATATGTTGCTTGAATTAGGAGAAAACATGTCTTGTCAACTTTTGTATATGTGCATGAGATTTCTGAGAATAAGCAAATCATGAAATAATTGTTTTAAGTATCAAGAATGAACTCTACCGTATGATTTTAGTACTTAATCGAGGACGATTAAGTGATAAGTTTGGGGGAGTTGATAGGGTTGAATATTACGCGTTTTTATGCTTTGATATGTATATGTTTTCGTGTTGATTCTTGAGTTATTTTACATTTTATGGTATATATTTCTATATTCAGGAATCAATGTTGAAATTCATAAAAGGGGAAGAAATCAAGCTAAAATGATGAAAAAATGAATAAAGTTGAAGAAAAGAGGAAGAAACCAGAATTTAAGACACATGTTGCTCCTTTATCCTCAAATTACTATATGTTCGAGCCATGTTTTGGAAATGTGGTCCATATAAAAGTTGTAGAACTTTCTCTTATCTTCGCGTGGACAGCTGATTCATCAAATTCGGAGTTCGTATGAGAAAGTTACGGCCAAAATACGAAACTCGCCAGAAGCTGAAAAAGGCGAAGAAACTTACTGTGATTTTCGATCGATCGAGCAGAATTTCCGATCGATCGAGACGGGCAGAAAAAGCCACGAAAATCTTACTGGAAGGCTCGATCGATCGGCTCTTCTTTCGGATCGATCGGGACGAGCAATTTTCATTAAAATACCTTCCTTGTAGAGTTTGGATGCAAGAGGGAAGTCCATAATTCTTTCCCCTATATATTATACACCATAATTTCAACCCAAATCATACTTTTAACCTAGGGAATAGCCTCCACACACCCATTCACCATCAAAAAATCTCAGCCCCCCTTTTCCTTCACCATCTCATCTCACATCTCCTTCCTTCAATTCCACAATAACACACGTCCCCTTTCTCCATCTCACCCTCTCACTTTCCCTCACCATCTCACGCCTCCACCTTCTTATCCCCTCACTTTCCTCCATACTTCATGTCCAGCCTCCATCCTTCTACCATTCAACCTTCACCCATCTTCACCTATTCATCCTAGGATTTGGAACAACCCAACAAGGCGATAAAAAGAGACGATCGAGAAGGAAGCAAGAGAAGGAGCGAAGATCTACAACCGGAGTCGACGCTGGGAGTTTTTCTTTGTCTTTAAATTCTTAGTTTTGTTGTGTTTTGATTTATTATGAGGAACTAATTTTATTTATCGAGGCTAGGCGAACCTTTGTTATGAACCTTCGATTTGATGATTTAATGATTGAATTCTTATAATTTTTTGCGTATGTTTTATGTTCTTCATGCTTTTGGAGGTTTGATCACCTTTGAATGATGTTAGTATCGTAATTGAGATCGAGAGATGATTTTATGATACTGAATTAATAACTCATACCATGGATTTAAGACAGAGATCGAGAGATGACGTCAAATACATGCGTGATAGCCATAGATTCTAGTAATTGAAAGCTAGGAGTTTTCATGGATCTTATGCAACATTGAATTGTTAAATAAGTGAACGAGAGTTACTTACTGCAATTTGATGTTAGGTTTAATATAGCTCGAGAGAGTGTATTAGATAAATTGGGAGAACTCGTCACCTTAGAAATATTTGAATATTCAATCGAGAATTGTAGGGAATTACATTGGTGAGCCAAAGTCTCGATAATCTTATCTTGTGGATTTTTCTCGTTTACTTTTTTTGACTTGGTTGGATTAGAGTAGTTTAATTTAGTTTAGTTTAATTATCAATTTATTATCGTAGGTTAAATATAGTTAAAAGACATCTTATTTGGTACTTACTTGTTAGTCTCTGTGGGTTCGACAATCCGTATCTTCCTATCTATACTAAAACTTGACACCGTGCACTTGCGGTCTAAAATCGCTAGATTGGAATTAATTGTTTAAAATAAAAGCGATCAGTTTTTATTGAAAAATTAGTTATAGTTTCGAGATAATGGCAAACCGCCGGATGATTTACAAATTTTTAGTTTTTGCCGGAATTTTTTACTCCGGCACGGCTGGGCGGCTGTTCGGCGGCGGCAGGTTCGGCGACGGCCGCACGACGTTGGCGGCGGCGTCGGCGGCGCTCTGGCTCAGGCGGCCGTGTTGTCACCGGCAGGGGCGGATGGTGGTTGCCATGTTGATATTTTGTCATATTGATATTTATTGTGTAATAATTCAGGATGGATTTACAAAGAGGACCATGACCGATTGACAGTCATCTGCTATCATTGCAGTCAGGTCATCGATCTGAAGCTGTTTGGGCAGGTGATATTGATTCTACACTTCGATGCAGAAACCCTGATAAGTATTTTTGGGATCTTTGCCCCCTCGATACTCGTGTTGCGAGTTTGTTGGACAGTTTTGGTTTTTATGGTGTTTATAGGTCTGGTAGAATTACACTTGACTTTCACCTCATCACGGCTTTAGCTGAGAGATGGCGCCGTGAAACACATACTTTCCATCTTAAATCCGGAGAGGCGACCATCACACTGCAAGACATTGCAGTTATATGGGCATTGTCAGTAGATGGTAACGTAGTATCCGGTATTGATTATGATAGGAGTATACCTGACTGGCAAGCATATTGTCATATGCTTTTGGGATTTATACCGGATACTGCACACTTTAAAGGTGCAAAGTTATTTTTATCTGCAATAAACAATCATTTGGTGAATAATGCTCTTACTGAGCACAGTACGGAAGAAGATGTAGTCCGTTATACTCGGGGTTATGTGTTATTGATGTTAGGTGGAATTTTGTTTCCTGATTCGTCCGGCAATACTGTAAAGTTATTATATTTACATATGTTAGAGAATATTCATTTAGTTGGTAATTATAGTTGGGGGAGTGCCGTATTGGCATATTTGTACCGTGAGTTATGCACTTCCTCGATGAGAGGGAAAAAAGTGATCGGTGGTGCATTACAGGTCGTACAGGTAAACTTTACATTAACACTTCCTCGTATTGGCATATTATTGTCGTCGTAATAACTGATATTATTCCTGATAATATTTTAGATTTGGGTATGGTCAAGATTACCTGGTTTAACTCCTCAAAATCGATGTACTCCACGCGGTGATTTGAAGTCAGGAATACAATCGGCTGCTGTAATGAGGCCCGGATGACGGTTAGAAATCAAACATGCACCACCCTCAGATCTTCTCACAATATGCTGGCTTATCATCTCCAAAAACCATCTCCATGACAGAAACTTTTCTTCGTCAACAATTGCAAATGCCAAAGGTAACACTTGATTATTAGCGTCCATTGTCACGTCAATCAACATCTTATGTTGATATTTCGTATACATATGTGTTCCATCCACGCTTATTACCCGGCGGCAATGTTGAAATCCTTCTACACATGGTCGGAAGGCCCAGAACACGTAATTCAATGTCTTCTCTCTTGGTCTGGCATTGTCAAGGTGAACCCACTCAATGACGGTTCCGGGATTCCATTTTTGCAAAGCTCCCGTATAGTAAGGCAGTTTCTGAACGGAGCTCTCCCATGTCCCATACACATTCTCAACAGCACGTCGCAAACTAAACCATCCTTTTGCATAAGAGATCTCAAATCTATATTTGTCTTTGACTGTTTGAATTACATACTTTATCTCGAAAGCTGGATCACGCCGAACAATTCCCACTAACAAGCTAGCAATCATGTTTTTGTCCAAATTTGCATGATCGATAGACAGCTCACTCAAAAGGCATGTGTGAGAACCTCCATATTTGTTTATTTTGAATAATCCAACTTTCTTCTTCAACGAGGCGCGCAGGTACCATCTACAAGGTGTATCTTCTGTACTGTGTTTGCACACAACTTTCCACAATGTTTTTGTACTTTTCACAACGCGGTACTCTCGTTTTGCAACACGTACAGAGTAATCCTTTACAGCTGCCTGCAGATGTGCTTTATTTTTGAAGACCATATCTACATGCATATCCCATTTGGAGTAATCGTAATAACTACCCCATTTACCTGTTGGAATGTCTACTGAGTCTGCAAATACTTCAGGATGTGTCATTGAGAAGAATGGAATTGTTGGATAAAGGACATGACTAGTTGTCGTGGTTGTCTCCGGTACATTAACTGACACTTCCTGGGTGATTGGGATCCCTTCATCTTCATCTGCAATTGTTTCTGACATGACACAAATGTCAACCTCATCGTCATCAGCATCATCCTCGGACGGAATATCATCTGGTTCTGACTGAATATCATTTCCCAATTCAGCGAAACTGTCTGCTAGTGGCTCAGGAGCAATAACATCAGCATCTATTGGATCGTCATCGTGGTGTCTACCGGAGACAGTCGGTCGTTCTGCAACTACAGGCAAACAATCTACATTTTCTGGAATATAATCATAGTTTCTTTGTTCCGTTTCTATGTAAAGTTCCAAGCAACTAAGACCTTGTTCTGAATCCAATAGCCATGCTAAATTATAATCATTATCGATTGGCAAAATTGTCTGTCGTACCCCGGCAAAATCTCTAAACATATGTCTTACATGTATTTTCAGAAGAAACTGGTTGCCATCGATGCCTGTGATATTATATATTTCGGTCAACAACTGCATAAAATTAATTGTGCGAGATATTGTGGTAACTCTTATTGGACCACGATCATATCTAATGGTATCCAAATCCTGTAATATATTACCTCCACAATATAATAATATTTGAATCGACATATCTGAAAAATTTATAAAATATTACAAATAATTAATAAATTTATAAAATCAATATGATAAAATCAATAATATAACAACATTTTTACCTGAAAAATACTTCGAGAGTGGTTAATTGAGATTGGAGATTGAACAATTTTAACGATAAAAATAAGATAAGAAACTATGATGATATGTGATTTTCGCTTCGGTATGAAAAATGAAGTGCTCGGCCGGGGTATTTATACCCGAGAAGGCGCCATCTTGGATGGCGCCTTCATAAAAAAAATTAATTTTTTATCAGAAAGCGCCATCCAAGATGGCGCCTTCAATTATTTTTTTTATCAGAAGGCGCCTTCATGGCGCCTTCATGAAGGCGCCATCTGAGATGTCGTTTTGGGTCATTTTAAAAACGAATTTAAAATTTGGATATTTTGTTAAATTATTTTTTTTTTCGATTATTTTAATAAAAAACCCAAAACTTTTAAGTGATAATTTATAATTTAAAATTAATTATCTACGAATAGTTCATCAATGTAGATTCGGTTCCCATCTCAATTTGGTATTTGGGGGATTTTCATTGTCCTTTTCTTATTCAAAATATGATTCGGAAAAGTATACATGCTATAAAAATATATTGTAAAGAATGTATTTAAATCTAATGAAGTTTAGGTGTTTAATTTTTAATATAAAAGTTTAGTTCATTTAAAATAATATAAGGGTTCTTTAAACAATTTACCGACAATTCAAGTGATACTCAAAATTCCAAGTAACAAGTTACTTTGTGGGTGCTAGGCTTTTAATTGATTAATATATATATAAAGAGCTTATCTAGCTATTTTTGGTTTTAAATTAGATTAGATAAATTTCTCTCTTGTTTTAGAATCATGTAAGAATAAAATTATTAGTATGATCTGTTGTTATATCTGTGACTGATCTTCCATATTAAAAAAGCTTTTATTAGATTTCAATCTTGTAAATGGGAGATTTGTGAGTTATAAAGTGTGTCTAGTGAGAAAACTTTGTGGATGCATTTGGGGTGAGGAGAGAAATTGTGCGGTTGTAATAATTTTTCACGTTTTGTTTTCTTATCTGGTCATGGTGGATTTTCTCCTGATTTGGGAGTTTTTCACGTTAAATCTTTGTGTTGTTATTATTTCTCCTTTTGTTTTCTTTTCCCATAAAAGATGCAGATCGTGGGTGGTGAATTTGGAGAGTCAAATCCCTGACAAGTGGTATCAGAGACTCGGTCATTTTGTTGCAGTGGAGCTTTGGTGTGATATCCGGAAATTAATTATGTTAATCCCAGAGTGATTATAATCCTTGATGGATATTAATCGTGGTAATTATGAAATAATTACGATGGTTCGAGTTTGGAGAGTCATAGGTGCATGCCACTTTCCTTGTGAGGAAGAGGTATTGATAAACCTGTTGGGAATCTTTGAAAGGTTTGATAAGTCGGTATGTGTGGTGTCGGTATAAATTCACACCATTAGTCGTTAGTTCGTCAATCATTATTCTCTACTGAGTGAGAATAACTGAAGGGTTGACAGTTGTGTTTGAGGCTTGTGAATATTATGGGAGGTACCCAAGTCGAATTGCATTGAATATGCATGTGGTATTTTGGCGTTGAGGCATATGTATCGATGTGTAAATATATGTAGGCCAGCACTATTTTGCTTGGATGACTGGTTAGTGTACCTGGATTGGTGAATCTCTGGTGAGAGATTGTAGTACTTTGAGATTGGTAATCTCAATAGTACGATTTATATGATGAAGGAAGTATGAGGCTTTGGTTGACTCTCTTTCGAGAAAGGATTGTCGTACTTTGGACTAAGGAAGTACGTTGTTAGCAAATTCGATAGTTATCCCTATTTTAGAATTGGTAATTCTAAGTGTAAGAAAGGGATGACAAGGATTCGAATTCGTTAGGTGTCGTTGTTGACACATGTTGTGAGAACGAAATTGATTTTCTTGCATGTTCTCTTCGGAATCCAGAGGCCTTGAGGAGTTTTCAATAGTGTGTTGGGGCCAATATGTGATTTCTTGGAACACACTGATGTGAACATCTGTAAAGATGTGTTTTTATGGATCGAGGGTCGTGGTTTGCCAAGTTGCAAGTAGTGCAACTACTTCTTTGATGGAGATGAAATTAGAGAACGAAAATCGAGATTAGCATGAGTATACTGAAGTATACTGGTGGTTTCCTTCGTCGTGATGTGTATTTGGCATCGTAGACCAAATTGTAGAAATGTTATTGAGATGATATCTATATCAGAATCAGAAATGATTCAAGTGGATGGCAGTTAAGATTGACTGACTGCTTTGGGTGGTTAACATCGAAGCATGTTAACATCGTTTGGAGGATTGCAGTGGTTTGGGAGAATGTCTCCATTCCAGGGTTGGTGCGAGGTCAATGTCCTCGCAATTGGTGTTTCGTGACGAAATTGTTAATCGACACTGCGGATCTGAGATGAGTTGTGTGGTCTCGGCGGTAGGTAAGTACGCATGTGCACATTTTGAGGACGAAATTTAATTAGTGGGGGATAAATGTGATATCCAGAAATTAATTGTGTTAATCCCGGATTAATTATAATCCTTGATGGATTTTAATCGTTGTAATTATGAGATAATTACGGTGTTGAGACTCCCGATAATTTTAATCCGGGATCGGGGTTGTTGGATCCAAGTATTAAACCTTGGAATTATGTTGGTAGTGGGATTTGGAGTCCGTGGAACTTTGGATTGGGGTTTATGATGTAATTAAGTAAGTGTGAGTTAATTATTGAAAACACATGATTTTAATGAGTTTTGGTGCGAGTATTTACAACTCAGGTTTTTAGAGCCTTGGTACTATATATACCAAGTGACTCGGTGTTCAACCATTCTTCACTTCACTTTTCCCCCCTCTGTCCAGGTCTCTCTCCTAACCCATCCCCTTTCCCTTTCTTCTCCCATGGGAAAAATCGATGGAGGCTAGATTTCGAAGCGAGATTTCTCGAAGATAATTGGGTAATCTCATTCTCATCGCATTTATCTTCGTTTTGATTGCGGTTTTGTAAAGTATGGGCATGTTTAGAGTTGGGTTTGAGTTTTTTGAAATTTAGAGATTTTTGGTGGTTGTGTTTGAGGAGTATCTATGGTGTTTTTTTTGTTGAGGATTTGCGGTGTATTTGGTGTTGAGATTGTTGTTCTGGGAGTTTTTACTCGGAAAACGCCATTTTGGTTGTTATGGAGTTCGTCGATCATCGGCAAGAGGGCGCTGATCGATCGCGTGTCGTTGGCAAAATTGGACGACGAGGAGTGTGGGCAATCGATCGAGCAGAACTACCGATCGATCGTGGGCGTTTGGCGATCGACCGAGTAGTCTCGCCGATCGATTGCGCGCGAGCAAAATTTGTTGCAAAAATTTATGTGGCTCCTGATCAATCGAGAACTCTTGGCCGATCGATCGAGAGGCCAAGTGTATTGAAAATTTTAGTTTGTCGTGGAATCGGTACATGCTTTGCCCGAGTCTTTTAAATGATTAAACATCGTGATTTGATGATGTATATGGAGGATGAATACGTGCTTGGGTATGTGATTGTGCACGTAATCAATTGTGAGTTATTAATTGTGCATAGCGAATAATTCACTGGATCTCGGGGCAAAGGTAATGACTGGCTCTTGCTATAGGATTATAAGGTACTTATAACGTACGAGCATAGTTAGATATATTATTGTCATGTTTATGATTAATATATTGTTGTTGCAATGATGCATTGAGAATTGTGGTGAGGCCGTTATGGAACGAGCAATGAGCATAATGTTGTCGCTGTTGAGCGGGCAATGGTTATGATACCGCAGTTGTTGAGCACGCGAGAGGTACAGTGCGCTGCTGCTGAGCGAGCGATGTGATACGATGTGAAGAAACTGTGAAATCATTAATTGAAATATATGTGATTTCTGTTAATCATTAGTGTAATGATTTCGCTATATTTGATTATAAAATTGGCGGTTTGAGGATGAGTTTAGTTATCAATGTAATGATTAATTGATTTTGGGAGTTGATGATTTTGGCTATTGTGAGAACAAAAAAAAGTATGGGAGATCACATATGATGATGATACTATACAAGGAGTATCTTTTAAATTTACAGCTTTATATTCTGTAAATTATTAATTGTGAGGTTAATGTTATTGAGATTGTATGATTGGTATGATCACCCCTGTTGGGGCTGTTTCTGTTGGATTAAGTAGAACATGTACATCATTGGCTCTGAAGTTGAGTTCGAGCTGTTGATTGGGAATACTCTCATGGCTGAGGTACCAATGTTGGGAGGGTGATATGTTTATACAGATACACATTTACTTATTCAATGCTCGTCTGTGAGCATTCTTATGTGTATATGAATTGTATAAGGTTTTGAGATTTCTCTTTTCAGTTATCATTGGCATGCAATTAATTAAAGGGCATTGCATAATGAATTGAGAACATGTTAGTGTGTTATGAGGTGTATACTTATGCTAGTTGAGCTGTATTGAGAATTGAACATTAAGAGAATTAATGTCAGAAATTTTATAGATGGCATGTTAATGCTATAGAAGCGTGTATAAGGATTCCCCAATGGCATGAAAGTATGAACTAATAGTTGTGATAATGCACTAATAGCGGGTTAAGGTAGCAAGGCCTTATATTTGGTATGGTAGGCAAATACGTGTTGACTAAGGAAAACTGGTATTTAAGTGGGACCAGTGCGACCTCACCAATTTTTCTAGGAATCTTGAAGTTCTATCTAGGAAAGATCGAGATTCTCTCTTTCGTGGGAGCTTACTTAGTGAAGTCTACGGTAAAATTTATCAAAGTATCACAAGATAATGCCGGGAAGCAGAGTTTCAAATGTAGTCCGGTTTGATATAGAGAAATTTGATAGGAAAATATGTAAGGAATCAGATAACAAGCATGCATCAGAATAAAACTTTTTGGGATTCCACTAGTGATCTGTACGAAGCCAATCAGTATTAAGAGTTTATAGATTTGAAGCGTGTTTGAAGCAGACTGCCGAGTGCGATACGTCCACGAGTCAAGAGCAAAACGTCATCGTTCTGCCTCTACGGTATCCACACGATCAAATTACCTTAAGGGATGTTGAATTCCAAGGTGCTAGACTTGAAACTCAACCAAAAAGAACTTGGCTTTTAGTGTTTAAAGTGACGGATGGTGTGTGTCCCAAAAACCTACGCCAACTCCTCTATATATATAGACGTTTAGGATAATTCAACTCCTAGGGTTTGTGATGGTTGGTCTCTCAACCAACTCGAAACTCTAGGCCCAATAATATATATAACATTTATATATCCGTCGATATACATAACTTCACATTTTCTTTTATTAGGACTCTTCCTAATCTATTTAATTCATTAAATTAATTTAATCTCTCTTTATCGATTTAATTTTTTGTGCTACCCTTTAGGATCTTGTAACGTTTGTAGTAACATAAAATCTTATTTTATGTCAAAAGCAATGAGCAGTATCTAGCAATACATCAAGGACTTGACATTACCTATTGCATGTGATAATATTTATCATGTAATTTAATCCCTTTGTCCTATGTGTTTAGATGAACACGAGTCATGGAATGTGTCATACGCCTATAGTTCAATCTTTTATTTATTGATCCCCGAGTAGACTAGATTTAACAAATGAGCTCGATATCACATATCGACTCATTCGAGCATGGCCATGCATATTTAGTCTCACTTGATTAAGGGCCCAAAACACCACTCCCGTTATATGGAAGGGTCAAATTATATTTATTGATCACTCAACATCCCTCTACATAATTCATAGTTAATCTAATGGTTTTCTTTATAGCTTATCCTATTACATGTATATTTGATAATATCAAGATATATAACTCCTTATGTTGGGATCTCTGGTGATCTCAAAGTCGTAAGGATCACATACATAATTATCACTATGAGAATCGCTTATGACTTTCATATAACAATCCATGTAGCATTCTCAAGGTGGATCGGTGCAGTACATATTCTCTAATATGTACTCATATGTTGCTTTGATATCTCATATTCATGACTAAAGTCGTCAATCAACATATACTAATCTCCATGTATTATTATTATTATTATTCTTGTTGATAATACTTGACTAGAGACTATTTAAGAATAATATATAATTATCCTAAGGACATTATTATATATAAATTCATATTATGCAAACACGAAATAAATATAATAATGAATTGCGAAAGCAAACATCTAATGAATGGTCTTTATGGCATATTTCAACAAAATCAACTTTGGCTTGTGGCAAGTACAATTCAAGGATGTATTGATTCAATCTGATTTACACAAGGTACTGAAGGACAGAGTAATCCCCGAAAACAGCGGTGACACTAGTTCGACTGGTGGAACAACTAATGCAATAGACAAAGCTGGAATCAGCAATGAATATTGGGAGGATCTAGATTTGAGAGCAAAAAGTACAATCCGTTTGTGACTAGCCAAAAATGTTCTTGCAAATGTGCCCTGAATGTCTTCGGCAAAGGAACTCTAGAAAAAACTGGAAGAATTGTATCAGACAAATGGACATCTCAAATCGGGTGTATCTGAAAGAGTAGTTTCATACATTATGAATGAATGATGACACTACTATTTCAGATCATTTAAGTGTTCTCAATGTCATTGTTTCAGAGCTTGAATCTAGTGGAGTTAAAATTGATGATGAGGACCAGGCCTTGAGACTCATCTTGTTTCTTCCACGGTATATGAGTATATGAAACCGATATTGATTCATGGGAATGAGAAAATCATTTTCTCAGAAATTACTAGTAAGCTTTTTTTTTTAAGAGAAAGACTTGGCGGGAGTAACAGTTCACGTGAAAATTTTGCAATGGTTGCTCGTGGTTTGAAGAAAAAGAATTCTACAAAGAACGTCTGTTGGAGATGTGAAGAACCTGGCCACATTTGTAGGTTCGATAAATTACTCTGAGTCAGTAAATGAAGACACTGATGAAGCTAACGTTATCTTCTTTCACGATGTCCTGTGAAAAAGGATATTGGCATCCTTATGGCATGCCGTTGTCCCCAAGTTGCCATGACAGAGGATGTGCAATGTTAGCAGGTCAGCAATGTTATTTTTGACATGTGCCGGACTGAAAATTTTGGAATGATGTATTCTGAATCGGTATGCTTTTTATGGTGGAGCGAGGTAATACTTTACATTGAGAATTATGACTGTCTTGTAGTGTCAGTAGCAGAAACTGTGAAGGTCTACATCGAGGTGGAATGTTGTGGAACGACAAAGTCATAATGTGAAGATTTGTTAGAGTTGTGCCTTTATCAGCTTGTCCCACATTAGTTGGGAAATGAAATTGGGCCAACTCTTTTACTATAAAAGGAGGTTTTAGGCTTCAAGTTTAAGTGCACCAGTCAACAACATGTCTATCAACTTTTGGTTTTACATAAATTCCTCTCCTGTTTTAGAATCTTGTAAAATTCTTATTATGCTTCGTGGTTGTAGTTGTGACTGATCTTCCAAATCAGAAAAGGTTTTATTGGGTGTCCTTCCTGTAAAATGGAGATATATGTGTTATAAAGTATGGTTAATGGGAAAGCTTTTGTGGGTGCATTTGGGGTGATGAGAGAAATTGTGTGGTTGAAATAATTTTTCACATAGTGTGTTTTCTTCTCTGATCCTGGTGGGTTTTCTCCTGATTTGGGAGTTTTTCACGTTAAATCTGTATCGTTATTACTTCTTGTTTTGCTTTATATTCACATAAAATGTGCAAATCCTATGAGGTGGATTTAGATGATCAAAAGGATACAAACTTACTCAAGTTTATTGGGCTAATAACAAATTTTAGCCCTCTTGTAGAACTGGGCTTGAAATGGTAGAGAGAGAATAATTCTTATGTTGTAATTATATACTTTTTTGACAACATCGACATAGCCAGATGATTTGTCATTTTTGTTCAATTGGACTGCTCGAGTTTGAGCCTGTATTGATATATATAAATTCTCTCTCCCCTTTATAAAAAAATTATATATATTTTGACTTAATGTTGTTATTACAACAAAAGCCCGATCAATTTGCCTCTGTCCTTGTATCTTGTCCATATGTATAGTGTCATAATTTGAGGTCTTTTTTCCCATGTGAGTGGTCGTAGATAAGTAATGTGTGGAGTAGATGACTATTTTCATGAAACCAAAGGGGACCATTTCCATATGTTCATTCTGATAAATTGTAACCATTTTATGAATCCACCTGGACTCCCCAGTCGGACGCTGACCCCTCAATATTTAAAGTACATCTCTCAATTATGGGATATTCAACGATCCCAATTAATTTGAGATCGTAGAGTTCATACTGTTGATCTTGGACTCTCATTCCAGATTAAATTTTCCTCGCTTATTATTTAAATTTTTACACGTTTTCTTTAACCTTAGTTTAGGGGTGCTTATCGGACTGGGTCGATCCGGACCCGGACCGGTTAGTCCGATCCGAAACCGGAACCGGACTAACCGGTCCGGAACCGGTTTGATACCGGACCGGATCGGTTCTACCGTTCCGGATCCGATATCTTACCGGTTCCGGACCAAACGGATCCGGTTCCGGATTGAACCATAACCGGATCCATTTTTTTTAAAAAAAAAATCCGGTTCCGGGTTGGAACCGGTGGAACCGGAACCGGATCCGATCCGGTTCCGCCCAGAACCGGCCGGTTCCGGTCCGGACCGATTTGAACCGGTAACCACCCCTACCTTAGTTCAATCTACCAATATCATAGCAATAGTAGGACAAATTAAGTTACAAGGAACTTGCGATCAATGCCGAAATTAAAAGCTCCTAAATTGGATCCGATTCCGGAAAATCAAGCCCGGATAAGACGAATTATATCTCCTAATATAAATAGTACTTTTAGCCACTACATTGCTAGCATTGTGGTTTTCTGTTTTTTCGGAGTGAGGACTCGAACCTGAAACCTTTTACAATGAGAAATAGATGACAACAACTAGACCAATGTCTTGTTGTCGTGCTAGCACGATGTGTTCCTCGTTTGGAAAGTGACTCAGATTTGAGCAAGTTACAATAATTTCACCCCCCAATAAAAAAAAATTATTACTTTCAGTTTTAATTTTTATCTTAGCAAAAATACCATATAACTATATTATATTGAATAATACAATGCATTTTAAATTTTTTTTTAGAATTATTTTAAGATTTTTTAAGTAACCACATGATATTATAATTCGTACAAATATACAATATAATTTGATTCTAATATATTTTAAATTTTCTTTTCTCCATCAGCATTGGAATTTTCTAGTTGTTTCTAAATATTCTAAATTCTGCCAAATAATTTCAACTCGTTTATTTTGTGGACAAGGACATTCAATCATTAAAAAAAAAGAATTTAAAAGAAAACGCCAAGAAATTCCTACTCATTTAAGAAAATTGAATTTTTTAATAATAATTTAATTAACTCATTCTAGAAGAAAATTAATAATAATTTAATGTCATGGTCATAATTACATAATAAGACTCTTTTGCAAAAAAAAAACTTTCTTTTTTTTAAAAAAACAAATGCAAATTAAATTGTTCCAGAACAAAATTACTATGTTCCATGTAAATTATTAGTTTCAATACAGTACAGATTTGTTTAGGAGTAATTATATTTATTAATTGTGTACGTTTCCCGTACTTTTTTCTGTTAATTGGAGAAAATAATATTTTGATTTTTGACGAAAAAAATATAATTAAGCTAGAAATATATATATATTTTTGAAAAAAATAAAATTACTAGAAAACAATACACAATATTATTTTGTTACTCGAACGGAAAATAATTCTAATGTGCAATATTTCTTTAATTTCGTTTGCATGTGTACCTTTTTAGTTAAATAAAGTTACATTAATCTATATTATATGGAAAATGGATAAAAAAAATAACTAGGTAATTAAAAAAAATAGTATCATTAAAATAATAATAAAAGTTAACTTCTAAAATAAGAACAGGGGAATGTCTGAAAATAATGAGATTTTGATAAAAGACTATGTAAATAACTTAAATTATTTAATAAAAAGGTGAAACAAAAAAAATAATAATAAAATTATCTTTACAAAGAGATGCATTTAATTAAGATTAGGGAAAATTGCAAAATTCGTACAGTAATTTCATATGTTTTGATTTTTGGTCATGTCATCATCCAATAAGTTGGATTCCTTTTTTTTAAAATTTTAGTCATTTTTTACAGTTTTAACGTGTCATCACATAATGCTGACATGACATCCAAAAAATACTGATATAATGTCGAATATTATTGATGTATTTAATGGCACATAAGTAGTCCGGAGAAAAGGACGAAAAGTAAAAAAAAATAAAAAATCCATACATTGGATTAAACCAAACATTAACTATTTGCAAAATTAAAAGCCAAAATAACCCAAATTGAGGACTATGTTTGTAGTTTTCAGTTAAAATTATTAATTTACATGTAACTATCTATACTATATATAAAGCGGGAAGATAAATAGATACAAAATTGGTCTTCAGGTATGGTCACGTAGTTATCGAAATACCCCTAATACTTTACTAATTACAAATGGTATGCCAATATACAAATTACCGAAATATCATTGAGATTTTGAATAATTCAATGTTATCCTACCATACTATATTCTTGAAATATCCATAATGCTCCTAACAATATTGCCAATTAAAATATTATCCTAACAAATAATATTTGTAATTAAATCTCAAAAAAAAGTTAAAAACCATTGAAAAAAGATATATGCGTGCTTAGGGGACACTAGTTTTAATAAACAAAGAACCGAAAGCACGATATCTCAAAGGCCAAAGCAGAGGGTTTTAAGATTTGGAACACGGTGAGTTTAAGATCGTAAGATAATGACTTTTATTCTCCTTGCCAACATTTTTTCGATCTGAGTCTGTCACATTGGGCTTGCATTTTGCGGTTTACGTGATTGGCGTGATTTGCAGGCTAACAGAGGGTTTTTAAAATTGCTCAAATTAACAAGGAAATGGATAACAATGATAATCATTCCACCATTACAAGGAACAACTTCCCCGTAAGCTCGATTTAATTGGTTAGGTTGTTAATGCTCTTAAAGATAATACGCTTAAGATTTATTAATTTTTAGATATGAATATTCTGATTCAAGTGTCTTGTAATCCAGGACATTATTATGGGTAGCAACAACCAAAGCACGACACTACCAGTAAATAGTTAATTTTAGTTTTTTTTTTAAAAGTCAGCTTTTTTCGATCAAAAATAAAATCAAGAAAACTACCAATACATGATCACCTCATCTTTACGAAAATGTTCTCCAGTAAATTAAGCAGCAATTTTCAAATTTCTTTTACAGTTCTAATTCTAACTTCTTTGAGAGGAACTCCTCCAGAATCCAGCACTGTAAAATTTTTCCCACATCTCCTTCTCCAGCTCAATCACCTCCTTGTTGTCCCCCATTTCCAGAGCATTAACCATGGCTAACGAATGCATTTGCACCTCCTTTTCATCGCAGACGCACTTCCGCGGCGGCGGCAGCCCTTTCTTCATCAGCCTCAGGCGGCGCTTCCGCCTCAAGACCTTCCGGCATAGACCCGCCGGCAACTTGTACACGGCCAGCACAAGAAGGTCGACAATACCGCAGGGACAGCAGCAGCACACCGCCGCACACTCCGCCGCCGTGCCTCCCGCCACTTCCGCCAGCCTCACCTTCCTCACGTCGCCCCGTGACAAGTAGTCCGAGTTCTCCAGAAGCGGCTGCCGCCGGTCTACCATCGAACCCGGAGGATGCAACACACGAATTGCCTTGTCGTTACTATATAATCTGTTGTAGAAATATATACTCGATTAATTTCCTCTAATTTTACATTCTTTTTCAATTTCTTCGAGCAATCTCGCAATCTGCACCTAAAAGAATCACAAAAATTGAAACCGATAAACAATTATGTTAATTAACAAATCCCACCCAAAAACTTCATCGCATTTCCTGATAACCCGAATCACACGAGTTAATCAACAAATTCGATAGCAAAAGAAAAGGCTAAAATACCTGGAAATGTCAAAACACCACTTTACAAAAGTTGCAGAGCGAAAACCTTGCCATGATCAGGGGGATATAGGGGCAGAGTCCACGTCCGCCGAGCCACGCAATAAACTGGGTGGATCTGCGGAGGAGAACTCCTTTTTTTCTTCCTTTTGTTGGATGATGAAAGAGTCGTGAGAAATTTTTTGAATGTTTGTGCACGTATTGACAAATTCAAGTATTCAACTGATCGGTTCCCCTGCCCTTCAGCTAGGTTTATACTTTATACTACTATTAGCGTTCACGTACAATAGATTGTTTTTATATAATTATATTTTTTATTATAATAAACATTTTTAAAATTACTTCACTTTTAATAATTTTTTGTCTTTTATCTCTTCAAATTATAAAATATAATTGTTTTTTTTTTGTTTTTTATTTATTTAAATTATTTAGAAAGTTTGTGTTTTTAATTTTATCTTGACAGATTTTGTTTTTATATTGCGAGAATATTTTGAAATTATAAAAAAAAATTAAGCAAAAAGTTACTTTAGAATGTTCTCACATAATAAACCAGCTCCCTCAACCATTTAGTCCTGGATAGGTCACACAAATTGCCTTTCAATAACCATTAAGGTACAAATAATGATAGCGAACAGACAAAAACTGATAGAAGATAACCAAACGACGCTATCGTATCCAAATCCCTTAGTCATACATGTTTTGTTCTCTACTTCAATTTTACTCTTTAGAAGATACATTGCAAATTTGCATGATGTTTTTCACATGAACATGAACAAACATTCAAGTATTATTGTCAACATATCCAATCATATATAATAATGTAAATTTGAACAATAATAAATTTCATCAATATAGTTTAAACAATAACGTCTATTTCTCATGGTATATATTTTATGTCAAATCATAGACAATTTATATATATATATATATATATTATAAATAATGAATGATTATAATACAGCTATTCTACATAAAGTTCATATATTATTGTTTAACTTGTATCTAAAAAATTATAATAAATGTTCATTAGAGCAATAAAATGACCTTTTAGAATGTCAAACCGTAATGGTACAATTTTTTTTTGTAAAGTTTATACATATTTTTTTAATTATAAATATAAATAAATTAACCCTATATTTTATTATGTTTTATCATTCGGAATCCTGATCGAAGTATCTTTTCATTCCAGCTCATGACGTTATCGTTGCCCGACCCGCTCTTATTTCACATCCACCTAATTAAATACGCGTCACGCCTCATCTATCGCAACTTATCGTGTTGATTTATGGCCATAATATTTTTTTAACAGAAAATTAGATATATTATTGTTTCATTTTCAATCTTCTTCACCAAAGTATTGACGTAACTACGAAAAATGACCATGATGTCGGAAATTGATGATGTTGTATTAAAAATTTGATGATTTGTCCAATACCACGTCTGTATTCCGATGAAAAAAACTAGTTTATTGAACTAAACTGCAATATGAGAATTTACAGGACTAAAAATGAAAGTTGTGAAATTATAGTACCAAAATTATAATATTTCCTAAAGTTTAAGAGTATCATCAAAATGAAAGTAGGTACGGCATGCTGTTTTTTAAAATTAATAATTTTAAAGAATCATTGATTTTGACTTTATTATTAAATTATAAAACAAATGGACTAACTTTCTGATTATTATGGATGCGATACTCAAATTGGTCACATGGAAATGAATGGTGCAAATTGTTGGAAATTTGAATTGAATTAAATGGTATGTCTATTTATGTTGTGGTGTATTTTTTCATGTTTGGATACTTCCAAATTAAATGGTATGTCCATTCATGTTGGGTGCAATTTTTCATGATTGGATGGTTCCAAATAGTGTCTCTTAATGACACTATTTGATAGACTATATAATCAACAACCATTGAATGAAATAGACATGAAATTTTTGAAATTCACATCATATGGAAGATTAAAATTTGAGTAATTTTGTGGATCTTCATTATTGTTTAATATTGAGCGCTTTTAAACCTTTGTGGTTTAAATGATTTGTGATTTGGAGTGCTCCTATCACAAATCATAGTCGTTATATCTTGGGAGACAAATTGCCAAAGTAAACCGTTAGCTCCGTAGCGGTGCAATATTGTCTTAAGGACAAATATTATAAATTTCACCTCGACAATTCTAATACAAAGTCATTTGTTGTTTTTTGCTTGCTACTTTCCTAAGATACACACCAATAAATTTTATACTACAATCTTAAGACAATATTAGCAACAAATGGCTTCGTCGAGTGCAACAAAGACTCCAGTTCATCATGGTGAAATGCCTGAAAAGTTCAATGTGAACGATTTCAAGCGATGTCAACAAAAGATGTTGTTTTATTTGACAACCTTGGGGTTGGCAAGGTTCCTCAATGAGGATGCTCTTCCTATTATGGAGGATGAAACCGATAGCCAAAAGAGGGCTGCAGTTGATGCGTGGAAAAAAGTGATTTCCTGTGCAAAAATCATATTCTCAATGAACTAGACAACACATTGTACAATGCGTATTGCCCAGTGAAGACGACCAAGGAATTGTGAAAATCTTTGGAGAAAAAGTATAGATCCGAGGATGTCAGCATGAAAAAATTCATAGTTGGGCGATTACTGGATTTCAAAATGGTTGATACAAAGCCTATGATAGCACAAGTGCAAGATTTGCAAGTAATCATGCACGAAATTCTTGCGGAGGGAATGGTTCTAAGTGATTCATTCCAAGTGGCCGCCATGATTGAAAAGTTGCCTCCATCATGGAAGGACTTCAAGAATTATCTCAAGTATAAACGAAAAGAAATGAATCTTGAAGACCTTGTGGTTCGCTTGAGAATTAAAAAGGACAACAAAATTTCTGAAATGAATGAAAATTGGCACCAACATGAAGCACGAGTGAACTTAATGGAAAAACATGCCGGAACAAAGCGCAAGTTTGACGACATGGCCTCCAAATCTGGAAAGGCGAAGAAGTTCAAAGGCAAGTGCTACAAATGTTGAAAACTCAATCACATGGCGAAAGATTGTCACAATAAAGACGACCGCAGTAAGGCTATGGATCAAGTAAATGTGACCGAAGAAGATCGTCTCCCAATTGATTTGGATGATCTAGCGCTTACCGCTTAAATTAGATTGTGTATCTTTGAAAGTTGTAAACTCCAAGACTGGAGTGATTCTAAATAAATGTAATGACGATATTTGTTGAAAGCAATAAAATTTATGTTATTACTTCTTGTAGTGAGTCTTATGATTTGTGGCATGATTGTTAGTATCATTTAAACCATAGTTCGCAGCACAAATTGTAATGTTAAATTTATTGCTTATATGGGCACTAAGTTAACAAAATCGTCATTCATTTGTTAGAAGAATCGTAACGTCTCTATAATTAACTCACAAAGATGTTTGTGATGGAAATATTGTGCAAACTAGAGATGTGATAAAAGTAGTTGTTACTTTATCAATATTTGAACATTATATTGTTGTGATTTTTTTGTTATGAAGCAAAAACGAGGCCAATGAGGTGTTTAAACACTTCAAGAATGAGATTGCAATAAAATTTAGCAAATGAGTTTTGCTATGGGAAATTGTGAGTAGATTATACTTGTGTTGTCTAAGAATTTGACGCTCAAACTTGAATCTGCAAGACTATAAAATCTCGAATTCGAGTTTCTAAGCATTGTACACTTAAAACACAAGTGATAAATCGAAGCCACAATTTTGACTAGCGTCGTAATATCTCAAATTTGTTCGTTTTGAATTTCTAAGCTAGTACGCTTATAACATGAATTTGCAAAATTTAAAATCTTGAATTCAAGTTTTCTAAGTTAGTACGCTTAAATTGCAAATTGTGAATCGAGTTTGAGAATATTATCCAAGTTTCAACTTTTGTAAGCAAGTACGCTTAAATCCGAAATTTTCAAGAAATAAAACTTGAATTTGGATTTGTAAGACGTTAACGCTTAGAACTTGAAACACGAAAGTTTGAACGTCAGTGCACTTCGTTACTACCCGAAGTTATGGGGAGTTGCAATTCTATGAGTCAATCACATACTAAGTACCACATTTAGGCAAGGACGAAAAACCTTGTGATTGAAGGAAAATAGAATTTCCTACAATATTTGAAATGTGGGGGTGCTTGGCTAAACTGGAAATATGAAGGCCAAAGTAAAGTCATAACAAACGCCAAATAAAATACATGAAGAGTTTGACAAATCTCATTGTCAAATAGATTAACGAGTGTGACAAATGTGTACACACCTAAAGCATAGATATGCTTGTGTATTGATGATATGCTCATTGGGGAAACAATTTAGAAATCAACAAGTAACAAAGAAAATGTTGACGAGACATTTTGACGTATGTGCATCAAGAACAATGCTTGGAATTGAAGTTTCCAAGACAATGAAATCTCAAGGATTAATTCGAGTTTCAAAATTTAAGCTTTGCTCTTAAATTTCAAGTGCACAAGAAATAGAATCTTGAACTTGTAATTTTTTGAGAATCTATGCGCTTAAATATGAATTGTGAATTAAAGTTGAGTATTTCCTCTGGTCTCGAATTTTGTAAGAAATAACGCGTTAACAACGCTTAAAATTCGATGATGAAAATATCTTAAAAGGATAAGATGATGCAAAATAGGTAATGTGATTACCAAAGCTGAAGATATACTGTTATGTAAAATTCTTTATGCAAAACATATAAAGTTTCTTCAGCCCAGTGACTTTATAAGTTGTTAAAGAAAATTCATGTGCATGCAACTAAAACGTGTTGCGCTAATGACATATGACAAAATGATCTCTAGTGGCATAATCATGAGTGATTATGTGAAACCGCAGATCCGCATATAAAATTGGTTAACCGAGAGATCATGTTGAAGTTTATCGAGGGGAATGGGGTTAAAACCCTCTAATCAAAATCTCATATTGGATACCCAACATTGTTGACTGGAGATCCTAAGATCTAGGTTCAAAATGGACAACTAAATTATGAGATTGTATAAACATCTTGGAGAATTACTCGCCGACCCATTCCTATGATAAGGGATGTAGCCTGCAAAAAGGGTACGAGGATAGGCAAAAGGTCTTTAATGATTCATAAGACATATAAAACTATGTTGGAGTATAGCGGGATACTCTTCTAGGAGATCACCTACGTAAGTGCAAAGTGTGGTCGTTTCAAAGAATGAAAAGCACTTATGAAACCAATCATGGTCCATGGCCGAAACGGAGACAACCGTAAGAAACCAGTACAAATGTTATAATTGTTATGGTTTGGGTTCAATTGTCTAGGTTTACACCAACGAATAAATAGTTCAAGACTATAAGTTTACTATTAAGTCAAGTAAATCCGATTGAATACTACTATGGAAGATTCAAAGCCGCAAGCTGTCTCTCCAGATGCCATAATAGTTCGTTAAAAGCTCTCAATTACATACATGCATTAATTTAATTAATGCGGGAGATTGTTGGAAATTTGAATTGAATTAAATGGTGTGTCCGTTCATGTTGTGGTGCATTTTTTCATGATTGGATGTTTCCAAATTAAATGGTGTGCCCATTCATGTTGTGGTGCATTTTTTCATGAGTGGATGCTTCCAAATGGTGTCTTTTGATGACACCACTTGGTATACTATATAAGAAACAACCCTTGAATGAATTAGACATGAAATTTTTGAAATTCACATCATATTGAAGATCAAAATTTGAGTAATTTTGTGGATATTCATCCTTGTTTAATATTGAGCGCTTTTAAACCTTTGTGGTTTAAATGATTTATGATTTGGAGTGCTCCTATCACAAATCATAGTCATTGGGAGACAAATTGCCAAAGTAAGCCGTTAACACCGTAGCGGATAATATTATCTTAAGGACAGAGATTATAAATCTCGCATCAACAATTCTAATATAAAGACATTTGTTGTTTTTTACGTGCTACTTTCCTAAGATACACAACCATAAATTTTATACTACACAAATCGTGTTATTTCTTACATGCAGACGATCTATATATTTATAAATCATATTGTACAAATATTTATAAAACATTAAATATAATAATATGTCAATATATAGTAAATTTGAGTAATAAAAAAACTCGAGTACGCTAAAATAGTGCCCGGTTTGGCGCTAGGTTATAGAACCTGACACTATTTTGTTGGAGCACCGCTGACTATCTTACTTTTAAAATATTTGTGTGATTATTAGTTATTATCTAAAAATTAAGTTTTAATTGCTACATAAAACTTGGAAATAAATATTTAATTTATTTAATATAAAATCAAAATAATTTATTAAACTGAATTACTGATTAAATATGAGTTATTTAATTTTAATTAACTATCTAATTTTTTAAACATAAATCTTATATGCAAATATATTAATAAATTCTTAAATAGATAATAACTGAATAAAATAAATTGTTATAAATGAAATTAAAAGGAATATTTTATAGAATATTTCTTTTAGAGTAAAATTTAGAATAGATGGTTTGCAGACGAATTTTGTGTTTGGTGTATACGAGGACAACTTATGTTAACAAATGGTACATAAATCATATTGTATACATTTTCAACCATTATATATTGAAAGGCTCTATTTATTTTTTATATTTAGAACAGAGCTTCAAAAAATAATTAATCTTTAGTCAACTAAGACCAAGTCAGCTAATTTAATTAATTTCAAATTTTTTAAATAGCTATGTTTTATTCCTTTTTTTATTTTGTTTTCTTTTTTGTTCAACATTGACATTTTATTGATAAATATTTCTCCTCACAAGGCGTGGATAGACAATCCTTATCTCAATAATGCATCAATATTTTTTTAAAAATATATTTAAATAAATATCAATATTCCATTTCGGATCAATTAATTTTATGGCCTTCAATTTATAGTCTCTGTTTGTTTATTATATTTTATTCAGTTTTGTGATTTTAATAGATCTTGTAAATATTTGGGTTTGTTGATGGAATTGGAAACTACTGGCAAAAGAAGTGAATCTGGCAAAAGAAGTGAATCTCATTCTGAATCAATGAAGAGTTATTATACAGAAGATGTATCTGAATCTGTTAAGAATACATGTGGTTACAACTCCAAACCAATTGGTGATGAGTTGAATAACTATTTATCTTATAAATAGCTAGGTTAAATTCTCATTGTATGACAACTCTCAACAGAATCCACGTTAATGATCCGAGTAAGATGCAACCCTCAATTTTCTTAGTATGCTTAATATATTTCTTTCTTCGTTGGAAAAAAGAGATCGACAAAGAACAATGGATTTGACTCAGGACAACAACTCTAATATGTTACTTTGTATGACATATTGAATGTTATACGTAAATTTGTAGCTAGATCTATCTCAAATATCACTAAGAATCAAAGCGGTCTGCCATCAAGGGGGTGTCCGACTTGGTGGAGCATATGAGTTCGGGAATACAAGGTCATAAGTTAGATTCCTCCTGCCGACACTTTCTCGATCTGAGTCTGTTGCACATGGCTTGCCTAGTGCGGTTTACCTGGTTGGCTTGGTTTGCAGGCTATTGCGTCAACCTGAGATTTTACCCAATGAACATTATATGGGTAGCAGCTACAGGTTTCCTCGTCAGAAAAAAAAAATCAAATCGGTCTTTGTTACATGTAAATTTGTAGCCAGATACATCAATAGTCACATTACCAATAATATAGACCTAATATATGGAGATATAACATGGAAATTGCGTGTGATGTGATCTCAACATATTTATTTTTAAACAATCTTATCTTATTATTTAAAGAGATTTTGTTATCTTATTATTTAAAGAGATTTTGTTATCTTATTATTTAAAGAGATCAAACAAAAACAACATACAGAGTTTATGAATCAAACCTTAACATTTATTTTGTGAAATACAAAATCGTGTCTGTAAGAAAGTGTCACGCCCCGGGCCCAGGCCCGCGTAAGCGTGACCGTACAATGGGTTCCTATAACAACTATTCTTATCCGTCCTCGCTATACAAAAATGGTTAACCCAAGTTGCTATAATAGCCAATTGTAAGCCTTTATAAACCACTTTAAATTTTCATCCACAACCAATGTGGGACAAGGATATTACAATCACCCCTCCTTTAGAATGCGACGTCCTCGTCGTGACCTAACTCATCGATCCACCGGCACTGGGAATCTAGAGGTGGCTCCTACAGGTTCAAGAGGTGGCTCCCGTCATGTAGCACTTTGCCCCGCAGGTTCAAGAGGTGGCTCCCACGCACGTGGCACTTTGCCCCTCAGGTTCAAGAGGTGGCCCCCGTCGTGTAGCACTTTGCCCTTTTTAGGTTCAAGAGGTGGTTCCCACGCACGTAGCACTTCTCCCCGCATAGCACTTATCTTCCGGTGTTGCCTGCCGGTGACCGGCCCTGATACCATTCTGTCACGCCCCGGGCCTAGGCCAACGCAAGCGCAACTGCACAATGGGCTCCTATAGCAACTAATTCTTATCCGTCATCGCTATACAAAAATGGTTAACCCAAGTTGCTATAATAGCCCATTGTAAGCCTTTATAAACCACTTTCAATTTTCATCTACAACCAATATGGGACAAGGGTATTACAGAAAAAACATAAAAAAAACTACATCCCACTAAACATGCACATTCTCAAATTGCAGAATCTTTTACATGAAGCTTGAAGAATTACTTACATGTAACAAGAATTTGCTATCACTTTGGACCATATTCTAATTTTTTTTTATAATTGGGTAAATTGCATAAAATCCCTCTGTGTTTTGATAAATATACACGAAACTCCAATGTGTTAACAAAATATACAAAAAAACTCATTTGTTTTATTAAAGTTAGCATGAATCCCCCATACGCTATAAAAAAATGCAAAAAACCCCATCATTTTTTTTTGAAACCTTGTATAAACGCCTCCCCCGGTGTTAAACAATTTAGGAAAAAAAAAACCTTTATGTTTTTGTGAATCCTGCACAAAACCCTTTGATTGTCCAATATCTATTCAATTTTTCTGCATCCACATTATTTTTTTCTTTTCTGATTTCTTTTTTTAGTTTTAAAACAAATAAAATTTATAATTTAAAAGTGAATAATTTTTAAGCTGTACTTTTAAATAGATTATGATTAATATTCTGAATTTTCTTCATGTATGCTCTGCATGTTTAATGACCAATTCAAAATTTTTTCTTCAAGTTTTGGATATACTGGGTAAGCAACAATTGTATATATAAAAAATATGTATATATTCAAAAAAGCATAAAATATGTTTGCACAATAATAAACATATATATATAAACAAATAAGTTATATATAAACCTATATTATATATATGAACGTTTATGAACTTGTTTTCATAAAACTTGCATATAGTTTATAGTTTTAAAGAGATTAAATAAAATCTATTTATTTGTAGAATTGAGAAGTTATATATAAACCTATATTATATATATGAACGTTTATGAACTTGTTTTCATAAAACTTGCATATAGTTTTAAAGAGATTAAATAAAATCTATTTATTTGTAGAATTGAGGGGTTTTGTGCAGGATTTAAGAAAATAGAAAGGTTTTTTGGTCTATTTTGTTTAACACGCGGGGTTTCGTACGAGTTTTCAAAGAAAGATAGTGGCTCTTTTGTTTTGTTTTTTTGTTATAACATACGGGGGTTTCATGTCGTGTTTAAGAAAATATAAGGTTTTTTTGTCATTTTGTTAGTAGAAGGGATCTCGTGTATATTTACCAAAACACATGGGGTATTTATGCACTTTACCCTTCTATTTTTTGTAAAATACTTGATTCACAGTTGTAAGATAATGTTATAAAATAAAATCTTTGCAACGACGAACATGATGACCCTACTCGATAACTCTACCTTGTTTTTATAGTTATTTTTATTGTATTTTAAACCCAATTAATTGGTAAGAATCATTGTGATGACCATATGTCGCGAATTAAATATACGTTTCTTGGAGTTGTTTAGAAATGAAAAATTTAAGAATCTAGGCGGTGGTGGTGGACAAGCTTTAATAAAAAAGTTTGCATCTGACAGACTAATTCAAAACTGGGAGAAATATATTTTTAAAATTTAAATATAAGATATAGTTTTTGAAGATTTATTAATGAGACGACTTCGAGCCCACAACGCAATCACAGTTTGATATAATAGATTGGATGAGATAAGAGAGTGATGAGTACCTAAAAATTATAGCTAATTTTATCATTATCAATGTATCAAAAGTAAGAAGATTGATCACAATTTACAAACAAATGATCCCACACAAAATGTAGCATTTTTTACGCTTTGACTACTGTAAATCAATTACATTTTATTATCCTATGCACAAACTTATATCACAGAGTTCTGTATTTTTCACTTTGGCAACTACAAAAATAAAAACACATCTTAACCTTTTTCTTTCATACACGGATATATTTTGGCGATGATTTGATTCGATTTATGGGTGAAACACTGTTTATTGTATCATCATTCGATATTTATTGAAGATCCAGTTTTATAAGAACAACATGACGATACCAAACACGTCTGTGAGAAATGGTATGTAAAGTATCAAACGGTGAAGCCCTAGAGAGAGAGGCTGTCATGGCTAAAAAAGCCAAGGGAATGTTACATGAATATGCGGACATTAAGGTACTGCTTGGTATGATGGATGTGATTATTGAATGATTAATAAATAATATGATTAAAATGGTGATTATAAACTATATAATATATACATGGACAACGACAGCCTACCATTGGGTTCCTTTGACTACGAAATTTCCCATTTTTATAGAACTTATTTACCATTTTTATAGTATTTCAGCATACTTTATTGCTGAAAAGACACATAAAGATAAAAATATTTGAAATATACATATACATACACACACATATTAGGGCCAGGGAAGTGCCTCTCTTGCAAATTTTTTTTATTATTATCCAATTTTTTTCAAATTGCATTTTATCCTAAAATATTACAGTTTGCACCTTAAAAATTATAGTTTGCCCCCCTAAAATTAAATTTTGACGCATAAATTTTTTTGGTCCTCTATTGTTTGTGTTAATAGACATTTCTTACACAATGTGGTAATGTATATTTCTTATCTGTGACTGATGATTTTTCTAGAAAAGTGTAGGTTTTTCTAATGAAAATAATCAGATGCTTTTGAAAAGTTTCAAAATAAGAAGATTTTAATTGACCAAACTGGTAAAAAGATTAAGAATATGACTCTCCTTTAGTATTGATAATGGCTTGGAGTTCTGTAATTCTTTGTTTGACAATTTGTGCAATTAATCTGGGATTCAAAGGAACAAGAATGTGCCCTATATCCCTCAGCAAAATGGTGTTGCTCAGAGGATGAATATGACTCTCCTTGAGAAAGTTAGAAGTATGATTGCATCTTCTGGCCTCTCAAAGATATTTTGGGGTGAAGCTGTTGTGACAGCTGCTTACCTGATCACTAGATCTCCTTCTATGCCTTTAAATTGTTTGTGTCCTGAATTTATCTTTGTTGGTAAAAAACTTGATTTTTCTAATTGCTAGTCCCTGTTTGAAATCAACTGAGCATGTTAAGAAATGTCTAAGTGAAAAATTTGACATGAAATTCTTAGGAGTTGCTTAAGTAGGTATATGCCTAACCCTGACATGGTGCATTGGAATGCTGATAAATGACTGTTGAGATACTTGAAACACTGCGCATTATGGCTTGAGTTTTTCTAAGTGTTCTGAATGTGTTAAACTAAAAGGTTATGTGGATTCTAACTATGCTAATGATATGGATAACAGAAAATCTACTACATCTTATGTGTTCACTTTGTGTGGTGCTTACATTAGTTGGAAATCCCAGTTATAGCATATAGTGGCTCTATCTACAACTGAATCTGAATATGTTGATGTAACTGACGCTTTAAAAAAAGCTATTTGGTTAAAATGATTGATTTCTGAAATTGGCTCGCTTGAAGGTGATATAGTTGTGTTTTCTGATTCACAATCGGAATACTATTGTGTAAGAATCCAGTCTTTCATGATAGAACTAAGCATATTGATGTTAGGTTTCATTACATTAGAGATGTTGTTGCCAAAGTCTTAGTTTATCTTGAGAAAATACCTTCTAAGTTCAATCATGCTGACATGGGTACTAAGTGTTTGCCAAGTGTTTGCCCCTTAGTAACTTTCAATTATGTTTAAAAATTTTAAAATTTGATACTGGTGATTGATGCATGTGTAGTCCTTTGGTTATTGTTTTGTACCCTGCTTTGTGCTCGTTACAAAACTGTTACCCTGGTTACTTTCACTCTTTAACTTGCTGTGTATTCCTTATTTTTTTTTCCTTGTCTTTACTTTGTGTTTTGACAGGAATTTGGTCCACGATTACTTTGTGTATTGTGGGGACCATAAGGCGATGATGATGTAAGGACCCTAATCCTTAAGTGCGGATTAAAGGCATAATTAGAGCTAATATAAATGATCAGAGTAAATCAATCGTGTTGAGTCTATGAGCTTTAAGAATTACATGCCAAAATGAGGACTATCAATGGATTAATTACATTCCCCATCAAAAGAATGTTATCAACTATAGTTTTACACTACTCCTAGAGTAGACACTATACAAAATAATCCTGTCCTTCCTTCCTCAAAAGAAATCTTCACAAGCTCACCACCTCAACCCGTCTAGCACTTCTTATCATGCCAAAATGTACCTACAAGGACAACCCCCAAACATGAGCAATGATATCATTCATATACAACACAATATGAATATAAAGCGTAAATGCATAATCATAATAAAACACTTCCTATTTTTCCCATGCATTTCAAACGCTTCCCGTTTGGTTGTCCCTGTACCATAACTCATGAGTATAATCAATAGATTATTTTTAATGGTCTACACATGTCATGACACAATACCATCTCATCAATATCAAATACCGGTCACCATTCCCTAGTCTGTCCATCACAATGTATTTTAATGCCCCTCGCTTATTTACATATAGGCGGCATAGAATAACCTCGCTTCATGGACATGCGGTACTCCCACCCCTCGCCTCACATTGAGCGGCAAATATCCTTTCCTCACCCTATATGATAACCACGCTCAAATGTGACATGCGGCGCTCCCACCCCTCGCTTCACATTTAGCGGAACCAAAACAAATAGCGGCAAGCATTAAAATCATCAAGGGATGACCACGACTCATGGGATGTGCACCAATAATCATATGCATCTACAATCATCATGCATAATTCAACATGTATTTGCATCCACAATGCATAATCACATATATACTCGCATCCACAATGCATAAACAATGAGTATATTAGATACATGTACCGTTGGGTGCCCGTACGTCCTCTACGTACCTTTCCAAAATGTAGGATGTGGTAGAACTTCAATTCCTTGGCTGTGTTGCCACCTGGGATGGTTCTACACATTCACACAGATCAATATTAGAACCCAATAATAGTCCAATACCAAAAATCCCACAAAAATAATCAAAAACACCCAATTTGGTGTCTCGCGATCGATTGCCATATAGCCCCGATCGATCGCGAGACCACACTGCCTCGCCCAACAAAATAATTCAATCCGCGATCGATCGCTGAGTTTGCGCCGATCGATCGCGACCTCGCCGATTGATCGCGCCAAACTCGCGATCGAGCGCTGAAGGCTACTGCCTTCAGCCCTTGCAGCTCGCGATCGATCGCTGGAGGCTCCGATCGATCGCCGAGTCTTGCACATGCGATTTTCGGGCACTATTCACCCTTCTCCTTCTCAAACTCAAACAACCTCAAATAATCAAACATCCACAATACCAAATCACTACAAATCTTCAATAAATATCATCATACAACCATAAATCTAACACTCACCCAAAAATAACACCAACTCATACAAACCCATTTTAAAACCCTTCAAACCATTTCAAACTCAATTAAAATACTTCAAAACCAACAATGAGGTATCCATACCTCTTGGGGATCTCAAATCTCCCAATAAACTCCACAAACAAGATTTTTGGAAGGATTTCCTTTACCCTTGAGCACCAACTCGAAAATAAGGGGAAAGGAGGGTTTGGGTGGTGTAATTTGGGAAAGTTGAAAAGTGAGAGTGAAATGTATGGTGGGGGGTTTGGGGTAATAAAGTGGGTTGGGTTAATTAATTAAAATGCATTCCACAAACCCATGGTGTATAAAACACCTCAACATGATATTTCAAAAGAATTAATCCAAAATGCACCAAAATATCAATTAAACTCATGATTTCCAATTAATTGCTAACCATGGCAAATAAATCATGCTAATAACAATTTTCCCCAACATGCACAACATGCGCCCTGAAATGCCCTCCCGGGTCACTCTATCATGTGACTAAGCATTTCAACACATTAATTAAATCCAGCACATAATCAATTAATTACCATCATAATTAATCATATAAACACAATTAATGCCCAATTGCAATTAATCATTTCGGGGATATCACAATACTCCCCTACTTATAAGATTTCGTCATCGACATCACATGCACTTACCCCCAAAAGAAACTAAACATAAACACATACCAGAGAATAGTTCCGGGTAGTGCTGCACCATATGCCGCTCCGTCTCCCACGTAGCCTCCTCGACACCCCTGCGATCCCACTGAACCTTGATCATAGGTATCACTTTGTTCCGAAGTCTGCGGTCTGCTCGATCCAGAATTCTAACAGGCCGTTCCACATAAGACACATCGGACTCTAACTGAACTTCGGAAGGCTGTAACACATGAGATGGATCTGGCTCATACTTCCGCAACATCGATACATGAAACACATCATGTATACCAGATAAAGAAGGCGGCAGAGCTAGTCGGTAAGCTAAGGTGCCAATGCGCTGCAAAATCTCGTACGGTCCAACATACCTCGGAGACAGTTTCCCGCGCATCCCAAATCGCACAACGCCTCTGAAAGGCGAGATCTTCAAAAAGACCTTATCTCCCAACTGAAATTCCAACAGTCTCCGCCGTTTGTTCGCATAAGCTGCCTGTCTGTCCTGGGCTGCTTTCATTTTCTGCCTTATCAGCTTTATCTTCTCTTCCATCTCCCGAATCAATTTCGGTCCTCTGACCGATTTGCGGTCCAAATCATCCCAACACAAGGGTGATCTACACCGTCTGCCATAAAGAGCTTCAAAAGGAGCCATCTGAATACTCGCCTGGTAGCTATTATTATTAGAGAACTCTACCAAAGGCACTGAATCTTGCCAAGAAACATCGAACTCCAAAACACAAGCTCTCAACATGTCCTCGAGCGTCTGGATAGTACGCTCGGTCTGGCCATCCGTCTGAGGATGATAAGCAGTGCTCAATCTGACTTCAGTTCCCAAGGCTGACTGAAGACCTTCCCAAAAATGAGATGTGAATCGCGGATCTCGATCCGACACTATGGAAATGGGGATCCCATGCAATCTCACCACATCTCGAATGTACAACTGCGCCATCCTAAAAAAGGTGAAAGTCATGCTATAGGGGATGAAATGAGCTACCTTAGTCAATCGATCCACAATCACCCAAATAGCATCAAAGCCTGAAGCACTCCTCGGCAGGTGAGTCACGAAGTCCATGGAAATGTGTTCCCACTTCCACTTTGGTATCTCCAAGCTTCTCAACTCGCCGCCAGGTCTCTGTCTCTCTGCCTTAACCTGCTGGCAGATCAAACACCTCTTAATAAAAGCGACGACATCAGATTTCATCCTCTTCCACCAAAACTGACCACGTAGATCTTTATACATCTTCTTCCCGCCTGGGTGGATGCTAAGTCTGCTACTATGAGCTCGCTCCAAGATCCCTCTACGCAACTCCGGCGTACTCGGAACCACCCAACGGTTACCCAACCTCAAAGATCCGTCATCGGCCACTCTGAATTTCGTTGGCTGACCAAGATGTACTAAAGATAACCACCTCTGGACCTCATCATCTGACCTCTGAGCTCTCCTGATGTTCTCATAGATATCTGGCTCAGCTAACAAGGTCGATACATACACAGGTGATGCATCTATGTCGAAGTCATAGCCCAGATGGCAATAGGAGGTCATCATGGCTGACAAATGGATGACGTCCTCAGCAGAACTCCTCACTTTCCGGCTCAAAGCGTATGCTGTCAAATTAGCTTTTCCGGGATGGTACTCAATCTCACAATCATAGTCTTTGAGTAAGTCCATCCACCTCCTCTGCCTCATGTTCAGCTCCGCCTGAGTGAATAAAAACTTGAGGCTCTTGTGATCCGTGAATATGGTAAATGAAGTACCATACAAATAATGTCGCCAAATCTTCAGGGCGAAGATGATAGCCGCCAATTCCAAGTCATGGACTGGGTATCTAGTCTCATGCGGCTTCAACTGCCTCGATGCATAAGCTACCACATGCTTATCTTGCATCAGTACACACCCAAGGCCCTGGAGTGATGCATCGGTATACAAAACAAATCTGGAGTTCTCCGTAGGGATCACTAACACTGGCGCCGTCGTCAAACGGTGCTTCAACTCCTGTAAGCTCTCCTCACAAGCTTCTGACCAAAAGAAAGGTACTCCTTTCTGGGTCAACTGTGTCAACGGTTTGGCAATCTTCGAAAAGCCCTCGACGAAGCGTCGATAATATCCGGCCAAACCAAGGAAGCTCCGAATCTCAGGCACAGAAGTGGGGGCAGCCCACTCCATCACAACTTCGATCTTCCTGGGATCCACTGATATTCCGCTGCTCGATATGACATGGCCCAGAAATACTACACTGCTCAACCAAAACTCACACTTACTGAGCTTGGCATACAACTGGTGATCTCGGAGAATCTGGAGCACTGTCCTCAAGTGTTTCACGTGCTCTTTCTCGCTCCGGGAATATATGAGAATGTCGTCGATGAACACGATGACGAACTGATCAAGATACGGCTGAAACACTCTGTTCATCAAGCTCATAAAGACCGCTGGAGCATTCGTCACACCGAACGGCATCACTAGGAACTCATAATGTCCATATCGAGTCCAAAACGCTTTGTCTTCTGTACATCTTCCTCTCTGACTCGAATCTGATGGTACCCGGACCTCAAATCAATCTTGCTATATAATCTGGTACCTTGCAACTGATCAAATAAGTCATCAATCCTTGGGAGAGGATACTTGTTCTTTACCGTGGCTTTATTCAGTTGCCGGTAATCGATGCACAACCTCATCGAGCCATCCTTCTTCTTCACAAAGAGAACCGGTGCGCCCCATGGCGATACGCTCGGGCGTATATATCCTTTGTCAAGGAGCTCCTGCAACTGCTCCTTCAATTCTCTCATCTCCGCCGGTGCCATCCTGTAAGGTGCACGAGAGATAGCGGATGTCCCCGGTAACAACTCGATCCCAAACTCAACTTTCCTAGCCGGTGGGAATCCTGGGATCTCTTCTAGGAATACATCAGCAAACTCTGCTACCACTGGTACATCCTCAACTCTCAATTCCTTTATCTTCCCAGACGTGTCCACGGCATAGATGAGATAGCCTGTGTGGCCACGTTCCAACAGCTGAGTCATCTTGATCGCTGAAATCAACGGAATCTTCGCACGAGAACCGTTGCCAAAGAAAGTCCACTGACTACCCAAATCAGGTCTGAACTTCACTGTCTTCTGCCGGCAATCTACCACTGCCTGATATCTGTTCAGAATATCAATACCCATGATGCAGTTGAAGTCTGACATACCCAATACGATCAAGTCTGCCTTCAACTCGTTGCCCTCAAAATAAATGAGGCAATCTGCCATGAACTGATCAGCAACGACATTTCTTCCAGTGGGTGTCGAGACAAGGAGAGGCGTGGGTAGAGAAGACGTGCGCATATGGTGTCTCTCCACAAAACCAACAGATACAAAAGAGTGGGAGGCACCTGTATCTATCAAAATAAAAGCAGGGTACGTAAATAAATGACACGTACCGGCGATCACCTCCTCTGGGGCTGCCTGGGCCTGCTCTCTAGTCAGCGCATACACCTGCCCCTGGGACGTTCCCACTGTCTGACCTCCCGATGGTCGAGGCCCAAACTGCTGCCTCTGGTGTACTGTCCTGTCATCAAACCTCGGCATGTTGCCCTGGAACTCTGACTGTCCTCCCCGGGTGGGGCAATACTGAGAGATGTGGCCCATCTTGCCACAGCTATAACAGGCAGGGCACTTACTTGAAGAATGTGGTCCTCCACAATTGTCGCACCTTGGTTCCCCCGATCTGTTCCCTTGTGACGATCCTCGATTGGCCGACCAATTCTTCTTGTTCTCCTGTTTCTGACCAAAGAACTTCTTTCCACCAAACCGTGAAGATGAAGAGGCACCACGAGGTTTAAAGGGCTCTCCCCGGGGCCTCAAGTTGTCATTAGTTTGCCTTTGTTGTGGTACTTGTAGTGGCACAGCACTAGGATAAGCTCCCACTCCAAGCTCGGCAAGCTCCGCTCTTGTGAGAGCATCATCAAAAGAAGTTGGGTTATTGGTGATAACCCGGTCATAGAGCTCCGGTCGCAACCCCTTCATAAAGTTCCTCATCTTTGCGTGCCCATTGGTGGCAATGTGGGGAACATACCTCAGCAACGAAGAGTACCGCGTGGCATAGTCTGACACTGTCATGTTCCCATGTTTCAAACTTGTAAACTCGTCCTCCTTTGTCTGTCTCGCCGCTGCGGAGAAGTACCGGTTCAGAAACCGGGTCCTGAAGAGTGTTCAATCAATCACAGTACCCAATGCTCATAGCTCCATTACAGTGCCCCTCCACCACATTAGAGGTTTCTTAGCTAACTGGAACTCCGCCAGCCTCAGCCACGCTGTAATAGCACAAGGAGCCGACACAAATATCTGCTCAAGTCTCTCCAGCCACTCCTCAGCTTCCTCCCCTGATTTTGTTCCCTCAAACCGGGGCGGGTGGTAAGACAGAAACTGAGTCAAGTTAATCTCACCGGGTAGCAATAACTGAGCCACTGGCTCCAAGCCTACTGCTGGTGGAGGTAGAGGGTTCACTTGTCCAACGCTAGCGTTAACACTGCCCACATCGCCAACTTCTTCGTTAAGGTTCCCCGCATTCATAGCAGCCATGCTGTAACACAAAGGTTAACAACAATTCCAAAACAAATATACATATTATGCCGTTAGATAACAGGAATGATAATAAGCATGTTAGTATAACAGATTATACATCAATATGCACCACATGCATAAACATGCCTCAAATGTAAGCACCTAGCCAATCATACTAAGGATACCCTTCACTCGTTCCCGGGTTCTCTAACCACTGCTCTGATACCACTAATGTAAGGACCCTAATCCTTAAGTGCGGATTAAAGGCATAATTAGAGCTAATATAAATGATCAGAGTAAATCAATCGTGTTGAGTCTATGAGCTTTAAGAATTACATGCCAAAATGAGGACTATCAATGGATTAGTTACATTCCCCATCAAAAGAATGTTATCAACTATAGTTTTACACTACTCCTAGAGTAGATACTATACAAAATAATAATGTCCTTCCTTCCTCAAAAGAAATCTTCACAAGCTCACCACCTCAACCCGTCTAGCCCTTCTTATCATGCCAAAATGTACCTACAAGGACAACCCCCAAACATGAGCAATGATATCATTCATATACAACACAATATGAATATAAAGCATAAATGCATAATCATAATAAAACACTTCCTGTTTTTCCCATGCATTTCAAACGCTTCCCGTTTGGTTGTCCCTGTACCATAACTCATGAGTATAATCAATAGATTATTTTTAATGGTCTACACATGTCATGATACAATACCATCTCATCAATATCAAATACCGGTCACCATTCCCTAGTCTGTCCATCACAATGTATTTTAATGCCCCTCACTTATTTACATATAGGCGGCATAGAATAACCTCGCTTCAATGGACATGCGGTACTCCCACCCCTCGCCTCACATTGAGCGGCAAATATCCTTTCCTCGCCCTATATGATAACCACGCTCAAATGTGACATGCGGCGCTCCCACCCCTCGCTTCACATTTAGCGGAACCAAAACAAATAGCGGCAATCATTAAAATCATCAAGGGATGACCACGACTCATGGGATGTGCACCAATAATCATATGCATCTACAATCATCATGCATAATTCAACATGTATTTGCATCCACAATGCATAATCACATATATACTCGCATCCACAATGCATAAACAATGAGTATATTAGATACATGTACCGTTGGGTGCCCGTACGTCCTCTACGTACCTTTCCAAAATGTAGGATGTGGTAGAACTTCAATTCCTTGGCTGTGTTGCCACCTGGGATGGTTCTACACATTCACACAGATCAATATTAGAACCCAATAATAGTCCAATACCAAAAATCCCACAAAAATAATCAAAAACACCCAATTTGGTGTCTCGCGATCGATCGCCATATAGCCCCGATCGATCGCAAGACCACACTGCCTCGCCCAACAAAATAATTCAATCCGCGATCGATCGCCGAGTTTGCGCCGATCGATCGCGACCTCACCGATTGATCGCGCCAAACTCGCGATCGATCGCTGAAGGCTACTGCCTTCAGCCCTTGCAGCTCGCGATCGATCGCTGGAGGCGCCGATCGATCGCCGAGTCTTGCACATGCGATTTTCGGGCACTATTCACCCTTCTCCTTCCCAAACTCAAACAACCTCAAATAATCAAACATCCACCACACCAAATCACTACAAATCTTCAATAAATATCATCATACAACCATAAATCTAACACTCACCCAAAAATAACACCAACTCATACAAACCCATTTTAAAACCCTTCAAACCATTTCAAACTCAATTAAAATACTTCAAAACCAACACTGAGGTATCCATACCTCTTGGGGATCTCAAATCTCCCAATAAACTCCACAAAACAAGATTTTTGGAAGGATTTCCTTTACCCTTGAGCACCAACTCGAAAATAAGGGGAAAGGAGGGTTTGAGTGGTGTAATTTGGGAAAGTTGAAAAGTGAGAGTGAAATGTATGGTGGGGGGTTTGGGGTAATAAAGTGGGTTGGGTTAATTAATTAAAATGCATTCCACAAACCCATGGTGTATAAAACACATCAACATGATATTTCAAAAGCATTAATCCAAAATGCACCAAAATATCAATTAAACTCATGATTTCCAATTAATTGCTAACCATGGCAAATAAATCATGCTAATAACAATTTTCCCCAACATGCACAACATGCGCCCTGAAATGCCCTCCCGGGTCACTCTATCATGTGACTAAGCATTTCAACACATTAATTAAATCCAGCACATAATCAATTAATTACCATCATAATTAATCATATAAACACAATTAATGCCCAATTGCAATTAATCATTTCGGGGATATCACAGATGATGTCTGCTTGTGTGTTTTTCCTACGTCTGAAGAGAAACTGGTATTGAGTCAATGTGAAGATTTGTTGGGTATTGTGGCCCAATTACTTAAGCCCATTAATTCTTTAACCCCTTATAATTAAACCTAAACTAATACTCCCCCACTTAAGAGAAGTCTGAAACGCATGCCTCCTTTAATCCCCTCACTCTCAATATGTTTGCCTCCTCAAAACCTGAGTACGTGCGCCTCCTCTCTTTGAGAATTCCAGCTCTTTCTTTGTGGTTCATCGTGTGTGAGGGTTGTCATGTTCAGAGTGTTTTGTGTGCTTGGTGGAGTGGTTCTGTCCGGTGAGTGTTGTGTTTGCTCTTGGTGAGTGGTGGTTCTGGCTGTGTGTTTGGTTGTTTTGTATAGGCGTGTGTTTGGTGCTGGCCGTGTGCTATCCTTGTTGTGTGCTTGGTACTTCGATGCTTGGTGGTTCTGTCCGGGTTCTGGCCGTGTGCTCCTTGCTGTGTGCTTGGTGCTTCCGGCAGGACTTTTTTTGTTGGGGTATTGTCGACAGTTTCCAGCCTTTACCTTGGATTCTCTAAGTGACGTAGATTTGGAAATGGCAGATCTGAGCCGGACTCTAAATCCTTTTGAGATTACCATTATATTTGTATATTGTGTATTGTGTATTTGTATTTGTTTTGCAGGTATACACAGCGATACGAAGGAGGATATCCACCTAACAACTTGCTTTGATCTTAGTTTATATTACAGTCATTGCCTCTTTATATATAACTGAAACTAGATTGGATAGTATGTTTTGTGTGGTAGACATTTTGGGGGAATCAACTATCCTGTTGGTGGAGTTGGGGAAATTGCAAAGTCATTAACAAAAGGTTTAATTGATCATGGAAGAAATATAATTTACAGGGCAAATGCAATGTGATCGAAAATGGACCAGCAGTCAGATTGAGCACAATTTTTGTTTTCTTAGTGGTCTTTCTCGGTTATTCTTGTATCATCAAGCGTGAGGAGTTATATATTCTGTGGTCACTTTCTTGTAGGTGGGGGTTAAGCTGTCTGATGGAAGGGAATTTTATGCTAAAACCATAATATCAAATGCCACTAGATGGGATACTTTTGGTATGTGTGCAAAATTGTTTGATCTTGATAATCAACTCAACTTATTGCAATTGTCCATAGTTGTTGTTATTCTATTGCTAAGATTTCATCAATTAGCTAGTATGATCAAGTTGTTAGCTAGCCAGGAAGAGATAGACTACTAACTAGCCTTTAGATGACAGTTAGAAGTGGAAGTTATCTTGTAACCAAGCCTATGTATATGAAGGCAGTGATCGAACACTTGTGATTTGTACTCTGAAACTTTTATCTCTGGATTAATAATAAGTTCTCTGATTTCCTTTCATTCAATTTTCTTTTCGTTCTTGTTCATATGCGTGTATATGCTCTGTTTCATTAGTGAATCAATTGAGTCGAAATGGATCTCGTCTGCTAACAGTTGTCTTAGGCAGATGTTGAAGAAAGTTAATCGATTTTGATAGAAAAGCTCTTGAAAAAGGAGGTCTTGCCCAAACAAGAAGAAATATTTCAAAAGGCTTATGCTAAGGCACCATCTTTTCTGTCTATTCACTCGGAAGTTTTGTCACCAAATACAGATTGCCACCACTTCATCCTTGAGATACAGTGATTATATCAGAGGATCTGAATTAGTTTCTTCTTATTTAGTTTCTTGATTTGTTCTGGCCCAAAAGGCTTATTAGGAATGCCATTCAATACAACTGTTAGTTAATCTGTTTGTTACTCATTGCTGCTTTTCGAGCAATGAAAGGAAATATGTTATTCTCATTAATAATTTTTCTTATTTTTTAACGCTGGACATAAACTGGTTCAAATTTTAATGGATTTTGTAGGCTACAAAGGTCTTGTATTGTGTGGGAGATAGCTGCTTTCCGGGGCAAGGCGTTACATCTATTACCTTTACTCAATAGTTTCTTTAATTACTTGGGAAAAGTATAGTATCTGTATCCCAGAAGTATCCGATACTTGACCGCAAAATTTTTTAGAGTATCGGTGCAACATAGGTGTTGATGAAATGGTGATAAATGCTGATAGAGGCACTTTATGACAGCTTGAATTTTATATATTCTAGTAAATAACCTCTTCTTTGAGCTTTTCAAAAATTCTAGAAACGGCTACTTTGTGAAGACTATATGTGAGTGGCTAATGCTCTAAGACAGTTCATTCTAAAATAGATATGACAACCTCATTGTACAACCTATAGCTGAGGAAACTTGGTGGTCAAACTTTGGGCACACAATTGAGTACATATATCAAGCTAAATTTATCTCCGAACAATACATATTTTTTCCTAACCTATGCTGAATATTGGAATTATAACCACTTTTAGAGGCAAAAAAATCCAATATCTAAGTAATTATGCTTCATTTTTCTTCTGTTAAAGATCATAAGTAATTATGGAGCTTGATTATTGGAGATTGATTTGTGGATCCTTGATTACTGATTTGGCTCCTTCTTTCCTTGTAGAATTATATTGTATCTAGCCAGTATTGTATAGTTAGTTCATAGCTATAATTTAGGAAATAGTTATATTATAAATTATCTTGCGTCTCTGTACTTTTGTAGTGAAATCAATATACAAGAAAATTCTTGTCCGATCACTCTTTTTTACATGGTATCAGAGCGGGTTTGATAGCCCCTTCTTCTTTTTTGTTTTTTTTTTCATCTTGTTGATAAATCATTCGACGATGACTTTGTTTCAAGATCCAACATCACCGTATTTCCTCACCTCTGTTGATTACTCAAATTCTTCCCTTGTGGCGGTGCTGCTTGATGGAGATAACTATCAAAGATGGAGAAGGGTGATGTAACAAGCTTGGATGCATAGACGGGACTTTGCAGAAACCAACAGAAGACTCTCAAGAAGTACTTGCTTGGAGCAAATGCGATGGTCTGGTAATTTCTTGGTTAACTAATTCTATCAATCCCATTCTATATGTTTCTATTGTCTACCATGAAACTGCCTTTGAATTATGGAAAGATTTAGAATAAAGGTTTGGATATTCGAATGAACCACGCATTCATGAGCTCCGTCGTGAAACTGCAACAATGACTCAAGGAACATCCAGCGTGGCATCTTTTTACACGAGTTTGAAGGGTAATTGGGATGAACTGAATTCTCATATGACGATACCTAAATGTACCAGCGATGCCGCAAAGCAATGGCATGTCGAGAAGGACAAAGAAAAAATTCATCAATTCCTTATGGTTTTGAAAGACAGGTTCAAAATGCTTCGGTCTCGGATTTTGGCTATGGAACCTCTCCCCACTTTGAATCGTATTTACTCTATGGCTATAGCAGAAGAGAAACAATTGAGCATCACTCACCCTCAAGAGATGGAATCGACTGGTGCTTTGTTTGTTCGAAATCAGCCTAATAAACGTGTTGGTCGCTCTCAACAAAATACTTCTGCCAACCGTAACAAAGGAAATAAAACAAAGCTTCAATGCGATCAATGCCATAAGGATGGACACACAATAGATCGTTGTTGGGAATTAGTTGGGTATCCAACCAATTGGCAGCAGAAAGGGAAGACTAAGATGAATCATGCTACTGTCAATATCTGTCGTGAAGAAACTAGTTCTGAATTCCCATTGCAACCGCAATCACCAGTTTTCACTCTGGAGCAGTATCAACAAAATTTGAACTTTCTGATTAATGAAAAGAATCCTTGTTTGGCTAATTTTGCAGGTAGCACACATTCCTCTCTTAATTATGTTCAAACATCTTCTTGCCTGCTAGATTCAGGTGCCACTGATCATTTTTCCAACCAGAAAAGTTGCTTAAAGGATCTCCATCGAATACCTATTAAACCCATCCACCTTGCCGATGGACCTGTAAGAAATATTAGTGAAGAAGGGGCCTACAATTTTTCGGACCAACTTAAACTTTCTAAAGTTTTTTTGCTCTAGATTTTCAATGCAAACTTATCTCTATTAGCAAATTGACCCAAGAACATAATTGTTCTATTTCTTTTTTTCCTGATTTTTGCCTGATACAGGACCTCTCCTCGAAGAAGCTGATTGGAGTGGTTAGGCAACAAGGTGGACTGTATTACCTTCAAGAAGGCGATCATCAATGTGCGACGTGTGCAACCGCGAGTTCTATGGAGTTGTGGCATCAACCTCTTGGTCATCCATCTCAAGATCGTTTTTCTAACATACCCAGAGTGTCCCACTTACATTTTAAAAATAATGATTGTTTAATTTTCCCTCGAGCAAAAGGCTCGAGATATCCTTTTAATTCAAGCAATAACAGATCTGCTTCTCTCTTTGATTTAGTGCATATTGATATATGGGGCCATATCACACACCATCATCAAGTGCTGCTTATTATTTTCTCACTATTGTTGATGATTTTTCTAGGTCTGTGTGGACATTTTTAATGAAAAATAAGAGTGATGTTTCACAAATTTTATGAATTTTTATAATATCATTTTTACCCAATTTGGCACCAAAATAAAAGGCGTTCGAAGCGATAATGCTCTTGAATTAATCGCAGGGACTTTAAAATCCTTTTAGAATGAAAAAGGGATTTTCAATCAAACTTCTTGTGCCGGAACTCCACAACAAAATGGCATTGTGGAGAGAAAGCATAGAGACATTTTAAATATTGCTCGAGCTCTACGCTTCCAGGCTTGTTTACCCTTAAAGTTTTGAGGAGAATGCATTCTTCCAACGACTCACCTTATTAATCGTCTCCCAACACACGCCTTAGGAAATAAGACTCCTCATGAACTTTTATTCAAAAAGACACCATGTTATGATCACTTGCGTGTTTTCGGGTGTCTTTGTTATGCCATCAATCCAATGCGTCCAATGATAAGTTTCAATCTAAAACTCGCACGTGTTTGTTCGTTGGGTATCCTTTGGGACAGAAGGGGTACAAAGTTTATGACTTGGAAATTCAAAAGTTTTTTGTATCCGGTGATGTAAAATTTTATGAAAATATTTTTCCCTTCCAAAACCCTTCACCTGAATTTTTTGGAAAAAAAGTCACTGTCTCAAACAACCCAATTCTCCGAGTCAGATGAACCATTTAATGAATTAGCTGTTGAGGTTTTTAACTCTCCAAGTGAACCCAATGAACCGGCTGATCCTACACCAGGCACAACGAATGATCAAACCCATAGAACTTAGGAATCGCCGCCCACCAACTTACTTGAAGGACTATCAGTACAGTCTTCCTGGTGGGCCGATTCACTCCAACTCCGTTTCCTCCGGTAAACCATATCCCCTCTCTCCACACATTACTGATATTGTTTTTTCAACCAACATCAAGCCCTCCTTGCAGCAATATTAACCGATCAGGAGCCTTCATCATACTCAGAGGCTCAAAATAGTGCAAAATGGATATCTGCTATGAAGGAAGAGTTGGCTGCCCTAGAGGTAAATCATACATGGGATCTTCAACCATTACCAATTGGGAAACGACCTATTGGATGTCGTTAGATCTATAAGGTGAAGCATAAATCTGATGGATCAATAGAGCGTTACAAAGCCAGGCTGGTGGCCAAGGGCTATACACAACTTGAGGGACTAGACTACAAAGAAACCTTTTCTCCAGTTGCTAAATTAACCACTGTTCGATGTTTACTTGCTATTGCAGCATCTAAGAAGTGGGAACTACATCAACTGGACGTCCATAATGCCTTTCTTCATGGTGATCTCCATGAGGAGATCTATATGGCTCCACCACCAGGATATCTTCAACCAGGGGATAACCGTGTTTGTCGTCTCAATAATCCTTTTATGGACTCAAACAAGCTTCAAGAGCATGATTTTCTAAATTATCGTTTGCTCTTAAAACCTATGGATTTGTACAATCCCGAGCCGATTCATCCTTATTTACTTGGCAATCTAATGATACGTTTCTTGTTGTCCTAGTATATGTCGATGACATGGTTATTGCAGGTAATGACTCAACTCAATGTGATCATCCGAAACAGTTTCTGGCAACTCAATTTCATCTCAAAGATCTTGGACGTCTCAAATATTTTCTTGGTCTTGAAGTGGCTCATGGTCCAAAGGGAATCTTTCTTAGTCGACGGAAGTATGCTCTAGACATTATTGCTGATGCAGGACTATTAGATGCAAAACCCAGCACAACACGTATGCAACAACAACATCGTTTGGGAGTGTCTACCAGTCCCTTACTTACCGATCCTACTCATTTCCGTCGCTTAATTGGTCGATTACTTATCTGAAGATTACTCGACCTGACATCGCTTATGCAGTCAATTTCTTGAGTCAATTCATGCAATCACCCACTACAGAGCATCAACAAGCTGCCTTCAGGATCCTACGATACATTAAGAGTGCCCCTGGTCAAGGACTATTTTTTCCTCGGGATAATAATTTGCAATTGAGTGGATATTGTGATGCAGATTGGGGGGCCTGTCCTATTACTCGAAGGTCAACAACTGGATTTTTTATGACTCTTGGTAATGCACCAATTTCTTGGAAAACCAAGAAACAACCTACCGTAAGTCGATCTTCTGCCGAAGCAGAATATAGGGCAATGGTTTGCCGCCAGTGAACTTATTTGGTTACGTACTTTATTACGTGATTTAACAGTTGATCATTCTCAACCAATGCAGTTATTTTGTTATAATCAAGCCGCTATACGCATTGCTTCTAACCCGGTTTATCATCAAAGAACAAAGCATATTGAAATCGATTGTCATTTTGTCCGCGAACACATTGAGTCAAAAGTCAATAGAGACAGCTTATATTCCTTCGTTGATCCAACCGGCAGATATATTTACCAAAGCCTTGAGTGATGACCACTTTAATCGATTACTATCCAAGTTGGGTGTTTCTTCCTTGCACACTCCAACTTGAAGGGGGCTGTTAAAGATCATAAGTAATTATGGAGCTTGATTATTGGAGATTGATTTGTGTGGAGCTTGATTATTGGAGATTGATTTGTGGATCCTTGATTACTGATTTGGCTCCTTCTTTCCTTGTAGAATTATATTGTATCTAGCCAGTATTGTATAAGTTCATAGCTATAATTTAGGAAAGAGTTATATTATAAATTATCTTGCATCTCTGTACTTTTGTAGTGAAATCAATATACAAGAAAATTCTTGTCCGATCACTCTTTTTTGCATCTTCTTGTCCTGACGGCTTGTTGAAAGTCTTGAAACCAAAAGATTGGTCCTTCTGCAACCATCAATCTGTGTCTTGTATGGCTGCCACAACATCTAAGCTCCTGGATGGATCTTCATTCTTCTCAAGGATAAGTATGCTAGGAGTCGGTAGCCAATGACCATGAATAGTAGAACTCCAATTTCGATGTAACCACTGTCTATTCTGACCCCATTAATCGAGTGACTGATATGTTGGTATTGCACTTTGAGTAGAAGCTTGTAGGTGTGATAGTTAAACGAGAGATAACGAAGCCATGATATGAACGCCGGGACATTCTGCAAATTATGTATCTGATATTATTTTCTGAACGCCTTCTAGATGTTAGGACTAGTGAGGCATGTTAAATGGATTTAAAGTTTCGGCACTTACCTGCACAAAGAATCCCCCAGCCAACATGAAGGTCATTACAGTGACAGAGGCCAGGGTTGTTGCCCTTTTCAAATCCAAAAGCGTCGCACCAATGGCTAGCCCAAGTCCCTAGTCAAAACACATGTTAAGTAAACCTTGGGTTGGAAATTATCTTGTTGAAGTGGTGAGATGATCTGATAAATGGAAGAAGGGCACACCTGAGCTGCTATAATGCAAAGAAAAACTGTCACCATCGTGAGGAAAAAGGAGCCAACGTTCATTCTTAAGCCTGCCATAAAATATACAACCAGAAGAAAAAGTACTGGCAGTAATAGGTCTAGCGGAAGATCGCTTGTGGTTCTAGCCACAAAATACGCGCTTAGCCTATACATGTCAGCTGCTCGCTCCTTGGTTAGCATGGCTCTTTCTTGAGGAAACGTAAATATGGCAGTGAAGACTGGAAAAAAACCCCAGAACACAGCTATGAAGAACAGTAAGCCTGCCTGCAATATGATTTCTTTTATTAGATTATGACTGATACCTTGTTTCACGGGGGAATAAGTGTTTGTATGCTATCGACTTGTGAGTTTGAAAAGTTCAAATATATTACCTGATCTTGGAGTTCTTCGGGGTTATCACTACCAGATTGCCACCACAACAGTCCCAAAATAATTGCTGTCGCAAGAACTTGAGTAATCCTCAACCAGCTGATATAGTCATTCTTCCGTTCTTTAAGTCCTCTACAAAATAATATGGAATATTGTTCGTACCAGCTTGCTCCATATTCTCTCTTGGTAGAATTTACTTTAGACTTCATTTCTTCATCCATAGATATTGGCTCCACAGCATTTTTCTTCTCATGCACAGCAACTCGTGCCTCATAGGCCTCTACGAGATACTGGATGAGAAAAATTTCTTTCTAAATAAAGAGCTTACAATGTTAACACATTATCTTTTGCATATTTTAGCTACGTAAAATTCAATTAACCACCAATCTAAATTTCTCGTGTGTTGTTTTACAAAATATATTTTACCTCATGTATAACTGCAGGGTCGATCTTTCCACTCTTTGTTTCTGCTTTGAAGTTTCCCATTTGCACTTTGTCTTGGAATTCTGATGGGACGGAAATATCTGTTACATTTCCATTTGCTAGGTCAAGCATGAATTCTGCAGGGTTCATTGCTATAAGGGGGGAACATCCTATGGTAGTAAAGTAAACCATTGCTTCTGATGCCTTTCCAAAATAAAGCAAGCTCCCTTTGCCAAGTAGAATCAACTTGTCGAATTTTAGGAAAAGTCGGCTTGATGGTTGGTGGATTGTGGTAATTACTGTTTTTCCAGCCTGCCATGATATTGAACATATGATATAGAAGTTCTGAAATAATGGAATCATTAAAATGAAACAAATAGAGTTTTAAGGTCGGTAGAAGTTCGACTTGAGACCGCTAGGTGGTAGAGTCAGGGTACCTCTGCTATGTCATTTAAGGTTTCTACTATTCTTAAAGCTGTTGTGGAGTCCAGGCCAGAAGTAGGTTCATCGAGGAACAACAGGGACGGGTTGATGATAATCTCGTTTCCAATGCACACACGCTTCCTTTCACCACCTGAAACGCCCCTGACGAAGGAGCCTCCAATTATTGTGTCTTGACACCTGGTAAAATCTAGTGTTACATTAATCTATTTCACGTTTGTTCTAAATCTTCAGAATGTTTTGCATCTTTTATGTTTCAAAGAGTAGGATATGTCTCTTAAGCTTAAGAGTGGTGGATGAAGCCGAATAGAAAATATAGTCACCTCTCAAGTCCCAGCTCGTGTATAACATCCATGGCTCTTTTATCCTTTTCATCTTTCGTTAATGTCCTTGGAAGTCTTAGTCGAGCCGCATAGGTAAGCGTTTCTTTGACTGTAAGGTTAGGGAATAGAACGTCGTCTTGTGTCACGAACCCTATCCTGTTTCAACCATAAGATAATGTATTTCATTACACAATATGTATTTATGTGGTTTATAATGATTCCTCATGGTATCAAATTTTTACTATATGATTTATGGTGAGTTGATTATTGTCTTCGTGTCTCTTGTAGCCCTATTTGTTACCTATGTGTTTTTTGTGTAGAGCTGCATAATATACACATATGGATCTTGTAGTAACCTACCACGAGTGACATTGAAGTGATTCAAGATACTTACTTGCTTTTTAGTGACTTTGAATATGGTTGATCATTGTAAGTTATTGAACCGCCGATTGAAATCTCTGGTACTCTCCCTCCTAGTAGACTCAATAGCGTAGTCTTCCCGCTTCCAGATGGTCCCATCAACGCTAAAACTTCGCCCGGAACAACCGAGCCTGTAATTCCGTTCAAAATATCCTTCTCCACCGTTGAAGCTATTCCTTTGAGAACCAACTTGTATGTTACGTCTGTGAACTGCATGTATGGTTGAAAATAGTTGTTTGAAGACGGATGCACACCCGAATTTCACTAAGCATAGTCAATCACACAAGGAAACCTATGTTACATTCATCTATAGAACCTTATAACTTATCATTTCTGTAGTTTTATTGGTGATTCAAGTTTCAACTCTATGTTTCTATATATCTCATTGTCACAATGTCCCTTTGATTTTGGTTCTGGTTTTAAGGGGAGTCTTGTACAAAGATGCCATATAAATGTAATTCTGTACAAGACTGAACCTGATACGAAAGCGATATGTTCAATAAGTCGTATTGATCTGTAAAATACCGTCCATTCCTTCCTGCCCAAATACATAGTAACAATCAATTGTGGCTTGTCCATGGAACTCGGGATTGAGTCTAGTATGATCAGGTATCGACGTTTTTAACATAAAAAACGAGCACTTGTAGTTAACGAGTTTATAATACATGCCTTGAGGTAGATTGGTAATGTGGGATCTGCGTGAAATTTCTTCCTATGCCTGCCTGCCTCAAGATCTTCAGCTGCTAATAAATATAAGCACCACATTGTATAAAATGTCACACAGAAAACTCATTTCATGCTTTGCACCGCAACAAATGAATCAGATAGAAATTTAGTTATGTCCCCTATTCTTCAATGAAAAATAATTAAACAACATTTTATTAATTCATAATTAACCAAACTGTCAAACTTTACGGATTAAATCAGATTAGTTAATTGCGCGCTACCATTTGAATAACCAGGACTCAATTCTTTATTCTGAGATGATACATAGTCTTTAATTACTCTTTCATACTTATCTCATCTCATCCATAGTACCAAACGATGTATTTGAATATCAAGAAAGCTTTATACTAATGTATTATTGGTTATTGGGCAATTTCTAAATATGTGTATTACACACATGTGGTTTGAAAATATGCAGTTCATCCCCCAGTTTACCCCGTGTGGTTTATGAAATATGCAGTTTACCCCATGTAGTTTGTGAAAAACGCAAAACACTACCTTCCTATATGCTATATTCTGCAAACCACGTGTGAATAAATTGTCTATTTTCAAAACCACAGGAGGTAAAACTGCATATTTACAACACATGGGGGATGAACTACCTATTATAAATATCACATGGAGGTAAACTGTCTATTTACAAACCACAAGGGGTAAAATGCATATTATCGATACCACGAGGGATAATTTATCATTAGCTCATGTATTATATAGTAAATAAATAGCTTGAATTGTTTTGTTATTCTAAGAATAATTCTTCTTAATGCTTCCACGTCTAGAAATCGAATTTTTATCATTAGCTCATGTATTATATAGTAAATAAATAACTTGTACAAATATCGTAAGCAAGTGTTAATTATTTGGACAGGATGACTTGCCTTGAGAATAGGGAAGATGAGATTTATTGAGAATAATATAATAATTACCCAAAAATTTCATATTATTGGACAATATATGAACCACAATACTAGACTAGGCCTTTTTATATGGGACTACGACATTCAAATTAATGCTTCCACGTCTAGAAATCGAATTTCTAGAAAATTCTTATGATAAATATATATATATATATATATATATGTTTTTTTTTTCTAAATTTGACCTCCATTCTAAGTTTTTTTCTTTCTATGGATGGAGGATGTGTTAAATTATTTTTTCATAAAGAGCAATTCAAATTCGAGTCTATCTAAAATGGAGAATAAACGTTATCTATTCCGACAAAACTGGAGGTTTTTCCATTCTAAGTTTCTAACATCATGGGATTTAATAAAAAAAGGCCACATATTTGGATCACTTAACTAAATTAAATAAAAACACATAATTGCTAATTCTTGGTTATATATATAATCTTATTTGCATTTTTTTTTCCTACTTGTTTTCTAGGCTAACTTAAATAAAAATTATTATTTTTTAAAAAAATTTCAATATTAAAGTAGTTTTCTTTAAAAAAAAAATTAAAAGCATTTATAAAAATTCTTGCAATTTTTTTAAAATAACTTTTTTAAAAGAAATGATTTTTATATTTGGGACAAAATAAACAAATTCATTTACAAAATAATATATATTATATATATATATTATAATGATGTTAACTGTAATTACTATATATAGCGTGTAAACTTTAAGGCTAATAGCTAATCAAATAGTTAAACGCGTGCAATTATGTTCAAAGTTAAGAGTACTTACGAGTTTCATAATCGCTAAATGGCTTTAAATCATCAATTTCATCTGGCGGCACCGTAAAGCCAGTGAAGGAGAAAGAGAAGCCTAAGCTGGCGCTGGAAGCTCTGCTCAAGGCAGCGCCGCTGGTCAAATCTTCCACTTCGAGTTTCATCTGCGCACTTTTTGACTTCCGATTGTGTGTGTTCTTCCCACTCCTACCGCCGCTCCGAACAGGTGACTGTCTTGACGGATTACCACCATCCGTCACCGCAACTGCTGCCGCCGCCTCGCTGGATGAAAATGGAGACTTCATGGCAGCCAGCGCCGCCGCCATTGTCTCAGCGAGCTGGTCAGATTTTGTCCGTACAATACCCATCGTGGAGTTTGTTTTCTCCATCGCCAGCACTAGGGGTTCGTTTTCTGCATGTAATCATGAATTCAAGATTGTAAAATTGCTAAATATTATATGAAAAAAATGGGAATCATATTGTTTTTTTAAAAATTATAATATATTAATATTTAATTAATGAGAACTTGAGAAGTAGTAAGTACACTTGCAGCTGAATTTTAGAGACTAAGGTTGACTGATGAAATCTAAGAGTCGGAACACGCGCTTGCTCTTCTTTTATAGGGGCAAAAAATGTAGAGAATCATGAAGTTACATAAATACCCCTCAATTTAGTTGTCGGGCATATTTTTAAAACTTTCAATTCAAACATATAAGGATCAGTTAAAACGATGGATCATCAATTAATATGGTTGCTGAAATTACATTTTAAACATAAATTATTTAAAATTAAATTTGAATTGATTTAGGAGTCAGTGGTGATTTACCCCATATAATATCATTAATATACATTTTACCCTCATGTGTTTTGTAAATAAACATTTTCCACAATATAGTATCTCTAATAGACATTTACTACATATGATTTGTAAATAGATATTTTACCACAAGTGGTTTGCAAAACATCTATATTGGGTAAACTGTCTATTTTAAAAACTATAGAGAGTAAATTATATATTTGAAAAATCACGGGAGGTTTGAACTCATTTAAAGTTGTATAAAAGTTATTTTAATCAAGGAAATTCGATTTGTTCATATAAATTTTTATCATAACCCTCCAAATGACCAATCCCATCCTCTCTACCGTAAACGTGTTCGGACAGTTTTTCCTATCCCATTTTTCAGGGCATACAGTTAGTCTCTATCATCATCCTCCAATCACGAACGAATCAAGTCCAAAAATTGATATATATATTTTAAAAAATTTCTGAGGGGCAGCTTCAAATGTAGGTTCGTCACTGCCTCTAGTTATATTTTAGGTATAGCATAATTGTTATGTTATCTATGACTGTGAACTAATATCAATTCAGGTTTATTATGCGTTAAAAAATGTCAAATTCGGTGCACGAAGCTCATGTCATGTGCTAGTATGGGAAGGGTCGATCACTTTAGGCCTGATGTACACAGTCTTTCCCTTGCAAAGTTACAATCCAAAAATGTTGTTTCTTCGTTTCGAACTCTTGAACTTTAAGTTACATGATATTAACTTTATTGTTATGTCAATGCTCACTCTGGTCTAATTTACATTAAATAGAGAAGTTATATTCAAGCGATAAGATCTAAGAGACTTGAACTCCTAAAACATAAAATTAGGTTTCATGCCTATCTAATCAAACTTTGAATAATGAATAAATTAATCAATGAGGTGCTTGCCGAGTGAAGGTGACATTGACATGGTGTCAAGAAACAATTAGTGTTTCATCCGAGGTTTCCTCATTTATAGGGCATCCATTTGCTTCTTTCCTAATCATGTACCACTTCTATCTTTTAGCTATGAAAGTCACATAACAACCAATTATATTCACACACAAACACAACCAATTATATATATATATATATATATATATATAATTTATAATTGAGACAATTTATTTTGTCAATCTCTTACATGTAATAATTTATCAAAGAAATTGTCTAGTGTATCAGGGGATAAATCATTTTTTTGCCACAAACATTATTCAAATTCGAGTCTTTCCAAAGTGGACATGTGATCTTTTCTATCCGGGTCATTAAGGTTGTTGGTATAAATTGAGTCAAGACTTTATTTAGAAATTGATTCATTTGAGTATGATTTTTTTTATGACTAGAGAACCCACAATTACTATCCATTTGAGTATGATTTTACCCCGCTTGAACTTACATGGTATATTTGAAAGAACTCATGCATTCTCTTGTGAGTTTATTATAAAAAAGGGATTGTTATTTGTATTTAAAAAAATGTTGATAACACTTTAGTTTGTTGTTTATTTAAAAAGTTGCCTTTAAATTATTTTTATTTATCAATTTTAATTGATTTCCAAATTCTAAAATAAAATTCTTTCGCATGTTGACTACTATAGTAATTACATTTTAAAAATTAATCATCAGGTTTATCTCTCATAGTATTATAATTTTATTTAATCATATTAATTGATGGAACTGGATTTCAGTTAATTCGTTTGTTTATTTTGATAAATTGATTACTTATGTTTTTTTAAAAATATATTAGACAATTTATTTCAAATCTTTATTTTCTCAAGGAACAAAGATGCTAGATAAAGTAATGATTTAATAATTTTGTTTAACATTCGTTAATGTAGTTATTTTGATTATTTAATTCTATTTATGTTTGATAACAAACGATTATGAATTTAAGATTAATTATTTGATTTTATTGAGTTGGTTGACAAACGACTGTTGGATTACGGACTTTAACACCTTAAAATGATATCATACTTATCTAAATATAAAATTTAACATGTTTGTTACTTTTTAAAAACAAAATAATACTTTGGTTAATATTTTTTTATTTTTGTGTGATATTATTTAAAAAGTATTTTTTATTATTTCAGTACAAGATTGTTGAAGGGTTACAATATTTAGTAAGATTTTACCGGAAAATATCGAGTTAAAGATAAAAATAAATTCGTAAATAAGTTCGAGATTCAACTCGAAAATGTTTAGAAACTTGAATATCCGAACTTGACATTTACAATCCTTTTAAAAAAATCAAGTTGGCATGAAGCCAACTGTCGAGATTTGTCGAATGGCTACCGACTTCCCTAGTAAAGTTACAATCCTTAGTAACACATTATGAACACATGATTTTGGACCAAGATTTTTCACTTGGAAATGTTTATATGTGAGAAACTATAATAGCTTAATTAGATATTTGATTATTGTCAAGATCACACGCTTACCACTAGACAACTCTATTTTCTTATAAAATGGTAGTGCAAAACCTCGTAATAAGCTATAGCTTGACACGAGGGGCTGCACCACGTGAGTGCCAATGAGTCAAATTTGTTAGGCCATAGACGATATGAAGCACTTCATCAACGAGCGCACATATGTTGGTGCTATACAAATTGGACGTACTCGATAAATTATAATTGATCAAGTTTTCTCTCGTGTTCTATAATAGTTTGATATGTACTTTTCTCTTATATTGAGAGTCTTAGTATATTTGAAAGATAGCGAGAGGTTGTAACCAACAAATATTATAATGTATTCGTCTTGCCCGTGGCTTTTACCCTATTAATTTTTAGGGGTTTTTCACGTAAATTCTGGTGTCCATTTTATTCTTCATTTTGGGTATTTCTATTTCATATTATCGCACCTGGGGCCAACAAGTGGTATCAGAGCCTCGATTTAAAATCTTGTAAAATTCTTATTATGTTTTGTGGTTGCAGCTTTGGCTGATCTTCCACATTAGAAAAGAAATTTATTGAGATTTTATTTCTAGGAAATTTTATTGTTGTCAGAATGACGGCACAATTCGATATAGGAAAAATTCAACGGAAGCAATTTCATATTGTGGAAAATGAAGATGCAATCAAGGATTGTTGCTTGGCGGCTATTTGAGATAGACCGAAGGATATCACGGATGATGAGATGAGGAATGAGAGAACAACTCGAAAGTATATCTTCCTGGGATCTGTTGTTGATGTGAAGGGGTATCGTTCGTGGCACCCCACTGCCCACAAACAAATCATCAGCATGGAAGATATGGTAAAGGGAAAGAAAGGTACACATAATTTAGATACTATAGTTCAGGTGAAAAATAAGACAGATGGAGTTCAATTTTTTCTGAGGCAACTCCAGAGCACGAGGAACAAGAACTAGTTGGGACAGAGTATTTTTAAAGTTTGGTAGTCAACTTGAGAGAGGAGACCACCATGTTGGCTTTCAAATTATGAAAGCAATGTTGCATACTGACAGAGGATGGTGAGCCATCAAGCTTGGTTATATCCATGTGGATGACAGTCATGCATGAAGAATTGGAAACATTTTGACAGGAATACAGTTTGGGATATTGTTACACTACCATGAGGAAGGAAAAACTGCCGGTAACCGATGAGCTCATATGGGATAGTAGTAACCAAGTGGAGTGATATAGTCAAGATTGATGTTGGGAGGAAATTCTCAGAAAGAAGGGATTGGCTTCAATGAAATATTTTATATTATGGTTCGGCTATAACAATCGGAGTAGTAGTGGCATTGTTTGCTGTGTTAGACCTACATCTAGAGCAGCTAGATGTGAAAAGATTTTTCTTCATGGAGATTTGGTGTGGTAGGGGAATATGTATTGATTAAGGAGATTTTGTCTAGGAAAATCGGTATTTAAGTGGGACCAGTGTGACCCCACCAAGTTTCCTGGGAATCTTGAAGTTCTGTCTATGAAATATCGAGATTCTAACTTTTCTGTGACCTTACTTAGTGTGTACTATTCAAGTCTACATCAAAATATCACAAGGCGATGAAGAAATTTATATGATCCAACCAGAAGGTTTTGCTGAAAAAAGGCAAAGAGTACTTGGTTTGCAGGTTGAACAAATCTCAGTACGGTCTCAAACGGGTGTCGAGGTGTTGGTACAAGAGATTTAATTCCTAAATCATGAGCCTTGGGTACAACAAAATCAATGCAGATCCTTGTGCATATTTCAAGAGATCCGGGAATGATGTTTACATCATTTTATTGTTGTACGTAGACAACATGTTGGTCGCAGGACCCAACAATGATCGAGTCCAAGAATTGAAAGCACGGTTGGCTATGAAGTTTGATATGGGACCATCAGACAATATTCTAGGGATGCAAGTTCACCAAGACAGAAGTAACATGAAGATTTGACCCCTATTCCGTTGACTTCAAGTTATCCTCCGAAAAGTGCTCTAGCAGTAAAGTAGAGAGGATTAAGATGTCTCGAATATTAGTTTGCATCAGCAGTGGGAGATTCAGGCATTGCACATGCAGTGTGAGATCCAGGCATTGCACAAGCAGTGGGAGGTCTAGGCATTACACAAGCAGTTGGAGTTGTCAGCTAGTACATGGTGAATTATGTACAGGAGCATGCGTACGGTTAATAGAATTCTCAAAGGTACCACAATTGTTGCATTATGTTATGGATGATCAGATTTCACACTCAAGGGCTTTGTGGATTCAGAATATGCAGAAAATTCAGGCAAATGAGAGCTTGGTTGATGTTCTGATAAAGTCGATTAAAACTGATAAGTTCGAGTGGTGCAGATTCTCAAGTGGCCTAGCAAAAACGTAAGCAGCAGGGTATGACAAGATTAAAATGATGTGTTGAGATGTGCTTGATTCTCAACCAAATCTCCAAGTGGGAGAAATGTTGAAAAGTCAAAGATGGCTTCATTTTGGATGAAATAAACGTGCTGTGGACGGTGACAAGATTGGTATGCTGCAAAGTTTGATTAAGCTGCATGAAAAATGAATAGTTAGTTTTTTGTTCACACAAGGATTGTTGCACGATAATAGATGCAACAATCCTCATTTCAGTTCATCCCAAATTTGAGTGTTCTCTCATCCCAAAATCAAGTTTTCTCTCTTGTGTTCTATAATAGTTTGATATGTAATTTTCTCATATATTGAGAGTCTTAGTCTCTTTGAAAGATAGCGAGATGTTGTAACCTACAAATATTATAATGGAATATTTTCCATCTTGTCCGTGGTTTTACCCTAATAATTTTTATGAATTTTCCACATAAATTATGGTGTATGTTTTATTATTTATTTTTGGTATTTCTATTTTATGTTGTCACTCCTGGTACCAACAAAAACACTACCTGGTTAGCATTTTTTTATTAATTTGATTGGTGTGAAAAATGGTTAATATTTATCTTATTTTTTTTCCTTGGAAAAGGTCAAAACCAGATTTAGATAATTCGATTCGTGGATGTGGAAAAAGGGAGAAAATATAAGAGGTGGAGCCAGCTGTGTTTTCCGGTGGCCAAAAGGGCGGTGCCGGCTAATCCACATGATAGGGACGGCGTAAGCATGGTGGCCAACGTATGCTAACTCCGCCACACACCTGGTACCAAAATATCACGTGAATCAGTCACGATTCTTCGATGATTACAACATTATATAAATTTATTTTATCTTCAAGAGCTAACTTTACATTCTTGCTCAACTACTACTCGAAGTCACTTTTTGTTCCATTAAATTTTTTTTTTTGGAAAGTTTTGGTTCATTAATTTTTCCCACATACTTTTTAATTCTTTTTTGTCATAATGATGATGGATGATGTTTAATTTTCAATTGGATTCAAACAATTATATATCTTTTTTCATAATAAAAGATATTTTTTTGAAGTTACCACAGAGGAGGAAAATACATTAATTCCAAAATAACAAATATTAGGCTGAAATATAAAATTATTGATTGTATTATCTCCCTGGAGCTTAAACATTAATAGATTGTCGTTTTTACCAAAATTTATAGCTGGTTGTGTTTGATACGTAATATATATAAAAAATTAATATAAAACATGAAGAATAAATGAAAAGTGAAATTTTTGAGAACTCTGGAATTATTATATTCCTTACTTTCCATTTTTTATTTGTTTTCTTGTACTTTTATTCATAGAATAACCTATGAGACAATTGAGAATTAATCCCTAAAACCTAAGTTTGATTTTCGATTTACTCCATACTATAAAATTCTTTATAGATCAATACCTAGTTTCAAGTTTGATTTTGTAAGAGAGAGAAAATTTCAAAATAAAGACCCCTTTAACCTTCGATATATGATTTTGGTATGCTTTGTTTATTCTAAGTACGTTTTTCAAAATTTATAGCCTCGATCAGTAAAAAGGTATCAGAGCCTAAGTTTATTTTGAAAATATTATAGTAATATCTTGGATATTAATTTGTAACCTATACGGAGGAGATTCAAGATAAATTATGGCTCCAAACATATGTTCGAGGTGCAACTCATACAGGTGGTACTTCCAGAAATTGGAAGAACTAAATCAAGGATATACAGCCGAAGCTAAATGCTTCAACCAGAAATGGAATATTCTACTGGAAATTGGTGCTAGACCTGCTAGCATATACAGTATCAAGAACAGAAGAAGTAGCGATGAACCTCTACAAGATGAACCTCAAACTACAGCTCGAGTTAACCGAGGCCTAGGAGAGAGATCATCCTAAGCACGACTCCATGATTCCAGATCCAAATAGTCCAACCGGATCCGGACCAAACGAATTGGATGGGTGAACCAACCTTTCGAGAAATCGAGCCGGATACTTCTAAGATATCCCAAGATCTTAGATCCAGAAGACAGTGCAGAGTTATGGATACCGACAATTTCATGTCCCTGTACAGATCCATCAGATTCAAAGTCAGATGGAGATAATGATTAAACATCAAGAGGAAATTCTTGAAAACCTTCGGGATGTTCAAACCCGAGTAAATAAGTTGGAGTCACGACCAAGTTCTTCAGGAATAAGGAAAGGATGGTGGTTATCACCGCCCTATGGAACATAGCCACTTTTACACCAAAAGGGAAAAGAAGATGAGGTCTGAAGGCCTATGAAGGAGATTGAAAAAATGATTGCAGTCCTACGAGGTGATCCAATACTTCCAACAAAGTAATGGAAATCAACCTGTAAGATCTACGTGATCTTGCTGATTCATTTACAGGATTGAACGTAGGCTTAAAAACAAATCAAGACTTCTTCCAACACAAGAGAGTTTCGGGTCAAATAATCCACCACCCGAAGGAGATCAAATAATGCCCACCAAGATGATTTTAATACCGGAGCAACTTTGGATCCCCCAGTTGGAACAAGGAGTCCTTCCCACATCCAGATATACATCAAATGCCTTACAAGAAATCTAAGTTAGATCCGATTAATCCATATGGACTTATGCTCAACATGGATATCTTGGATTTTATAAATCGATAAGTTCTTATTGATGAATGGGCTTCAGCAATGAGAATCGCATCAGGTAACACTTGATCAAAGTAAAGAAGGATTCATATTACTCCTTAAAATGAGTCTGGAAGGATCAGCCAAAATTGTCTGGGAGCTCAAAGACCCAGGTACCAAGGAAGAAGTTTTAGCCAGAGAGTCCCTGAAAGAAATCGTGAACAAGATGGCAAAATTCTTTAAAATCTGTTTCATTGGAGTGGGTTACTTCGAAGAAATGTTGGAAGAGAATGCGAAAAAATATAGAAAAGCTCTATATAGCTTGGAACTACATGATATTTGTTATGTAGACGAGTACATCTCATCTTTGTTGTACGGGGAATGATATCCTCCCAATCATCGGAAACTACCCAGAGGCGAAAGATAAAAAGCACAGAGCTCATCCATATGCCCGATGAAGTAGCAATAGAGGAAATAGGTCTTCATGGAGGCCTAAAACGTTCTGGTCAAAGCAGATAGCCCGAAGTTACAAACCTGGGCAAAGATCAAGACCAACCAGGAGTAGAACATCGTCAACATGTTCTATCAAGCAAGTTCTAGCATAGCACAGACGAAGAGAACTTTCAGACGCACACATACTCGTGGAAATGAGAGTTTCAAAGATTGTAACTGCTGGACATGCGGAGCAAGGGAACATATCTCTACAGATTGTCCAGAGAACCAAAGCCGTGGAGTAAGATAGTTCGGGCATACCAAGGAGTTCGAGGATGCTGTTTATTTACAGGATTTGGTGCAGGTGTATCAATTTGAGGATATCCCCTGGAAGCATCTATGAAGAAGATATCTATTCTGATAATGGAGGTGAATCCAGTTCAGAATCAGAGTGAATGAGAATTCCTATAACACATGATCAGATAAGAGCCTTCAGGGTTTTTCTCACATACCACTGTTTCTCATAAAACTCTTACGGGGATCATGAGAGAAGAGCCAAAACTTTAGATGGACGATGGATTCACAATTGGAGCATGAAAAAAAGCCATGGATGTGATTGGTCTTCATAACAAGAAGCATCAAATTATCCATAAGGTAACAACAGATGAATTTTTGATCCCGATGAAATTCACGGGAAACCAAATTGAGATGCAGTTGATCCCCTACAGAGAAATCCAGGAGATTAAGAACAAGGTTAAAAGAGAGGTTGCTAACACGCTCTCATGGATTCATATTGGATCCATTAGAGTTATAAGCAAAGCAACTTTCAAGGAAGGAATTGATTCGCCCCTCAATCTGGCGATCTTTGACAAGAGAATCCCGAACCTCAAAGATTCTTGTTTCGGAGCAGTTGTAGGAAATCAATATGCAGGAAAGATGGCCTTTAACATCTATCCGAGGATTGCATACAATTTGGGAGCTTAATCTTCATCAAGATTTTAAAAGAAACGATTTGATGAAAGAAGGGAACATGCCTTACTCGATCACCTATAAGGTGTCATACGCATTCTCAAATACTCACCATTCAGATGTATTCTTGAGAAAAGAGTTCATCGAAGTTCCCAGGATCTTCGAAGATTTCTCCAAAGCAGTATTGCTGGATATTATTGATAGTCCGACAATAGGAGAGATCGACATGAGCATACAAGATCAGCCTATTTTGATTAGAAGCAGGAGTCTTATGATCGAGCCAATAAGATTGTCTTTCTAGCAGGATATGTTGATCAGTAACTATCCAGGGGAAAAATAGAAAGCCGTCTCGAGCAGGATTCAAAAACCCCCGATGTATTCAAAACAACAGGAATGCTAAAATGCCCAGAAGGCTGGAGAGAAGTGCAAATAATCTTCGATATTACTGAGAAGAACAATGTCTTCCCTTGTAATGTCCTTTATTATTTACAACAACCTACAGTTAGCAGGTATCAAGGAAACCTTCAAATTGATGAAATTGATCTAACAATTGTAGAACTGCAGGTATGATCCCAGAACAGCTTATTCTTAGGATTGAGTTTCTTGAGGAACACAAACCTTGGGAATGATTACAGGATGTAATGAAATTCACGGTGCGCGGGAAAAGATATAGAATCCGATGACCACCAGTTCATTCTCAATGTACATCTCAGTCGGGATGTTATACGAGAAATATCATGCCGATATTTTGCAACATATATTCATTCAGGAGCTGAAATATGCACGTCCAAAAGAGACAACTTCCCTAAAGATGTTGGTTAGAAATTACAAACATTGCCGGAAGAGACTTTTTTAAGCGGATTATTATTCTTAATGAAGGAGTTCAGGCGTTGGAAATAATCATCGAATGAGCAACTGGTACCCCCCTGGTACAAATTCAAGACTCCACATATTTATTTCCATGATACATGCATTGATATGCTGTTAGGAAACAATTTCCTACAGACATTCAAGCGGTTCACTCAGGAGAACGAGACAATGCAACTTATTTTCACAACCCTTTGGATCATAAGATTATTACGGGAGGCGTTTCACAGAAAATTCCCCATTAGTTTTCACAGCAAGCGTGGTGATGAAGGAAAACTTCGACACCCAAAGATGAAGGATCAACGAAAATTCGGTGAAGCAATCATTCAGTTTCGACAACAAGATCCTAGTGAAAATGATTCCCAAACTTTTGACTAGGTTAATATTATGTCTTTCATATAACATGATGAGGAAGAAGTCACTCCAGAAATCCTGTTGTTACTAAAAAATGCTTTACAGGACGAGGTTCCACAACCTGAGGCTACCCTCGAAGAGCAAATTACTCTAGAGGATGTGAAAAGGAAAATTCAGAGGAACTACAACCAGGATCCACTGGCATGGTGGAATAAGAATGAGACCATAGCTACTTTAAAGGTGAAAGCCGGGAAAGGAATGAGTTCGTCAGATTCAGACCAATTCCCATGAATATGGAAGATCGGATGGATATGCAGATAATACTTACGGAACATCTTGACCTTAAGTTAATCTCAGCAGATGTTTCTCCATATAGTAGTCCAGGATTTCTTGTTAGGAATCATGGATAAATCAAAAGAGGAAAGCCAAGATTAGTGATCAACTACAAATGAATCAACGACATATTGGACTTCGATGGATACTTTATCCCAAGCAGAGAACATTTGGTAAATAGCATCAAGAATGCCAAATTGTTTTGCAAGTTCGATTGTAAGTCTGGAATTTATCAGATTAAGATGGAGGAAGCAAGCAGAAAGTACACAACATTATCCACACCACAAAGACATTATATCTGGAATGTCATACCAATGGGATTGGCAAACGCTCCTCAGATATTCCAAAGGAAGATGGATAATTTTTTCAAGGATTACTTCAACTTCATGTTCGTGTATATTGACGACATCCTCATTGCGTCAAGAAACATGAAAAAACATCTTACGCATTTGGAAATATTTTCAGATGTTTTTTACAAGGAAGGACTAGTGTTCTCCGAAAGGAAGGCAGTGATTGCTACAAGACAGATCGAATTCCTTTGAATTGAGATCGACAAATCTGGAATCATCTTGCAGAATCATATTGTTGAAAAAGTGCAAGGATATCCAGACGACTTCAAGGATTTAAAACAACTTCAGAGTTTTATGGGATTTGTTAATTTTGATGGGATGATCATCAATAACCTAGCAAATCATAGGAAGGAGTTCAGTCCATTACTCAAAAAAGATGTTAAGTTCGAGTGGAATGAAGATCACGGACAAGCTGTCAAACAACTTAAAGAAGTTTGCAGACAACTAACAAAGCTTGCAATTCCAAACGACGAGGATGAACTGATATTATACACAGATGCCAGTGATTATTGGTGTGTTGCAATACTTATTAAAGCCACACCAGATGGAGAAGTGACATGTAGATATTGCAGCGATCTATTTGACAGCAGCAAAGTTATCAGATGGCACAACAACGAGAAGGAGTTCTTTGCAGTTCGAAAGGCTTTTAAAAAATGGTCATTATATTTATTTGCAAAGAAATTTATCTTGAAAATAGATAATACAAGTGTCAAGTCTTTTTTTAAAAAAAAATAAAATTGAATCAAAACCAGAAAAGACTAGACTTTTAAGATGGCAAACTGAATGTCAATATAATGATTATGATATTGTCATTGTGAAATCTGATAAAAATATTCTTGCAAATTTCTTTACGAGAGATGGAAGCAAGTGAAGCTAATTCCATCATAACGAGATCAAAGCACCTCGGAGAAAATCTGGAGGAGCTAGACAAACAGATCAACGGCCTTGTGATAAATTCCTAGGTCGCGGGTCAAGTACAGGAACTGGATCTCACGAAGGTCCAACATGCTATGAAGCCTACCATGTAGGCTTACACATGTTTATGGGACAGTCTTTATATTCCCCTCTGACGGGATGCTTCAGCGGTGAAGCTAAAGTCGTGTTTCTGAGAGCCGGGCTCATCAACCGATGTGGGGGATTCAAGTTCCACCACCAGGAGTCCTACAAGAGTGGGTGTAATTTTTGGAAAAATAACAGTGGACTGGTCAGGAAAATACCCAAGAATGTGGATGCATCCTGGTGTTAAACCAGAAAGTGTTCGTGAGTGGTTTGATTTTGAATGTCTAGCCTCAGTCCTAACCACATCACCAAGTTTTCTAGAAATCATAAAATTATCGGATTGGATCTACGAAGAAGTGTATGACTCATGGCAAAATAAACATACACTTGGACGAGAAGATGTTCTGGAGCTGAAATTCCTAGTTGCAGCCCCTGAAATCACAGGAAAATACCTTCATCCCAGCTTCCATTTTGTGAAGTTACAAAGGCCTAACTGGAAGGCGATGGATCAAATAAAGCCACCGCCCGAAGGAACAACATTAGTTTCCCCGCTCACAGAAGACAACATCACTACCAGAAGAGCTTGGTGATTATGGGTCTGTCTCACCGAGATGTACAAAGTCAAGTATCCGTTCAAAAATTTTTAGAAAACAGCGAACGGGTCATTCATGGTTAACTCCATGACAAGCCACACTACAAAATTTGCCGAGAAAATCTTTGAAAATAAAAGGCAAATATTGTGGGATAACAAGATTTCGGTGACCAAAAAAACTTGCCGGAAGTTCTGCAACATGGCTCATGTGGGAAGATGGCAGGACCACATCTGCCCGAGCTGCCCAGAGCAGAAAGATCCACTGTTCGGGAAAAGATTCTCTGTCAAAAGGGACCAGGAAAGAGACGACAAAGCAGGACCAGGCAAACGTTGAAGATTCTCGTGCGGACTGCAAAAGCCAAATTTCTAGGGACCACAGGGAGACAAGATTCATGTGACTTTGACGAAGACCACTACCATTATCAAAAGAAAACAAGATGGTAGGACAGCCTGTTTGGTCGAAAGTCGAAGGGACCACAAGATACCAAACAAGAAAGAAGATGCATGCAATGACGTCTGATTATAAACGAGAATGGAAGTCTGGATTTCACATCCACCTCCAGACTTCTATAAATACCAAGGCATTCAGGAAGCTAAGGACATCGAAAATTCTCCATAGTTTTCTGAGAATAAAATTGTAGTCTCCAAGCTTTGTAATCTTTCAAGTATCTTAGCTTGGTAATAAGTTCTTTCTTTTCTTTCTTTTATAATCGTTTGTAATATTGTTCTATATTTCAGTTTATGGGTTCTTGAGTTAAGCCTCATCTACATGATAGGCTAAACAAGTCTGTCTCCCCCCAAAATGAGACGTTTTAATATAATAGATATTATAAGTATTTGCAGAATAAAATAGAGGTTGTTGCCCATCCTCCCAGATTTCTTTAAATCTTTCTTATAACTTGATTATACCTTACGCCCTAAGCTAGAAAGCAAATTAGGGATGTGTTGTGTGGTTTCTGAAGGAGTCGGATAACTTGCAGACTAACCTCGCCTGAGGGGCTGATGTTGGAAGGTGAAGAGCCATTCGTAAACAATCTGGGGGCAGTAATTTTTTGACTGGTGGCTTTGCAACCCACCTCAACCGATGTCGTTATGATCAAAATGGTATATTTCAGTTTGTTAAAATTTTATTGTAACTCGGAAGCATGTTGTGACTATTATTTATTTTACATAGAATAAGGAAATGTTAGGGCTTAATATTTCATGAACCGCGAGTCTTTTGCAAAAGTATGCTCTTGAGTTTCCTCGAGATAACAGAAACTGAATGATCTCATGTTCATTAAGGCCCCTGCATGACAAATTCATATAGGTAAGGGTGTTATGGTCTTAAAAAATAAGGGAGGGAGTAAACAACAAGTTTACTTTAAACTATGGAGGAATCTCTTTAAAATCTTATTGTGGGGAGTAAATCCAAAATGGAAAGTAGATTTGGAGAGTTTTTTCCAATTTCCTCATAACCTATCTATGTCACTATTTACATATTTTAAAATATATTTCTACTAGGACTCTTAACACCAGAAAGTTAAATCATAACACAATTAGATAATTTTAATATAACTAGATGACTATCTATACTATGATATTGTTTTATTTATGATATTTGTTGACATCCAACGTGTTGTAATTGCACAATGTAAAGCTTTTAAATCACATAATAATCGAAATACTTCGTTCTGATTGTTTAATTTTTCTTTTCCAACAATCACTATTTTAAAACTTCATCAATTACAGTTAATGAGACTCAGACACGCAACTTGATTTTGATTTCAATTGTAAGATCGAGAGTTTATTGTTTTTGCCAAAATATAATAATACCTTAAATATTTTAATCATACAATAACCTAGAATAAGCATAACATCAATTGTTTTCATCAATTGTTTTCCTAGTACGAATAATCATTATCCCCAACAAAATCTTTATTTTTTTAAAAAAAGAAACCACTATTTCAAGAAAAAGGAAGTGAATCATTTTGTGTTGAGAGTACGTATAATAAACCAGCATAGAATTTTGATTTAGAAGATTATGCTCTTTCTCTCTTTCTTTTTAATTGAGATAATTAAACTATATTCGACTATTTTATGTGTCCCTAGGTAATCTTTTCTTCTTGATATATAGAATATATATATACATACGTTTTATAAATTTCATGTGAATGCTGACGATGCACAATGAAGTCATAGATTTTGTAGTTGTTTTATTTTCTCATGGAATAAATTAATAATAAGATCAAAGAGATTATCATGCAGTTGACAAAAGGAAAATGCTTCTATACACCCGGTCATATCATACATCAATCAACATACATGAATATATATCTTTATGTATGTATATGAGTGTATGTGTCTTGGTATTTACAGAACCCGATCCATACAAATAAAACGTTAATGACAGCTAAATCAGAAAGTACGAGGAAAGAGGTAACATGTCAAATTCATAACGTGATTGGACCAAATTCCCGAAAAAACAAACTCATTCCAAAAACGAAAAGATACATAAATGTCTCGACAAAATTAAGAAAAATGGAAAAGGCAAAAGACTTTTGGTAGTGTAAATATAAAGGTAGACAATAGTGACAAGTGATCAAATATGAAAAGTAGTAATCAAATTAAAGTTGATAATTGATCATATAGTACAAATTGGACGTACTCGATAAATTATAACATGGAAGCATCATGCCCTAAGGCCTATTATCAATTTTACATGATAAGGAGATAGCACCAACCCTTAAGGTTTACAAATATATAAGTAAAAAACGTTATATTGACGAGTCAGTGATAATTTATCACATGTAGCATTGTAAATAGACATTTTACCACATGTGGTTTATAAAACATAGCACATAGCCACATACGGAGTGAGTGTTTTGTACATATTCACAAACAACAGTGAGTAAATGACAATTTTAAATCACATGAGTGTAAACTACCTATTTATAAAACAACGTGGCGTTATTTCCAAAAAAGCCCACTATATTGACATATGCTTGTCAAAATCAATCTAAAGTTTGGTCCAGTGTTTACTATTGCAATATCAAAGAGATGATTCCCTACCATACATTATTTCAATGATAATAACAATCTAACAAACAAAAGAGGACCCCAAATACGATTGTCTTCAGTTTACAATATAATCTCTGTCATTACGGAAATTGTAAGGGCTTCTCACGGAATCGGTTAGGTCAAACGAAGGAATGTAGTCAATTGGTAATAATTAATAAGATTCACTCACTTATAGTAGATGTTTGAGATTGCTTATAAAAACTGCTTATCTCCTTTTCAGATAAAAAAAAAGTAATTTTTGGGTGTTTTATTTGTTTGCTTATGCTATTGCTTCTCTAAAAATAAGCAGAAAAAAACAGAAGCAGAGAAGCAGGTCATGGCATGCTTTTGACTGCTTTAAGTTGTTTGTGGCAATTTCGTAATTAATGTTTATTAAGCTGTTTTTTTATTTAAATAACAAACACTCAATGATTTTGCTTAAAATCAACTTTTTCCAACTTTAAGCAAAAGCAACATAGAAGTGCTTTGAATAAGCAATCGCAAACACACTCATTGTATTTCATAGGTCACTAAGTGGGTGTATGCAAATGTTTTTGCAAACTGCTTACAGCTTTTCAGATAAAAAAACAGAATTTGAGTGTTTTATTCCTTGCTTCTGCTATTAGTTCTCTAAAAATAAGCAGAAAAAAGCAGAAGCTGAGAATCAGGTCATGACATACTTTTGACGGCTTTAAGTTGTTTTGTGACAATTTTATAATCAATTGAATTTATTAAGCTGTTTTTTTTAAATAGCAAACACTCAATGCTTTTATTTAAAAGTAACTTTTTTCAACTTTAAGCAAAAACAACATAAAAGTGCTTTGAATAATCAATTACAAACACATCCTAAATACCATTAAAAATGAATAAATTAAATATCAGTTCACCTAACTTTTGTATTATTCTTAGGATGGGTCGGCCCATCCCGAGAAATGGAAAGCCCAGTGATGGAGTGGTCTGGGCTGGTTGAATCGCCAAATCTGAGCCTGTTCCAGGCTGGCCCATAAAAAATTAATAAATTACACGGTGCACCGGCATTTCAACAATAAAACATTACCCTACCCTTTTGGGCATAAGCATTTAGGAGGTGCGAGTTGTGTCTTTCTTTTTTGCGGAAAATCGTTGTTTTATATTGTTTATTCATTCTAAAGTCAAAATCTCACTTTTTATTAGGATATATATTTTAAAATTAAACAAGAGCCTAGCCTCATTTTATTCTCGGTTATTCTTGGTTAATTTGACATCATCTTTAAGGACATCATCACTATTGATATAGAATAGTATAAATCAATTAAAAATCAATGATGGTTCTACGAGAGGCACTGCCCCTAAATGATAACATCAATTTTTACGTTAATCTTTGTCGTTGAGACATACACTTATTATAGTATTGACAACAAAGCCTACTTGACAAGGCAACAAAATAAAAGTATTAAAATATTCTCTATTCTGAGTGAGAAAGGTTTTTACTTTTACCAACAAGCTCATCTCCTATATGAAAATTTCAATAATTATGCTAACGTTGTTAGCAGGAGGTTATAAAACCAAACTATAAGCCGTGATTTTGTATTATGGAATATACTTTTTCAAAAACTATGGAACCAAATTATAAACCGTGATTTTGTTATAAATCGTGCGTTAGTGGGGAGGCATCACAACTTTATCAATATTATAAATAGACCTGATCAAGGGTAATAAATGAGTTTGAATCGGCCCGTAGTCAATAGATCGATTAACCGGATAGCCACCTATAAGGGTCATAATTTCCAACCAGTGAACATGCAGTTCAATGGTTTATTTTAAATTTTTTTACATTTTTAAATCTAAAACATGTGTAATTGTGTATATTTGAACTCATAACCTCCAACGTGAACAATTAACTTCAATTACTAAGCTATAAAAGCCTTGTCGATCTAAATAGAGGGTTATAATTTATATATATTAATCAAACAAATATATCTGACATTTCGATTATTTGAACTTGAATTTCACTTTATTTTATAATTAATCAACGAAGGAAAACACATTCAAATACTTTTTACGTTTTGTTTCAAATTTTAATAAATTTTTTAATTTTTTTTTAAAATAAAGGTCAAGCTATAACCGTAACCGTAATCGACGGTTCATAAACCATAACCAAAACCGATAGGGAGATTAAGGTTAAGGGTCGATGTTTTTTTGAACCATCAAACCGACGATTCTCAACCGTCGTCATGTCTTATACGATCATTTGCTTGATAAACTCAAATATAAGAAGGTGTTTCTTTTACTCGAAACAAGAAAATTAATAATAATTATTAATCATCTAGGTAATGCATTTTTTCTTTTTACCAAACTCAATTTTAAAGTACCTTAAGAACATATATCAATAATGCAACTCCATTTAACAAAAAAGAAATAGATTCAACCGAAATTCTGAAAAGCTTCCCCCAAAAGTGTAGCCTTCAAATAAAATAAGATTCGATTTTTAATAATTCCTCATTTGGGTTAACTATTCGATAAATAATAACAATTCTTATATGCATATTCAATTAAATTTCAAGAAATCGATGGGATCTCTTTTCTAGCATGTTACCATTAAGACAATAGGTGGAAGATGGCCACCAACAGGCTATATTACCTCTGTCACCATCACAATTTTGTCCAAAAAACTAGCAATAATGTCAATTTAGTTGGTCTAACATCAAGCATAAGAAGACATTCATGTTCAAATCAGTAAATCATCCTTCCGACAAAACAATTACTCTTGAACGCTAACAAACTCAGTTGCGATACCTGCTGCTGCGGTCCCTATCACGCTCTCGTTCCCGTCCATCCCTTTCTCTTAGCCGGTCTCGTTCTCTACTTCTATGCCGAATCCTCTCCCTCTCGTCACGCTCTCGTCCCCGATCTCTACTTCTTTCTTTTCTATCCCTTTCACCAGTACCTGTCAATAACATCGCCAAAAGTTCGATAAACCAATTACAAAATATAACTCACGCAATACAAATGCCTTCGCAGCGCTAATGCTAACTCTCTTCATTTGACCAAGTTAACTACTAGAACTTCTTTTTGAAAAACCACTAGATTTTACAAAATAAATTTGAAAGGCCCATATTTTGACTATACATGTCATTCTTCATAGATACCCCGAGTACCGTGTGTCTACCTTCCTTGCCAGATTCAGAAACATATTAAACAATTGAAATCTTAATACAATTTTCTCAAGGTCACCAATTTCCCTTCCAATCAAAAAATCAGTTTGTGATTTTATGAGGCCAAAAGTTGCATAAGTCTTTTGTCAATTCTCAGTGGACATACAGTAATAAACAACCATACTAAGATTTGTAACCATGGACAACAGCACCACTGCCACTTGTAATGATGAAGCTTATGAATAGTAGTTTGAATAATAACCAGATTAGGTTTCTAAGTTGCTTGGAAGGAGGGAGTTTGGAGTAGTAATCTTCCCCTCAGCTGATATAATAGATTGGGGAAAAGTGGATATATGATGTAAATATTCTGTTGTTATACTATCGTCCACTTCAAACATCTAAGAACATAACTGATTGATGGACTATGAAAACAATCACACGTGTACATGAAAGTAGTTTCAAGTGAAGCAACCATGGTACCAGGGATTTTAAAGGTAAAGAAGTTTTGCAGTTTTTTTTTGGGTAAACTCAAGTTTGTATTGACCCATAAGAATTATATATAAAGCACTCGCACATGTTGAAGCACTCCAATGGGTGATGATCTGTCAAAGAGCAAATCACCTGAATAGCAAAAAGTAATGATCTCTAGAGTTTCAGGCAAAGACCACAACTTTACCCTAAAACTTGGAAGCCTGGGATTACATTCATCTTGAATGGAAATAAGTTTTAACTATATAGTTGCCATAACCTTGATGCGAACTTTACCAAAGTGAATGGTAAAAGAAGACCCAATTACAGGGCAGAATTATTGGACATCCTGTTACAAGTAGATAATTATCAGAAAGATAATCCATGAGAACCCAGAACTTACTACAAAAGGATTGACAGCAACTTTTCCTAATTCCTGTCAACAGTGCCAACATCTTCTTAAAGCACAGGGCATAGATCGACCTCCAAATTTATTAGTCAAAAACAACAAACTAAGCAGACGCTCCCCATTCAGAGAAATTTCATTCCTCAAAAAACTTCTTCCCCCATGAATGAAATCATTATAAAGAAGCAACTTGTGATATTAAAGTCTGAATAGATTCCTAATGGATCAAATTGCCTCCACCAAAAGTAATTTGCTAGACTAAGCTTGATTGCTTGGTTAAAGATAACTCTCTTCATTCCTTTTCAACTACATATTATTTCAAATATCATAGGTTTCTAATTATTGAACTACTTAAAGTAGAAGAAAGTGACAAATATAAGATGCCAACAAAAAAACAGCATCCACCTAACTTGGCGAACTGAAACAATCGAGTATGTATGCAGGCCAGCACAAATTACGAAGCAGGCACCCACAAGATTTCGTATCCATTTGTCTCCCAGAATGTAACATTAAGCATCGACAAATGATATATTCAAATTCAATCATGAAGGAACACAAAATCTATGGAGTCATAAAATACCTAGTTCTTCAACCTCCCATCCTGCACGGCCAACACCAGGAACTCCTAGAGCATTTTCAACTTGTTGTGTTCTAGAACGGAACTTCTTTTTAAGATTTCCAAATTCATCGTACATCTCACCATCATCCTGATATCAAGGAAAGCAATCCAATTAATAGCCTTGGATCACGTACATCGATATATCTCGGCGAAAATCTGCAATACCTCTTCAGCCTCTCGTCGCCGCCGTCTGGTCTCTTCTATTTCTTCTTCATCTAGTTCTTTGTACCCTCCACCACGCCCTCCTCTAAAGCAAAAAAAAAAAGTATATATATATATATATATCACCAAGATCAGACCAAGATCAGCATTCAGCTAATATGCGAGGAAGTAAACACTCTCCAATACTTCCCCTCCAACCAAAAAGATAACTTGAGGGAGAAAAAAAATAATGTTGTAATCAATTATGTATTCATCTATTTGTAACAAGATCATTCAAAGAGAACTTTAACAGAGTGCAATTAAAAACCATGTATTTCAATACGGACGACAAAAACAGTGGTATAAAAATCACAGAGGAACAACAAGCAGACAGCCAAACAGCTAAAAACATCATCAACATACCTCACACCCCCCTCACTGTGTCCAGGTTTATTGGTGTTGCAGATGTTACATTTTAGGCGCTTTGCCCAATTAATGTTTCCACACCTGAGGAAAACAGACACAAACTTAAGAAAAACACGATAAGAAAGTATCTGAAGAGCCATGGATGCCAGCACAAAAAAGTATAGAAAGAAGCAACTTACAGCGAGAGTCAAAATTAGTTAAAATTAGCCAAATCCTGCAGGCAATAATCCACTACAGTACAAATCTAGCACTTGCATTATTCTTGACAACAACGAAAACTGCAATTATATTAATTTAATGTTGCATAAAAAACAATGACAAAATTTATGCATAAAAGAAAAGGAAAACCAACAGCCGCCACAAGCTCTCTCACCCTCCTGACTAAAGTTAGTCAATAATCCTCATAAAAAATTATCATAATGAAAGTACTTTACTATACTTCAGATTTCCATATAAAAGATCTCAGCAACATAGTTATCAATAGCGCACTTAGCGCGTGCTAGGGTCCAGAGCGACGCGAGGCGCAGGTCGTGCGCCTCACTGCGCCCTGAGGCACGTGGTTTCCTAAAGCGCGCGCTTTGGTGCGCTATTGAGCTTTCGCGATAAGCCATGGCGTGCGCTATAACGCGCTTTGGCTAGGTTGAAATTGGGTGATCAAAAAGTGGGCTTTTAATTAGTGATTTCAGGGCGTGAGAACTCAGAGATAACTTTAGTGAGTTAGTGCATCCTCCAGCCTCCTCCAGCCGCCGGCGAGCCGCCACTGCCGCCCTGCCGCTGCCCAACCGCCACCGCAACTGCCGCCCTGCCGCTGCCCAAACCGCTCAGAAGTTCTGCAAGGTAGAGTTAAATTTTGAAAACCTGGTCTACTCAATTTTGTATCTGTTGTGTATGAGTTATTGAATTTGATTAAATGTTATTAATGACTGTAGTGGAGGTACTGATTGTTGGTATTTAAATATGTTATTTTTAGTGTAGAAGTCTATGTAGTGGAGGTACTGATTGTTGGTATTTAAAGTCTTTAAATATGATTATTTGCTCTCTATTTTCAATGTTTATTACTGGTTGTTGCTTTGTACAGATGACAAGTTCCTAGGCTTCCATTCCTGCTCCAAATCCGAATATAAACAAAAAGGATCCTAGATGAAATCACGGAAATCTAGTCAATCCAAATGATGCTAGTGCATGTATTAAAATGTAAGTATTGCGAGAAAGTAACAAAAGGAGGAATATCTAGGCACAAACATCTTGCTGGAGGATTTAGAAATGCAGCACCCTGTAAAAAAGTGCCTGATTTTGTTAGACAAAAGATGAAAGATCTCTTCGAGGAAAGACAAAAAGCAAAAAATGTGATTGACGTAATACCTCATTTTGACGACATTGTTAATGCTGAAATGGAACAAGAAGAAGAAAAAGATGGTGAGACAGGAAGAAGTTCAATCTCATGGAAAGCGGCCAATGTCAATGTCTTCAAGTCATGGGTCAACCGTTTGTCAGTCCAACAAAGAAATCAAAGCAAATGGATCTCATAGATTGGTTCTACAAAAAAGATAGTCGATGCAAGAAAGCAAGGTGTTTTCAAGCTTCAAAGCAACGCAATACAATGAGACTAAAAAAAAATGCGGGAGATTGCGGTGCAAAAGTTTGCTAGGTGGATGTATGATGCAGGCATATCATTTAATGCGGTTAATTACGATAGCTTCAAACTGTTTAAAGGCAGAGATAGAACACACAAACAATTTTGAAAGAGCACGAGGAGGAAAAAGAAAAGAATGGTTGCCCTGATGGCAGATGGTTGGCGAGATAGAAAAGGGAGGTCCTTGATTAACTTTTTAGTGAATACGCCAAAAGGAAGCATGTTCAGAGGAAGCATGTTCATAGAATCAATTGATGCATCGAGTTATTCTCACACGGGTGTGAAAATGTTTGACTTGCTCGATAAGCTTGTGCAGCGTGTTGGCGAGAAAAATGTAGTTCAAGTCATCACTGATAGTGCAAGTTCAAATGTCCAGGCTGGTAAGATATTAAAATTAGAATTTAGAAATTTATAATATCATTTGAATGTTACATATTACAAAGCAAATTTGGTTTTAATGTTTGAAGACTGTTGGAGGCAAAAGATAGTCACATAAGTTGGTCTCCATGTACTTGCGCATTGTCTAAATTTAATGTTTGAAGACATCTTCAAGATGCCTGATTGAAAGAGAACACTTGATGTTTATTGGGTTTACAGTTTCCACCAAGTCCATTTCCAGTGGCCAAAATATAAGAATGATTAAAGAAATCCTTACGCATTAACTGGTGGATCGAAATACACTATTAGCCATTGAAAAATCCAGAAACGAGAAATTCCTGCCTATATCGAGAAATTCCTGGTTGCTGAGGAAGCAAAAATGGACATCAGCTAAAAATAAAGAAAGTCTGTGGTTGTCGGTCAATTACTGTTTGTTGTATATTCTCTTCTCTCCACATAACACTTCTCAACAGCACCACAAGACCCATATCTAACCACCAAATATCCGGTGACGAAGAGAGATAGATTTGCATCGTATTTCCAAGGTTTTGTCACTCTTAAATGAACGTAAAGAAACTCGCTGGACTAAACTAAGAAATGTGAGATTCAATATTCTTACGCTTATTGAAGAATCCAGATGTTCTTGGCTCTAAATTATAGAGAATTGAAAGGACAAAATCAACACTCACCCTCGACTTTCATGGACCAATTAAAAACATGGGCAAATCCGCAAATAACATGTTGCGGAAACGACAAAGCCATCAGCATTGATTGACATTCCCTACTCAGGATGCAATATGCTACAGTTCATCAGGAGAAATTCTACTTCTTCAGACTCAAACTAACTAAACCACCTAAAATGAAGTTAAACAAAAATATGCAAGTATGTAAGCACAATAAAAGGCAAAAGATGTATTACATGGGGCAAGTCCAGTCATTTGGACCAAAAAGCCCTCCTCCAGTACCACCAACTGCATGATTCTGGCCTCCTAATTCATGCCCATCATGGCCCCTACCTCGACCACCTCCAGTGGCCACCACCGGAGGAGGCTCCAGCAGGACGTGCAGTTCCACAGCGATTGCACACTCCTCGAAAGGCAAAGTTTACGTTGCCACAACTGCTTCGACCAAAAATTATAAGAAGCTATTTGCAAACCAATTTTGAAGTCAAATATGAAAGTCCACTATCGGGCATAAAAGAGAAGAAAAGAGCTTCTCACCAATAATCACATCACAGACCTTGTATTCGTACATAGCCAATCTCCATCTTGCTGCCACGCTTTACCTCTGCCTCTTCCAACCCCACCATCCAAATCCTTAGCTGCTTCCTCAATCTCATTCGCATCCACTACCCAGAACTGGATCAACAGCTTGATTCCCAAGGGCATCTTTGCTCTTTGACTCAGCCAGAAATACTCCAATTACAGCTCCATGGAAATCTTTGTTGTTAAACCATTCAACAGCAGCTGAGGCTGCAATGCGGATCCTCATACGTGACTGTGGCATCACCTTTGGGCTCATTTGTCACCTTATCATGGTACAACCATATCTTGGGGCGCCCAGTTCGTTTGTCTTTCTATAGAGCAAAAGTTGGGATTAAAAAGTTACCCCAAAAAATGGAGATCATATTATCAATCATAAACACAAGCACAATCACTAGTGCACACAAAAATACATACATTTTTCAGGTACATTCATAGTAAGTAGCATTCCCATGAACCATCAATAGCAGTTGGCGTTTCGATGGAAAAAGTCTTTCAAAATATTATTAAAAAAGCAAACACGAAAAGTGAGAAAATGTGGTTTTGGTCTTACTTTTGCTTCTCTTTAAGAAATGACCTACAAAAAACCTCTTCCACTAATATATCTCAACATTAAACCTACTTAAAAAACACTTAGAATCAGTTTTGTATGCGACTTCTGTATCGTAAATAACAGATCAATAGGATACCTTAAGCAAGCCAATTGTACCGAAGTGCTCCGCCAACATATTCTCATCTGTCCCCGGGGGTAAATTACAAACGTAAACAGACTCATTCATGGAGGCACCTTTAAAAGAATATTTCGCCATTTCACTCCAATTTCATGAAGCACGGCAACTAAAATAAACAGTAAATCCTGTATTCACCCCTTGGATTGCGCTAGCTAGCTAACCACAAGATAGGAAAATATAAAACTTGTAAATAGAAAGAACAATTAATTCAGAACCATTGATACCTAACACTGATGGTTAGAGAATCAGTGAACCTAATAATAACGGCCAAGCACCATTTTCCCACAGCAATTCATGACTGGGTGATTAGGGTTTAAAGTAAAACAAGTGGAACAAAATAGGGATGATGGTAGAAGTAGAAACCTGATCTCAACCGGTGCGATGCTCCGCCGTCGCCGGTGTACGCCCGTCGAGAGAGTATGGAGAATGGAATCGAATTTGACGGAAAGTTGGGGACACAAACGATTGGATATAAATCTTGGGACAAGAGATGTAATTTTATGTTCCGTTGGAGGTTGTTTCGGTCATTATGTCATTCCTCGGCCCATCTAATGCTGTTCAGGTCCAGTACAAAATCAGGGCTGTCGAGCCCTTCGGCCCAGATCCTATTTTTAGGAAAAGTTCGATCCGATTCCAATACCGGTTCCACCGATCCGATCCGGTTCGTTATGATTTGATTTTTTTATTTTTGAATTTTTTTTATTTTCGAACAATTTTTTATTCAATTGTAATTGCTTTAATTTGTTTATTCAAATATTATCGGTTTCGGTGCTACCGGAACCGATGATACTACCGATTTCAAGACACAGAACCGCTCCGGACATGTTTTTTACCGGTTCCAGAGCGGGTTGGAACGGGTTAGCCCTGTTTCGATTTCGAAAACCGGGCTACCGGTTCGATTTCGGGCCGGGTACGGATTGACCCGGCCCGATAAACACCCCTAACGGTGTTGCAAACAAATTGATATTCTAACCTCAAAACCGTTTGGTACAATGGATTGATGTGATAAGTAAAAGATGAATCGTAAAAATTATGATCCATCTTACTCTTATAAAATGTAACAAATGTTGTCAAGTGCATACAACTTCCCATTAAAAAGTTATATTTCTAACTGCTACTAACTAGCCCATTGGCCCAAATCAAAGTATGCATAATATTTGTCTCCAAAAATTGACTTTACGAACACCTTGGCATAACTCAGTTGATAAGAATTTATCTCTATTTTGAAGATATTCGAATTCGAATTGAGTCCCGTAATATGCATAAAATATTTAGTCCCTCCTCAAAAAAAATATTTCAATTGATTCAAAATTTCAAATTATATTTCCAATTAAGTCAATCTAAGAATTTTCCATATTATTATCTTATGATAATGGACTTTAAAGCTTTGGTGAAGTTAACATAAGTTTGGTCGTTACATAACTTAAATTAATAAATTAATGACAACTTTCTGACATAGTAGTGGCATTAAGAAGGCTGTCATGTCAAAATTAGATCAACTTTTCCCTCATTAACTTTGATATATATATAATATTACTATGTCCTGCTGTCTAATAAAGTCCCTGGCACAGGCACCAACTAGGGTTTGTTGATGATGCCTTTAAGGGTAATGCTCTTAAGGCCATCATCACCATTCATTTAGAATCTTTTTTTTAAGAAAAAAAAGATTATATATGGATGGTGGATGATGCTCCTAAGGGCAGTGCCCTTCAAGGGCAGCAACAAACAAACCACCAACGGTTTTGTTTGGTTTGTCCCATTTAAATATCAACTGAAATAAAAACACAATATTATTTAAATAAATAAATTAAATTACTAATTATTTTAGATCAATCATATTGATTAGTCTCTGAATAAAGTACACATCAGATAATATGTAAGTATTTTTTATATATTACATAAAATATTAAAATAGTAACTTTTTGTTAAATAAACGAAATTAAATTTAGAATTCTCACGGACCGATGCTTTTCAATTCGTGCTATACCCTCCTTCGCCCAAGGGGATTCAGAGACCTATGCTTTAATAGCCATAGTCTAGAACAAAATCTCCCCAAGCTGTCTCATTTCTGGCTTGGAAATTGCTTCAAAACAAGCCGGCGATAAAGGCTAACTTGAATAGAAGAGGTGTGGCATGCAAAAGTCTTACACTGGAGTGCCTTATGTTTGGGATCACGACACTTTGCAAGTTCTCTAATAAAATTTGGTCAGAATGCTACAAATGGTTAGTTGTCTACACGTTTGGAGCATTTAGATTCTACGAAATACGGTGGTATAAAATGAAGATAATTGGATAGAATTAAAATAGATTATGGTCATGATTAGTTGCTTAAAATGTTGGCATTGAATCGTATAGTGTTATAGATTGGTTCCGATTTCTGTTATTATGTTTTGGTCATGCCCCGTAAGGATGCTATGCTTAGACTATTTTGTATCAACTGTTGTAAAATCTCTTGAGCACTTTTAATGCTCTTATTTATAATATTTGGTTTATAAAAAAAAAATTAGAGTTCTCTAAAAATCTATAGACGCATTTCATAGATCAATTTGACATGTTACACAACATAATCGACAAGTTGGAGACTGTAACCAAAAGATATTAATTAATATTAAAAGATGCTTATGAATATTTTATGGTGTGTTATATATTGGAATGCGTTCTAAAAAAAATTAATTTCGCAGAATATTGAAGTGAATCAAGCTTTTAATATGATTATTTGCAACTACGTGAGCAGCTCGCGATTTTTCAAACTATTTTTATATTTATTTATCCTTACATTAAATATTGGGTAAATTACAAAAAAAAAAAATTGCCCTAACCCGAGTCATTGATAATAGTAGTCTCAAATTTTGGAACTAAATCAATATAGTAACCAAAAAATTTACTTTTTAATAAATATCATATAAATGATTTTAACAAATATGTCTCAAAAAATTATTTTTCAATAAAAGTGGTCCCAAATTGGGACTATATTTGTTAAAAAAATATTTTTTGTGATACTATATTTGTTAAAAATATTTATGTGACACTATTTTTCTAAAACTATTTATGTAAAATTAAACCATTTTGAAATTTTCTCTTAAATATGTATATTATATAACATATATTGATTAACTAGATGGTATTATTGGAATATTCTTGGCTACCCCTATGGGCACTACTCCCAAATGATACCCATCCAAAGGTTGTGTTACCCCATGGGGTAGTGCCCATGGGGGTAGCATAGAAGTATTCGGTATTATTATGGTTTGGCTACGTCATTATGGTGCTGGGTGAAGCAGTTTTTAGTCGGGAGAGAACTTGGGTTGAACGTAGGACTGAATAGCATATACACCAATTGAACGAGTAAATTTACATGCTTCAGATTCCAGTTTACCAGAAGATCACTTAGTTGTTTAACTCTAGTAGCCGAGTATATTGGGGTGCTTCAAGATCAGAGTGGGGAGAACAGGTACTATTCCATCGTTTGTCTTTTGAAGCTTGTACAATAGATGGATTGGGAGGTGTTTTCGTACTTGGCAGGGTGCTTTCGTCCATGGCAGGGGAGGGTCATGGTCCTTTCAATCTTAACCAGGGTCTCGAGTATTGGTTCTGGGGTGCCCAAAGTTTTCTTTATCTCTAACGCTACATAGGTTTCTAGCAGGGAGCAACGATTGTGTCATCGATTTACTCTTTTCATTGGCCTTGCTGTCACATATGCTTCAGAGCTTGGTCAGGACCCTCAAGCAGGCATGGTGTAGTACAAGTCTTTGATAGGAGCAATTATATGGTGCAGGTGGCAGGGAAATACTTCTAGGTGGATTATGTTGCTCTTCTTCTCGGAAAGGAGTTTTTTGGTGGGTCTATGATTGTGCAGCATTGTTCTCGTTGGTGCATAATTTGTCTTTTAATATTTTTAGTTTGGTTTTCTTTTGTGTTTCATTTTAGTTTTTTGAGATGTTTTTGTTTATGTTGTTAGCTAGTAAATCATTGACTTTTGGGTTAGAGTACCCATAGTACTCTATTAGTTAATTTTGTCCTACGAAAAAAAACCGTGAAGTGATTTCCATAAATCATTGATGTTGAAGTGTTATAATTGTCATTGTTTAATGAGTGATCGAAATGTGGCGCATGTGCTGTTATACGGTTTAAATATTAGAGTTGCACAGTTACCAAAGTTATAACCGCTAGATCGTACAATTAGTATCAGAGCCAATATCACATGTTATATTCTCATTAGTTGCAAGAATTGTAGATTGGAGTGCAATAATTAACTTGCTTGGAGAGCGATCGAAACGTGACGTTTGGGTTGCTATACAGTTTAGATTTGTAACCGTCTTCACTAGCTATAATTTTTGGTAAAACGACTACTATTTGATCCTACAATTGTTATTATTATTAAAAATATTATTAAGCATTTTATAGTAATATAATACATCATTTTCTTATTTGTACTCGATGGATGTTAAATCGAAAAAACTTAATAATTAAGCTGCTCAAGCATCATAGCTCCTGTGTCTAGCCCATTGTAAGAGCGTACCTTAACTTTGGAGAGATTCGAGTTCGAGTCCCGTAGTATGCGAAAAAATATTTAGCACATCCCCTCCTAAAAAAAACTGTCCAAGCTCAAACTCGAGAATTCAAGAACCTATATACCAGCTTCAATTTTTTTAAAACTTGAATCAAATTGGATTAATTTATAACTCTAATATAACATTATATAAAAGTGGAGAATGGTAATGCTTTCAATCGGTGGAGTGGTGGTTACCCTCAAGAGCAGTATTCTAAGGAGGTAGCAATTTTTGTATGTAAATATTACAAACGAAATATTCTCATTCAAGTCTTTGATGTGCGATAAGAATCTCACCTTCAATCACATGGCCGCTTAGAATGAAATGCGCCAATTTAATTTGGAACTAAAAAAAGCATAAAACGGCAGCCCTTTTGAGTAGATAGATAATGCCATACATTACTTTTAAAGGTTCTTTATGTTTTAGTGCTTTACTTTAAGCAAAAGAAAAGTAAATTAATGGCCTCCTAATCCTCTGTTATCTCCCTTCACACACACTCTCACATACACCAATTAATTAAATATGATTTACTCAAAGTTACTTAATCAGTCAAAAAGATGAAAAGATACAATATTACCTCTCCTTTTACCTTTCATTGTACTACCTAGAATATTTGGTAGGATAGAGGCCCAAAAGAATCCAATCTAAATATTAACCTTTATACAAATGAAATAATAAAAAAGATGTCCTAAAATAAGTATTTTTCAATATTAGTCTCAATTTTTTAGAATTAATCAAATATAATCTCATAGAAATTATATTTAATTAATATTAGTCCTAAACTTTTATGGCTAATCAAATATACTCTCATATAAATTGTATTTTATCAAAAAGTGGTTTGATAAAATACAATTTAAGCGAAACTATATTTGATTAGTTCTAAAATTTTGGAACTAAATTTTGAAATACTCCTATCTATGCGACCAATTTTGAAATTTACGTCTTATATATATATATATATATATATATATATATGAAAGAACTTATGTATATATATATTACTTTAATTATTTGTGTTCAAACACTCCTTTTTTCAATTCTACTGTAGACTTTGCATTCAAATTATCTCTTTTTATGCCTTTTTAGGCTATCAAAGAAGGGAGAAGAAAGCTTTTGACTGAAAAATATACTCTCTTTGAAGATACACTTGAAATTGCACAATTTTTTGTACAATATGAGAATATCTGTTTGCAGTTAATATTTAATTATAATACATTGCATATTAAAAAACTTTCGTTGTATAATTGAAAAATATTACTGTCTACATCCATATGCTTTCCGAGGAATAATAATTAATATTTTTTATTAATTATAAAATAATATTATATATTTTTTATTTTTATGAAACCCTTACACTCCAATAATGCGAAGTATAACTTGTGTTACACTTATGTCATTAGTCCTTAAAAGTTAGTCTCACTGTTTTTCTGTTCCTCTTTTGCCTATTTCATTTGGAAAGAATGTTACAAATGGTTTAACTATGAATCTGTGCTACAAGAGGATGCTGTCAAATATTTCTGGGTCTAAAAGGAGAGGGGAACGATGAACTATTTGGGAGTCTGTGGTTTGGAGTATTTGGCAAACTCGAAATAAGAGAACATGGAGTCTTCTAAACAATCATTGATTGAGTTGGTCAAATTCAAATCGTGGCGTTAGATTTCGGCTAAAATTACATATTTAAGTTTCTTTTCGGCTTTAAATTGGTTCTGGAAAGCTTCTATTTTATTAAGAGTATTAAGTGGTTGTTATTAGTCTTTTTCATGGCTTTTTGTTTGGATTGTAATCTTGTACCAAACCCCTAGATATCACAATTAGACCAGCTTACATGATCAATTTTGTAATTTTTTCCTATGTTCCCAATATATAATACAGTTATTTTGCAAATATATCACAACATCTACATATATAATTACATTTATACATTGATAAAAGTGATATGAACCATAGTTTTAACTACATATCATTCACTTATCTCATCTCATGTATTATACCAAACAGTACGATGATGTGCATGACGAGTGATGACCAGGAGTTATAAGAATATTATAACTTGGAAAAGACTACAGGAAAAAGGGTGTTCCTATCATGTCTTATAACTTGTAGCAATTGGGTCCTAAGGAATAAACATTCTTTTTTCTTTTTTGGAATAAAATAAAAAATCTTAGTGTTTTTTGTTGTTATGTTTCTAGAATTAATTTATATATATATATATAATAGGAAACAGCTTTTAATGATTGGCTCTTAATTCTTCAATGTAACTTTATAATTTCTGTAGGCAAAGATTATTTGCCCTTTGGCTTACTTTTGGTTCGATGAAGCATTAGGTCTAAAACAAAGAGGGTCAACAAAACAAAACAAAAAAAAAAGTGAAAAAGAAAAAAGAAAGAAAGGAAGATCTCTCATTTCCTGTGTATATGACTGCATAATATACTAATTTTTTTTTAAATCTCTTTTATAATAGAATATATTTCCT